>KZ506005.1:90831-133057 GCA_002844005.1 Limosa lapponica baueri
GAAAGGAAAGGAAAGGAAAGGAAAGGAAAGGAAAGGAAAGGAAAGGAAAGGAAAGGAAAGGAAAGGAAAGGAAAGGAAAGGAAAGATGGAAGAAGAGGGATTCAAAGATGTGAGATTTTTAAGAGGAAGTAATAATTTTGTGATACCAACTGACACCCTTAGGAAAAGCCTACAAGTGACAGGTTACTTCACATCCAACATAGAAGCAGCAAACTTCAAACTAAATACGTGTTGGGAACATTTGTCTGAGTTTAATTCAATTATGTTAATCAATTAGACATGCTGAGAGAAAATGGTGGTTGGCACTAGTGTCACCGAGGGGACTTTCCCAGGGATTAAGGTTTCTTGCTCCTGTTCTAGCCCTGAGGAGAGGTTTGTGACTGCCCCGTGGATGGAGGAGCAGCTGGTCAGGCATTCCATGCCCTGTAATGCAGGACTGTGTTGTCAAAAACTGAATAAGCCACTCTCACCCCAAACTGAAGTTCCTGGAGGTGAGAGGGCAGAGCCACCCAAGGAAGCTTTGCAGGAGACAGCTCGACTTTCACAGCAGCAGCACAGGACCAGACAGCTCTTGGCTAAGCTGGACCCTGCCCGATCCTGCTGCAGCATGTGGATGTCTCCCAACCCCAGTTCTCAGTGGTCCTGGGTTTGCTCTTGCTCCATGAAGCACCACAGTGGGTGTCCCTACAAACCCAGCACAGTTAATCTGCCACCTGATTCATTGCTATGTGGATACTCAAGAGCTGACTGTAATATAATACCGTCTTTATAAAACAGGACTTTATCGCTTTTTCCCTCTTTATAGCATGCGAGTGACATATTTGTTCCATTTCTCTTAGGTATAGGAGTCTTAGCCTGCTGCACTCGAGTTTCTAATTCTTTCCCCATACCTACCTATGAATCATAGGGTTTTTCACCTCTTGTTCCACTTACGCACAACACACAGCTGGGATACTTCTTCATTTACACTATTTTGCACATCTTTAAAAAGCGCTGCCTATGCTACCAAGCCAATACACATGTCCCACACAGATGTTAGAGCTCTTAAGACCCAAAGAGAGTATGTCTGAGAAAATTCAAGAGCAGGGCATGGGAAGAGGCAATCTCTCTTCCCTTCATTCCTAAGGAAAATAGCAGCAAGTATAGCAGCATAAAATTAAAACCAAAGCCAACATGCAGGGAAAAACGAAAGTATCTGCTATTTGACAGATAGACAGGACTGACAAATAGACAGGACAGACATGGTTATGGCATAGAAAGTGTTTGGGTAAATAATGTTTATTCTAACACTTCATCATCACCATATCAGCTAGACACTTTGTTGGTGGGGAAAAGAGAAAAATAAAATTTATCTTGCCATTTTTGCTTTACTAGGGAATATGTAACAGTTGGCAGTGTAATACACTTTTTATTTTCATGAGTTATGGATGTGCATGGCCATCCCTAAAAAATTGAAATAAAAACTGTATTACACCGCCAAGTCTCATATATTATATTTATACCATACCAGAGGAGGTGTCTGCAGAGCAACTATAGATATAAACTTTTATTATATCTATAGTTTCTCATGTTATTAGTATAGTTGTGAAAATAATAGGATTTACTGAAGGTTGTTATTCCCCCTAGCATCACTGATGTGGTATAAACAATATATTGACCTTTTGGATATTTTTGAACCATTGCAATGGATTTGAAAATGTGGTCACCTGATGTGAATAGCCTGTGCCAATGGGCTGATAATGCCTTTGTAAGGCAATATTCAGATTAGCCTCATAACGTACACCCTGGTACTACTGACAGCACTTCCCTTTTCTCCTTCTCAGTGTGTAGGGAGCACTAACCAAACCCTACCCCATCAAATAAATGCAGAGAGGGCACGAAGGCTCTAGGCTGCAGCAGACTGAGGTATGGTACAGCGCTCCATCACTGTGCTTAGGTTCCTACAGGAGAACAACAAAGAAATTTGCCACTGAAATGGATAAAACCTAGAGTCCTTGTTAAGCAAGACCTTTGCAAGACCTTTTGCAATTTTCTGGATGGCATTCGGGCTTCTTGACTGATTTCTCAGCTTCCCCCAAAGGAAAAATCCTTCCCTTGTGGGGATGCGTTGGCTGCTCCCTTTTCCTTAGCCCTACAGAGAATAGCCGCAGAGCAGGCAGGGGCAAGCATTTACTCAGTCCTGCCACAGAGGTCCTGTGGAAGGCAACACTGCAAGGCCACGGCAAAGAATCCACACAGGAGGAGCATCTGGGTACTGGATCAGGCCTGCTGAAGAGCGTGGAGATGTTAAGGAAAAATATGGAGGAAGAAAGCTGCCACAGATGCTCATTGTAACGCAGGTGTGCTCCGCTGTCCTGCACGCTTTGTGGAAGTACAGCCTCTCTCCAAAATAAGCCCATTGACAAGTTGCATTCACACAAAGGTACCCGCTCAAGTTTTCTGAGCTCAGAGGCACAGGAGAAGCCAGGAGCACCTGTTTACTGATGGGAAATGCCATTAGAAATGGGTCTGGGAGAGCAGCTTATTTATAGCCTCACACAGCACCATATGGTGCATGGTAACAGAAATCTTCAATTGAGATAGATGAGCAAACGCGAATTTCAGCTTAGGTTTGACTTTTTTTTTTAATTTTTTTTTTTTTAGCAATCATTTTATTTGATTTTCTCTTCTTGTCTCTGAGTGCTCAGGCTGAGTTGGTTGTATCTTGCTCCTTGCTGTCTGGAGAAAGTTGTAGGGGGATACAGCTTTAATTGTTTAAATAAGACTGTCCACTGGAAGAAGGGGAGGGGGAAGCGTGGAAGAAAGGATATGCCTGGGGATGACAGGCAGAGAAGCTGAAGTCAAAAGGACACATAGCTCAGGCCCTTAGGACTGGAAAAGCAGCCCTTAGAAATTTGAGGTCAATCAGGCCAGAGGCAAAACTGATTTCTTTTTAATCAAGCTTAATTGTTTGTATTAATACATGAATTTGTGCACAGTGATTCAACTCATCTTTTTAGCAGATCTTTAAAGGAAAATTTTTAAAAACCTTTTTTTTTTTTTGGCAAGGAAACTCCTAGGCCTAAGTCTGTAAATGACATTTGGGTTTTTAAAGGACTGATCTAGTCCTTCGAAAATGTAGCAGTTGCCTTGCTATTAATGCACATCCAGCTCAACCCAGAAGGTCCTTAATTTTGTACCCTGTTGCCATTTGCCTGTTCATCGATTGAAATCCAATGTAGCTCGGCTCCAGCTCTTTTCTATAACCTCTAACAAGTTTAGTCTTCTCAGGAGTGATTACAGGGCAGTGACCATGGAGCACTGCCATTTATGTCAGGATTGTACAAGCCCTGTTTGGCACAACTCTGTGCCACTGCTGTGCAAGTATTCAATAACTCCTGCTAACATGGAATGCTCTAAACAAACAGTCTGAGTCGTCTTACACCAATTTTTCCCACCTTTCTTTGCACCTCAGCTCAAGAGATACCAGATGGAGAATGAACTTGTATCCCCCAGTGGGACTGTACCTCTGGGTCCAGTGATGCCTGCAATGGTCCAGGGCTTTCTTGGTGAACAAATAGCATCCTCCAAAATCCTGGGCGCTCAGTCTGCCATCACACCGCACACCTCGCACAAGCCACACACCAAATGCAAAGGACGTGCTTTTGTTAATGCGTTAAGGTAACTGATGGCTCACCGAGAGGCCTGTGTAACGATTGTAGTTTTGCTGATTTATTAAGTGCCAATGGTGTTTTAATACTGTTTGTGTTTCAGAAATAAAGATAGTCACTGCCCTGAAGGCTTCCAGTCTGAAAGACAGATACACACAATACACAACTCCCTATGGATACTCGGAAGAAAGATTTTTTTTTATTAAGGAGCTATTCTGATTTAATTTGCTTCTTTAATGTGATATTGGAGCAGTGCGGGGTTGAGTGTCAGCCAGCTGAAAGCACTCCTCTGCCGGGCTGCAAAGACTGCAAGAGGAGCAGCGGCATGTGGAGAGAGGGGACATGCAGACCCAGTCTGACTCGATCAGAGTTTCAGGATGTGAATTCCTGGTGATTTTCTCCTTCACCAGCAACCTCCATCAACCTGCTGCTTACTGGCATCAGCCTGAGCCAGGAAAGTTAAACGACAGGGAATGTGCTAAACTAAAACTTGGTATTAAAGGACATGATGGCAAGGTGACGGGAGTTTCTGGCTCTCTGGGATAGTTGAAACAAGCGGTGTATGTGGTATGACGAGGTAGAAGGGTTTAAGATTTTATAGGCCCCTCGTGGACAGTGAATTTGGCACCCACCTAGAGTTTGTTTTGCTCTGTGATCAGGATTGCCAGGATGGATGAGGTCAGTGGAAACAGACCAACATTCACCCAACCCCCTGCAGCCAAGACAGTGCTCCCGTGCTGCCAGAGAGCAGTAATCCAGTTGGCAAAGGGACACAGATAGTACCTCCAAGAGGTCCTATACCCAGGCATTCACGCCTGCAGCATGTGCATCTGGATGCATGCACAGATGTGTGAGTCTTTGTCAGCCTAAAACAGCCTGGAGAGGCAGGATTTTAAGGGGCTGGCAGCAACTTCTGTGGTGTCGTGCAAGTTCAGTGCCAGTAAAAGGTGAATTCAGGTGGTCATCCCTCTCTGGTGTTTCCTGGGGCTGAGAAAGCTGCCTTGTGCAGAGCACGCATGGCTTCCTCCACCGCAGTGGCCACAAGGACTCTGCCGCTCGTTTACCGTGATTATGCCCAGGGCCCCACACTCCCACACAGAATGAGGTTGAGGGGAGACACGTTAGTCCGTATTCTTTCACTTAAACCAGTGCCAAAATCAATCTTGAAAAATTATCTCAAAGTTACTTTCAACTCAATCCGGGTGTTTCTTTACTGCTGGAATATCACCCCGTACACTGGAATCGTTATTACATCACACTAATCTAATTTAAATGCATTTTTACTGTACTTGGTTTAATGAATGTGGAATGTGTCACTATGAAATTGCACCATTAATTTGATAAATAGGACTTGAAGGTATAATTTTTTCCAGCATTGCAGACTAATGAAGCTAAAATACATATATAATAAGAAGTGTAAATAATAAATTATTCTTAGGAGCAAAAAAATTAATTAGATCTTACCACAAATTGCAACTCAATGTCAAAGTTTTTTTACACTACTGACTTTCAAACTAGTTGGAACATGACTGTGATCCTTGGAAAGTTTCTCAAGTAATTACTGTGTGTACACATATTTGGAAATATACCTTAAGAAATTACTTTGGTTCGTACTGGTCCTTCACATAGAGCTTTCTCATGTTCCCTGCCGTTACACTTGAATTTTAATAGCATTTAGAGGCATTCCCGTTATTATTTGTTCTAAATTTCAGCATTTTATTTATTCTTTAAGGCTTGAGGAAACTTTTTTTTTAAAAAAATTTCTGACACTGATGAGAGAGCAGAATTAGGACATGCTGCATGCAAATTCGCTGCAGAAGAGACTGTGCCCCCGCAGCTAGCTCGCTGCTTCTGCTGTTGAAATCAATGGGAGTTTTTGCCATCGACTTCAATAGGAGAAGAGACTACTGTACAAAGCACACTACTTTTCACCAGTAATGGAAATGTCACAGCAGTGCCATTCAGGAAGGAAACCAAGTGGAGGGAAATTAAAGAGGAAACTCCAGTCTTGTGCAGTTTAGTTGCTGATAGCTCATCTCGCTCAGCCTACTGCACCCTCAGCCCGTTACACAGCGCTGCCTGGTTTAGCATTCGCTGCCTCTTTGTCATTTCTTATTGAGTCCACAAAGAAAGGTTTTATCTCACTCCTCTGGAAAAGAAAGCACCTAGAGATTGAAGAGATCAGGTGGCATTTCACCTCTAGTTTTCTTCATTCCCAGCTGGAGAGCTTTGAATGCTCAGCGCAGCCAACTATTCTCTGACTATTCTATAGCTAGATGAAGGACCATTGGCCAAAATGTCATCTTTAACCTTATTTTCTATTCCTAGTCTGTAGTTTAACAACCAACATTTTTACTTCCCGTTGCTTGATTTGCAGCCAAAATTCTGACGTGTTATCAGTTTTGTTGCCAGATAACGCATTAAGCCTTACTAAGGGGTAAACATAATGATCTTCATTAAACCTTCTAAATGAACCCACCTCCTGCTTCTTCAGGTGGAGGAAGGCATTGACAAGGAACACTGCTGAAGTGTCTTACAGCTATTTTCCCCTTGCAAGCAGAAGGAGGGAGAGATGAGTGGCAGCTTTTAAAGAAGGAAAAAAGTTAGATAAACATGAAAGGGTTTGTGAGATTTCCTTTCTTAATGGCAAAGTTTTCCAGCAATAAATCACAATTCAGCCCATGCCATTAGTTTTGGGGGCATTATATCCCCTCATTAAAGTGCATAAACAATTATATTTATTGAAGGTAATGTACTGTGTAGTGCATTATAACGACACTCATTAACATATGTAATCATCATTTGAATGGGCTTTACTACAATGTAAACTGATAATGGCGTGATTACCCACTGGGTTATTAACTTTTCGGTCCTAAGATAATAAAAGGTGATACAAGAAACAAAAAGCACATGTGCATTGCCCTTCGCATGTGATTTATGTGTTTCACTGTGGAGCTATGAACACAGGTACACATCATTGGGGAGACTGGCTCTTTATTGCACATTGTATTTGACAGAATAATAAATGTAGCTGAATGGTTCTTGGGTGGGCGTCTGGGGAAAAAAAGTCCTGCGAATAAGGCAGCCACTACTCCAAACTGCAAGACCCAGCAAAGGAAATAATTTTGTCTGTCTCTCTGTCGCTGTCTCACCGGCACTCTGTGGCTTACAGATCTTCATATGCTCTGTCAGACTCGCACAGATTAAGGGAAAAAAAATCCATCTTCTTTATATGTTTCTCCTCCTCCCTCCTTCTCAGCCCGGCACATGCTCCTCTCTGCCTGGGCTATAATCACTGGTTATGAGAAAATGAAGGGATGCACTATGCTAAAGTACCTGTGTGCTAAGGTATTCATATTATGCTAAGTGTATGCTTGTATCAAACAGATGGTTTCAGGTGTCGAAATGCAGTTTAGCTGCAGTATCAGAGAACAGAATTATCAGTTTGCTGGAGCTTCTTTTCTATAAAATGCCTGTTTGGAGGCATCAGAGGTATTATAAATACAGCTTATTTGTGTAATTTATCAGCCCTCTCCGGGATTTGTCTCTATGGAATCTTAGTGCCTTAATTTTAATGAATGTATCTGAGTTTGTTTTAGGAGGGGATGAGTTAAGAAATAATAAAATAAAAAAGACTCACAAGCAGCCATTCAAAAAAGCACCAGTTACTAATAGACAGGGCCTCTTCAACATTAAGTACTCCAACATATATGATAAAGTGAAAAATGATGCATGAGTCTGCAGTGCCTACGGTGATTTGAAATACATGGGATATGCCTGATGAGATGTTGTAGCAGTAGTAGGACCCATTTCTCCACCCTACTTTCACTTGCAGACAAGGTACAGATATGTTAATAGATGATACGAGTTTGCCCTGACACAGCACCAGACCAGAAGCCTGTGGAGCCAGTGACTGGAGAGTTCCCAAGTGGCAGAGAAATAGACCAATACATCCGAGCCAAACTCTTGACAGCTTATAGTATAGAGGGTGTGACAAGGACAAGAACGGGGGTGGCCAGAGCACATCTGGGACCAGCTGCTTTGCACGCCTTCAGGACCATGTACAACAAGGTGCAAAGCCTTGCAACTACGGTGATCAATGTTAGCAGCCAAAGAGTCCTAGTTACAAAGAAGTAGCACAAAACCCCATGCCCACAAAAAAAAAAAAAAACCCAGCCCATAACCCTGGGTTTGGTGGCAGATATGACCAAGCAGAGAAATAGAAGGGAACACCACTGAAGAAGAGTTAATGCTGCCATTAAATCATATTCATGTTAATATAGTCATCTCTTCCTTTGGAAATTGTTTGAAATGAAACTGTTTGGAACTTCTATTAGCTTGGCATTCCTTTAAGGAGTCCTCTGTCAGTCCCTGGCCCTTGAAGAGGCTAAATATCTGCACTTTCAGCTCTCCATGGAGTTCTAGAAAGCTCTGGGATGGTTTATGGTTTTCCATTAGCCAAGGGTCTAATAGAGTCCTGAGATCCGTTAAGTGGGAAATTCTTCTCATGGAAAGCAATATACCGTAATTCTTTGCTAAAATCTGAGCCCACACAAGAAATTTGAGCTTGTGGTAAGGACCAGGGTGCAGTAAGTTTGTGCAGGAAATTACTTCATACTGTTTGTTATTGGACTATTTATCCATGACTTTTTAGACAACAGACATGATGGACTTGGTTCGCTCTTGAACCGAATGGGGCAGATGCTCATTAGATGTCTGGCCCTGTGGATGGGAGCTTTAAATCATGTCCTGGTACTGCAAACACCTCGTTAGTGATTTGGAAACTGCTGAGGGGCTAAGGAGAATGAGAACACCCTTCTCTGCTCTGGTGACAGCATTTTTCCAGATCAGCTGTACTCATTTAGGGAGCCAGGGAGGGCTGTGAACCTTGCACCGCTCTGACCTCCCCCTGGCTCAGGCAGACTTTCTGCCGCGGTAGTGCCACAAGCAGCAGATGTGAATCAAGCCTATTGTTCTCTCCTGGCCATGTTAACTTCACTTACTCTTATGACTGAACTGTTCCTACAGTGTATGAAAACCCGCAGTGAAAAATATAAAATAAGAGAAATACAGTATGTGAAAATACTCCATACTACCTGAAAGCTCAAAGAATCAACGGTTGTATTTGCTACTGTCAGTTCCAGCTGATAACGCCAATGCTTATTCCCACAATCTTTCTTTTCTTATTTCCATCTGTTCAAATTTACATTTTAGCAAGGAGAAGATTACAGATAAAAATCTTTATGTTTGGTAGCATTTACAACAACTTGGAAGTTTAAAGGTCTCTGTATTTCCTTCAAATCATCATCCAGTATCATGGGTTTTAAGATACTTCACTACTGCATGAAAACAATGTGTGGTTTAATTGGAGAACTCTTAAAGAGAGGAAAGTAGGGAGAATTAGCATATAGCATGCAGAAGTTTGTCGGCTGTTAAGCCTTAGCATCTTCCTGGCAGCACTGGAAAGTCAACTGATTTCAAAGGTCTGACCCTCCCCTGGGTGGTGGGCTCAGCCCCCCCTGGAGAGGAGGAAATGCCTGGCATTGCTCTGGAGTAATTCCTGCTGCTTCATATTCACAGCAGCGCTGATGGCTTTGGGGACAGGGGGAGCAAATCCCCTTGCAGCTGCTGCAGAAGTTGTGCTAGTTGAGAAGCGTTCAGAATGAGTGAAGGAAATGAAAACCGGGCAAAAGATTAATTCCTATGGTAGTACTTGTGGCATTGTGCATACGTAGCCCAGATTTCAGAGCAGCGCAAATGTTGGATTTACTTGGCTCACCAAAGCAGAGTGCGGGCAAGCATTTACTGAGGAGGAGGAGGTGCAAAACCTGCCTCAGACTGGCATCTGGTCTTTGCCCTCAGATAGTTTTGTAGTCCTTTGTCGCAGGGAACAATCGTCGAGCAACTTGAGGATTGCGGTTAATCCAGGGAAAACTTGAAAATGAAAGAAGGGAGGACCTCCTGATAGTTTTTGCACTAAGGAGATATTTTCTTTCCCCTTGTGTCATTGTTCGTCTTGTTTTCAAAGTCTCAACACAAATCTAAGAGCTCTGCATGAAAGGTACAGTAGTCTGGGTATAATTACCACAGCTGCCACAGATGGCTCATTTTAACAAGAGACCCTAGGTAAACCTAGTTGTTTAGCCTGCAGCATAAACAAAAAAATATTCTACTTAAACAAGTGGATCTGGGTCTGTGGAGGTGAAGCTCAAATCTGCCTTGCTAAGTTGTGTCATTAAAAAAGTGCAGAAGACATTGATGGGACATGGGTCAGTTCAAAGCTCAGTTTTAATGTGTACCCGGGTAGTCTCCGAGGAGGATGAGGGCTGGGTGTTGGGATGCACTTTGCCCTTCAGTTGGCGGTCCCCTGAGCACTGCCTGGGAAGTGTAAAGCATCCTCCATTCCCAGGAAAGGTAAGGGAACAGAAGGTAAAGGAACGGGAATTTTTAAAACTTGTGAAATATTCCATAGTGACATCTACTTAGTCCCGCTAACAAATCTCATTTCAAGACAAATACTCAAAAAATGGCATTCTGTTGTACACTACTATTTGCACACTGTCAGGACTGAGATTAGTATGTTTTGTGGATGAATAACTAGAAAGACTCCTCCTGCCTGGCAAACAAGCAGTACTCCAAATCAGGTAGAAGAAAAGGGGGGTGCAGGAGACGTGGTAGAGAGGACATTAACACCTAAAACTGTTTTTCTTACTGGGGAAAATAAGAGAGAAGAAATTATTTTTAGCTCTCTATATCTGTTCACATTTGTGAACTGGAGCTCCAAATCAATACACATATTCTTTCTGAATGTTCACAAATTGGTATCTGCAGGATACCTTTATTCCTTACAGCCCCATATCTCCACCTGCATCAGCAAACTCTCCTTACAGAGGTCCTGCTGACACCAGCTCATTAGCACGGAGCTACAAATTTTGCTTTCCCAGACGCCTCTGCCTGATGATAATGCCATTAACCTTTCAGTCATTTCGACCTATGTTGTAGTGGCCATTTTTGTTTTCTCCTCCAGAAACTGTTGCCTGTGCCTACATGGCATTTCCTAGGTACCACGCTTAGCTAAGCCCACGCTGTTGATCATTGCAGCCTCTCCCCCTCAGCCTTTCACTGCTGCAGCCACTCTCCTCCCAGTCCTCCACGGTGCTGCTGCCACAACTGTCTGCTCCAGCTCCATGCTTCAGTCAGTTTACCTGCCGCTGTGGTTTCCTTACAGACTTTAAAAATACATTACCTGAATGATTTACAAACGTGGAGATGGACATTTCTGGTCTTAACACCAAGGCTCACTGCAGAGCACTTCTTCCACAGGTCTCACTTTTCCCACAGGTCTCACTTTTCCCACAGGACTGAAAATCCCAGCCTGGTGGCCTCCATCCCTCCGCCTCATTCATTCTACAAGCACCTTTTCCACACAGACCCCCATGGAGACAGCCTCTCCTGTGTCTGCCTCTAGATCCTGTCTTATGATACATGTCCATTGCAACACTGGTATTAAACCACCTCACCCTAACACCTCTGTAGGAAGTCTACTGAAGTCTACTGATTAACAGATGTGTCTCCTTTTTTTTTTTTTTTTTTCAAACAGAAATGACTGCCTGCAAAGATTTTGTTGCGCGTAAGATGAGAAGAAAGAGTTTTATGTTATAGCAAGAAGCATTCAGGTTCATGTTAATGGTAAGGGAAGAGCCCAGGCTAAGCAGAAGCTGCCTCAGAAGGCTGTAAGATCTCCATCAGTGGAGATCATTAGGAACAAGTTACAGAAAAGTCTATTAGTGATTAAATAGTTAGAAATGAGCCTGCCTTAGGACAGAAGAGTGTTCTGGATAACATCACAGGTCCCTTTCTATCCTATAACTTTATCATGTCTTTCAAATCTATGTGATCATGTGTGAATTTATCTATCTCTCTTTTTCTTCCTGCTCTTTCTTTAGCGTGCTTTTTACCATTTTCTGTTCCTTGGTTCCCTTTCAATAATCTTGCTACTCTTTTCACCCAGCCCGAGAGGGGCCTTGTCCCTCTTAGGACTTCTGGGCATGACTGTAAAAGAACCACAAAGATATAATAACTTTCAACCTTTGATTCATTCCCTGTCCTTAGCTGTTGTGCTAGAGCTGCTGTGTGCCAATGAAGCAGCTGCATTTTTTTTCCTTGGTGAAGAGATTCCTGCATACACAAATTTTGGAAAGCATTTGGGCAGTCCTTTGGGAAGAACAGCACTTAATAAATGTAAATTATTATTATTATTATTTCACCAACAGGAGTTGCAGAATCTTCAACTGGTCTCTCTGTTTTAAGAAAATATCCAAGTGGGAAATTAGTGGGATGTGGTCACACTGGGCCATGTGAAAATTAAATTCTAGCAAAATGAACTGAAATGAGATTGATCATTATATGCTAAGGCACCACAGCCCTGCCATACTGTAGCTGTCAGCACTAAGACAGGAGAACTCTCTCTGACTTCAGCTACTCCTGTAAACAGTAAAGGCAACAAAAAGCTCATTCAGCCTGATTCACTGGAGACCTCTTGAGAAATCAGAAAGGCGGTCAGCTACAATCTGAGTCATTTCTTTGTGTCTTTCTTTATACAACTGTTTTCTGAACTCTGCGTAGCTGACCCTGCCGTGACATCCAAGGCTGCAGTCTGGTCTTCTCCTTATGCAGAATTGAACTGCAAGAAGAGTTTATTTTTAGGACTCCCTCCATTGCTAGCAGCTTTAGATGTTTTCAGGGACCTTCAAAGACCTGGGCTCCCTTGTGTGCGATACCTCTGCAAGGAGCTTGGCCCTGGCATAGCTTTTGGAAGAAGCCCTAGGCATGGCTTCCAGGTCTTTGGGTCACAGAGAGCCCTTTCTGGGCAAACCACTGCTCAACCAAGGGACTGGTGGGCAAGCAAGAGGGTCATAGCACAGGGCCTGCCACCGGGTCCTGCACCACAGGGGCTACTCAGGGTGAGGAACCGAGCATGGGGTGAGCGTCAGGCCTCATTGTGCTCCCTGGACAATAAAAATGCTGTAGACTGGTTGGGGAGGTGGGGAATGGGGTGAGCTCAGGAGGGCTGTGCAGGGTCAGCCGTCGGACTGAAGCCTCTCTGTAACACCTAGATAAAAAGCATGCAAAAATAGATTCGGCCTTCTCAGCAGACACTGCCTCAAGGTGGGGAATAAGGGCGTATGGGTCACCTTTCCAGTCCTACAGATGATGGAGGAGGATGGCTACCCCTGGAAATGGAGCTCTGTCACGGCACTGAGACCTGCCCCATGTGCAGCTGTGCCGGGGACCTGCGCATGGCGCCCAGGAAAGGTGGCTCTGTGCATCTCAGGCTTGTGTTTCTGAGATCTTGCAGAAATCCAGCAAGAATGCTGTGAGAGGAGCAGAAAGGAGGAATGGGTTAAGCTGATGTGCCAACAGGTCTCTTATCTGAGAAAGCTTTTCCTTTTTCTTTCTTTTTCGGTTCCTGTCTTTTATTCACAAAGATCCACAATGTGTAATATGTATGTACATGTATATGGAAATATTAGATTTGGATATGAAAATACGGGCTGCAGGAGCCTGTGGACAATGCTCCCTTTTTAGTTGTTATAAAAATGAAAATAATTGTGAAAGCAGAGAGAAATCTGCAGCTGCTCCAGGCTATTCATACCATAAGAGATCCCATCAGGCCTTCTTTATTGTTGCAGTTTTGGCAAATTATTTTCTTATCACACACAACCTATTCACTTCTGTTCCTGGATAAGCACTTAGGCTCATAAAGCAGTGGGTCAGCAACAGTTTAGCATAGAGCACATGGAAGTGCTGACCTTGGGGACCGCTGGTGCCTGCCCCTCCGAAAAGCAGCAACTGGAGTCAATAAAAAACTGGCCGGGCCGGTCCATTAGTGAGCCCAGCTCTGTCACTGCTCGCATGGCTTACTCGGTGGCTGTGCAGCCTCCTCCTCCTCCTCCTGCCATTGCGCCTCACCTTATGAAATGCAATCA
The DNA here is from genome assembly GCA_002844005.1 of Limosa lapponica baueri. NCBI lineage: Eukaryota > Metazoa > Chordata > Aves > Charadriiformes > Scolopacidae > Limosa > Limosa lapponica. The sequence goes on from KZ506005.1 coordinate 104,471, forward strand.
TCGCTCCTTCCCCAGGAAAGTGGGATGTTATCGCTGGCTGCCTCCCTGAAGAGGTACATTTTCCTAGGGGAGGCAAAAATACCTACCTGTGTGCATATACATCTATATCCATGGCGTGCATGATTGTGCCCAAGGAATGCGCGATATAGATTAGATCAGCAGCAGTGCTGCACTGTCTCCAGGCCAGGCAATGAGTTTATTGTGCCCAACACACATGTGCACTGGACAAATGCTCTGGCATCTTCAGCGTGGGCAGAGAGCATGCTGCTCCTATTATACTAGCCCATTAGGGAAGCAATTTGAAGAAAAATATTTAGCAATTTGGAAGGAAGCAAGGTTCCAGAATGGCTTGTTTCTGTGTGACAGCCTGCCATGTACAGATGAAAGGGAAGGCTTATAACAAATTTTCATTACCCGCAAATAAAAAAAAAAGCAACAGCAGGCAGAGCAAGTGCTTTCAGGCTGAGAGGTGTGGCCAGAAATCCCCCCAGGAGACCACAAAGGAGCCTCAGCAAAATAAATCAATCAATCTATCAATCACTTACACTTGCATAGCACCCTTTATGAAAATGGCAATCAGTGCCTGACAGCCTGTCAGACTTTGGCCTTCAAGTCTTTGCCTCAAAACTAGTCATTAAGTTCACCAAAATACAAGCTACAGCTCCCTGCTCTCGCTCAGCGTCCTTGCTCACCTTCCCTAAGCTGCCGCAATTTCTCCATAGAAAACATTCTTTGCTCAGAGCAACTGTGACAAGGGTAGGTGACACCATGCAGCAGAAGAGGGTCTGTAAACAACACGGGCATTTCAGAGTTGCTTTGTTCCCATTCTCTGCTGCAAATTTGGACCCAGCATTTAGCGTCTGATCCTGTCCTGCAAAGAGCAGTGCCATCGGAAGCAGAGCGCATCGCTCCAGTACACTGTGTCTTGCATTGCTTGCCTTTGCTCAGGAATTTCTCTCCAACGTAGAGTTCAGGAAGCCAATAAAATACCTCTATGGAAGGAGGTGTCCACTAGCACACTATAGCTCTTTGCAGTCATATGGAAATCTGCCTGCTGTGTGCATAGATGAAGGGAGCCCTATAGATACCACTTCCAGGTATGTCAGATGTTTACCTCTCTCATGCTAAAGTGTGGCACAAGACGTTCATCTGCTAGTCTACGGCTCTCCCCCCAAAAAAAAGCTAACTGAAGTCTCTTGGCTAAATCCCCACACAACTAAAGCTCTCCAAGCGAAGAGATGTGTTTTTAGAAGAAGCACAAGGACTTTAGGCTGAGGCATCCTTAGGCTTTAACTTCACTGATAAAAACAGGATTCAGGTACAGACCCTGGTTTAGAAAGTCTCCAGTCTGGGAACCCATGTTTTTTGTGCTGTGTAGCCTTTCACAGATGTTTCTTCTGTGAGATTATCCTACTATGTTTGAGACCTATGTATACTTTTGGCCTCAGGATCCTGTGACTCCAATTTTCTTTCTTTTTTTATGTGATGCTTGCTGCCCAATATTTTCATTTGATGACCCCTTTTCATTCCATTTTGAGAAGTAACAAACAGTACCCTCCATTTCCTCTATTTGTCTTCTCTGTGCTTTCAAAGACCTCTGCCTTATCCCTCCTTGATTATCTCTTTTTCAGGCTAAAAAGTCCAGCTCAACTTAATCTTTCTCATGTTCAGGAGCTGCTCTGCAGCCTTGATCACCTTTTTTACCCTCTTTTGTAGGTTTTATGGTTTGACCACATATCTTTTGAGCTAGAAGGACAGGAAAGCATATGCACCTGCATGATGATATTTATTACTTGCTCTCTATTCATTTCCTAGTAATGCCTAATATTCAATTTTTTTTCCACTTTTTAGCCACACCTAAATGTTTTGAGCTAACATTTTTATAAAGTCAATCACACTGTCTCTAAGGCATCTTTTTGAAGTTCCAAAAGCTAATTTTAATCTTCACATCTTGCTTGTATACTTAAGTACTTTATATATATATATATGTTACTTTGCGTTCATTAGCACTGAATTTCACCTGCTGTTTTATTACCTAGTTGCTCCATCAGTGTCATGAAGCTCTTCCATGTCTCATTGCAGTCAAGTTTGGGTTTTACTATTGAACATAATACTGCACCATCAGTAAATGGCATCATAGCCATTTTCATTCTCTGTTTTATGAATATGACGCAATACAGGGTCTTGGCAGTGTATCTTTGGGATTCCACCCAGTGACACACTTCCTTTATGAAAGTAATTATTTTTTACCTCATTTTTTTATTTTTTCATATATCCCCCCCCCCCAAAAAAAAAAAATCCCCTGTATTGATTATTGTTCTTTCTCAACAGAACAACCACCTTTGTACTGAAAAAACAACATACTGTCATGGTCATTTTAAAAAGGATATGTCATCCCTACGTACATATTTTTACAGCTTGGTGCAATATCACACCATTTCCAGCACCTCTCCCTTCCTCCCCCAAACCCTCAACCTGACTGAGGACCACTACAGGCCACAGAGCTGGAGAATCTGGATTTGGGGAGGGGATGAAAAAGAGGTGCCCGTCCAGCGTCCTTCCCTCTGTACACTATTGACATCACACAGAATTCCCTGTCCTTCACTATAAACCACACACCACCTGTAAGGTGAACCAACATGGTAGCTTGAATTCTCCTTTAGATATAAGCAGTGGACAGCCCTTATTAAGTGTTTAATGTATATTCTACTTGATTATATGCAACTGTTTTGCGATCCTAGGAAGAGAGATCTATTACAGTAATGCCCACTCCCGGGAGCGTGGTGTCCCATCCTCTCCCATGGGCAATGCCCAAGATGCTGACGTGGACAAAATGCTGCAGCTTTACTATGAGCTTAGCCATAAAACTGGGGAAGTGAGAAAAGACTGGCTCTTCATTTATAAGATTAGAACTTACTAATACCTTCAGTAAGGCTTCCAAAATGTCCTTACAAGAAACATACAGGCATCCATGAACTTTCTTGGTTTTGTCCAGTTCTGCACATTGGCTCAGTGGTTTATGCAATTGGGTTTCCACTAGTGGCCAGAAATGCTTCCTTCTTCTAGACCCTTTCTCAAAAAGGAATGCTAGCAAGGCTCACAGTTGAGGATAATTCGTAACGTAAGCAGCTTGAGGCAGAATGAGGTTCTCCATAATAAGCTTTTGCGTTTAACACCTCCATTCTCTTGCCCCCTCTGGAGATTTTGGAAACCTCCATTAATGACTGAAAATTCCATTGAGATGGAATTTTTAAAAATCTTTTTTAAGTGAAGTGGCAGAAGTCATTACTTCCTAATAGCTATCAATTGAACCTGAGTCTTTTTTCCTTTCCACTTACATAATGTTTTCTGATTATATGAATTCCTGTTTCTTTACTTGCCTCTTTTGGCCGGTGGGTTTGGCTTCCTTTTAGGCACCCACAGAAACTGAAATTATGCAAACATTTAAACAAGATGGGAAGTTAAAGCCATTAATTACAAGTTTTCCTGATATTTTTCACCTTCACTCCCATTTTTCTAAGGGGGAGACACCTTGCCAAATATTATTGGGAAAATTATTATAAAAGTAGGGAGATAAAATATTGCATACATATATTTGAATACTGTGTAAAGATCCAGTTTTCACATGTATGTGTGTGTATGTGTGGATAGATAGTACAATACATAGATAAGTAGGTTGTTAAGTAGATAGATAGAAAGATAGACAGACAGAAAGATATATTAAAGAGATCTTTTACTTTGGACAGTGGAAACTTGGACAAAGCTTGGAGCCAAGAGAGTAAAGAACAGAAAATGAAAGAGGAGAGACAAAGCAAGAAGAAAAAGACACAAAATAACTTCAGAGCAAGAGACATATTTTTTATTTGTCCTTTACTTCAAATTGCATTTGAAATTGCAGAGTTGCTAGAATTTAATCACCCATGTTCTCAAAATAACTGCAGATATTTAAAGCTGGGCACCTCCTGCTTTTCAGAGGAAGCTGACCCCTGCTTTTATCAGCTATTAAATAAGCTATATTTGAAATATGTAGATTGGACTGTAAAGTAGCTTTGTTGGATTTCAAGCCCTTCATAATGTAGACACCAACTGTATTCAGCTTCATCTCACATATATTAACTTGTACCATAATTTGTACTGTAGATTCCTGATCCTCATTGTGAGCCTGGGCACTGTTACAACATGAATGTTTGTATGTGTCTGTGTGTACAAAAAAAAATCTTTTTTTTTTTAACTTAAAAGGCCACATTTTCAAAGCTTTGCCTCTACTACATCCTTTGTACTTGCAAAAACAACTAAGCATACATGCAAAAAACGCTGGCCACACTAAGGAGTGAGCCAATGCCTTCTGTTTGACAAGCCAAAAGGTAAAACCAGATAAATATCAACTCAAAACACAGACATTTATGTGTGCACATGTACACATATACATTCTCATATGATGCCTGAACTCAAAGACTAGTGCAAATACACTCTCATATATGAAGGTCACTCAATACTGTTAGACTAGATTTAGTATTGGCATTGTGTCTAGGAATCAGGTCCTGGTCCAGAAAACAGAAAGATGCCCCACCCTTAAAAGTTTTGCAGTCTGAATGTTGCCAAGGTGCTCTCAACAAGCTAGTTCCAGGTACCAGGCGATGAAAGGAAAAAATGCATTATTAGTGTGATATGCACATTTCTGGGAGACGCTGAGTCTTAAGTATCTCTGGCTGCAGATATTAGGAGAAAAATTTCCAAAGAAGGGAGAATGCAGCCTATTTTTAACTTCTGTATTCTCTCAACGCCTTGTCCAATTTGTCTTACATCTTAATGAAAGAACTCATTTTGCCATAAGACTTCAACAACGTTGAAATTTCATTTCATTGAGGAGCGGAAAACAGCGGACAAGAGAAAATAGAAGTCTGGTTTCTATTAGAAGGTTCATATGATGCCTAACTGGTGGAGAGACTAGTGTCTTTCCATAGTAGGTTTAACATTTAAGGACCAGGAAAATGACTGAATTTTCTTCCTTTTTTGATTTTGAATATATTTTTAGAGTAGGTACTTTTTCCTTAAGAATCCTGATAGATGAGTAAAACAGAGAAATCACCTTCTGACAGAAGAAAACGGAAAGTTGTTGCTAGAACCATTGGGGTTTTCTCAAATTTTTGGAAAAAAAAGATTAAAAACCTACAAATTTTGTTACCATTTTCAACTGTATCATCCATTCAAATGATGAACTGCACTTCCTATGTCTGTATTTACATCAGATGCTGATATGCCACCTTCCTACATGATTTTTAATTATTTTTTATTATATTTTCAGCCATTTTCTCTGTAATTTTATGCTTTATGTTATACTTTAGCTTCAATGAACTGCCTATTAGCTTGCTGCTCTATATGGAAGCTGATGCATTCTAAGATCTCCTCCGGGTCTTCCATATAGCTCTGTTCCAGTGGTGGTGTTTTTATTTTATTTTTTTTACAATGACTTTTGATTCATTCTGTACATCTAATTTTCCACACATAACATCAGTAAAAGAGAATATAGGAGGGGGATGGTCTCCTCCAAACAGGGGGTCTCCCTCTTGGCTTTGATTTGCTTGGCAATCAGAGATTTTGTGTACAATCTCTCGCAGCAAAAGGTGAGAAATGCAGAAGCACTGGCTTTTAACAAAAATACAGACGGCAGCAGGAAGTCTTCTCTGCCCAATTACAAGGTGATCCCAGTTCATTTTTATGGTTTGATTTTTTTTATCACATATGTTTCCAAACACAGTCCTGATATCCTGTGGGGATGCTTTTGTAAAGAGCCAGAGCTTCTGATTTAAGGAGCTTCAAAAATAGCTCTCTGCCTCTTCTGTCTGGAAAAGAGCAGTCATGTAACAACACATTTATTCTCTTTGAAAAATAGAAGGATGTCAAAAGAAAAGTTCACAGTGAAATTAGGCTGATTTGTTTTGTGGTCCTGTGATTTTGGCTTCAGATGTAGGAGGGGAAAAAACAACAGTTCGTTTAACGGGCAAAAATTACTATTATAATGAATTTTGTTCTCAGAAAATTCCTTTGCCAAATAGGCAGTGTCATCAATTATACAAGACCCCTGGAAAAAAATATAAATAAAAAAGGCAAACTAGATATCCATGGATGGATTTTTTTTTCCCCTGTAGTCAGCATACAACTCAGCCCTCATGTTCAGAGAGGGAAAACCTCATTAATTTTGATATAAATGATCAGCAGTTCCCACAGATTTCCTCTCTGTTGTGACGGATGCTAACTGAGAGTCTTCTAATATCGCCCTTGCCTAGTGACAACAGCTCCCACTGATGCTGGTCGGGAGGAGCTGCCATTTGGGACCCGGTGAGAAGTCATCAAGGCATTCCTAGGCGTGATTTTTTTTTTCAGGCAGGACCACCCAGAAAAGCACTGCCCGGGGTACCAGCAGAATTCACTCTGCAAATTTTGTACAGCTTCCTCCCACAGCATCATCTGAATAATTACATCCTGCATATCTGCATTAATGAATTCCCTCTCTATGAAACTCACAGAGTAAATTACCCAGATGGCAAAAGAGAATGGCATGGCCATCTTCCTCCTCAGCGTGCTAAGTCGGCCCAACATGCGTATAATGATGCTAACACAGGTGGGAGGTGGACACCCAGACAGTGCGGTGGCTCATCCTCAGCATTTCCACTCGTGTGGCAAGTATGATTGTATATCCCCTGGAGACTTATTTCAGGCACACAGGGTGCACTACGTAGTGCTTAATGATAGACAACTTTCTCCTAATGATGTGGCTTGCACCAATTTGTGTTTCTCCAGCAACATTTCCCTTTTAAACAGGTTGGACTCCTCTGTCTCTAGGTAGCATGCCATTCCCTCTCTCCCTCTCTCACGCACACAATATCTCAAACCACCACATTAGAAACAAATTACAAATCAAACCAAAAATGAAAAGCAATGTGAAGGTCCTGTCTGTTGAAAACAAGACCGAGCCCAGAATGCACAGTGTCTGCTGTATCCCAGTGCCCAAATGGAAGCACACTATATTCTCAGTGCGGGAGGGGACAGGTGGGTCCTTGTGGGGCTGTCAGTGCTCTGTAACCTCTAAAATGAGGTCAGAAGCCAGAAAATCTGTGTTCTCCTACTTGCTCCACAAACACACTTCCTCTGTGATTTTGGAAAGTTGCCAACAATGTCACTTCATGTCTAACACCAGCAGGGTCAAAATTCCTACTAGCTTTAGGTTTGAGCCTGTAATTTCTCCATGTTTCATCCAGCCCGTCTGTGCAATGGACATCATAACACCGTAGGTAGTGTTATCACTACACTTGCTTCCTGGAAGCCCCTCTCCATTTAAGATTCTCCAACAGAGGCCAACAGAAAAAAAGCCAAGTATTAATAGTGATCTTTGATGGTGCTGAAGACTTTAAGAAATGTAAAAACAAACCTAAAAGTCCACTCCCAAGAGCTCCCCGTTGCTCTTCCCCTCCGGCCTACTGATTTCTTTACATGGCATGTCCAAGAAAAGCACCATGAATATCTCCATAAATAATCAATGACTCATAATGTAAATAGTTCCAGGATATAGGAAAAAGCCATACAGAGCATAATCATTTGCAGTGAAGAGTTAGCGCATTTGTTAATAGTATACTGAATTCTTAAATAGTACAGCTAGCTGGGAATTTAGCTACCAAGCTTAAAAGAAAATGTCAATTCCTTGTAACAGCTCTTCATGAAAAAAGCAAAGACCCTCTTAAATGTCACCTCAAAACATGGATGGTTATGCCAAAAGCTATAAAAAAAGCAGGCAGCTGGGCAATGGTAAATGGCTACAGCAGCTGTACCAAATTTTGGGAAAAGAAAACCGCTATCCAGAAAATGAGAAAGGATGAAAAGTATTCCAGTATTTCAACCAGACATTGAATGGTGTAGTATTGGGTGACATTTTTACATGCTGCAGTCCCCCCTTCAGTCACGAGGTGGTGTGTAAGGAGCTTGTGTAGGAAATGTTATGAGTTGTTGCTCTCAGGAAATGTCGAAGAAAGACAGAAAGGCTCTGCTGCAAACAAGTGCTGGAGCTAATGCACCGAAATTTGTCATTGTTTTGAAACACTCTTATTCAGACAGCACAGTAAACAAATTCATTTATTCATATATGAAGGGAGGATGGGAGCTTCAGTGCTTCAGATGTGCCTCATATATAAGAGACCCATTGGTTTTCTATTACCTAAAGAAACAGGAGGGAACAGGGAAAATATGGCTTTCCACAGTCAAGATTTGTACTTCTTTTTGTTCTTCTCATTGTTATGATACTAAATGTAATATATGGAAATACATAAGAAAAACAGAAGAATCTCTTCTGCAGCTCCATCTTACATTGTTCATATTCCATAAAGCAGCTGTGGGCTCTGTGTGTCTACCCAAAAATTGAGAGAGGGGAAGCAAGGGAGACTTTTGTGAAGAAGGGAGCTTTTCTGCCTGTGTTCTGGACAACTGATCATGCATCCTCTCCCTTGAACGCACAAGCAATAGCATCATGTTCCTGGACCACTACTTGAGAATGCAAACTAAAAGAGGATCTTCCTAACAGCAATCAGAGAAGTAAAACCAGGGCAAATAGTCACCATCTTCCAGGGCATCATGTGTAACACATCGAAGCACCTTCTAAATAATGTGAAAACATTCGGTTTGCTTTCATGGTGGATATACCATTGTCTCCCATGTGATTTAATGAAGTAATAATCCTGCCTCTTGCTGGGAAGGTGGTATCTTGCTTGCATGTGAGCCCCATCATTTTTTCTCTCCATTGCCTGGTGCAAGATTCCAATATGCAGTCATCTCCTCTGGGAGGTCAGCATAATCCAAGCAGGAGAAGAGGTGATCTTGGAAATGTATAGCATATAAGTCACTGCCAGAACAGCAATATATGTCAGGAATGCATGATATGTTATAAAAAGCCCGGTTTGATATTTTTATGATTTTTAGAATTACACACGCCACACTGTGTCGCTGATCTTGCTGGAGAGAGGTGAATAAGCTCTAAGTGAAAAGACCTCCGTGAAACCACTCTGTACCTTCTATATATTTATACACTCCCTTGCCTAATATTTGATACACAGTAAAATACTTACCTTTCGCCTTTCTGATTTGGGCACCCCTCCAGCTGCTGCTAAAGTCCACGGAAAATTTCAGATTGCAGGATCAAGCTCACAAATGCTTGATTTTGTTAGCTGGTACAAAGTCTTTATACATCACCTCAGCTAAACTTTCACAGATGTTGGAAACCAGAGTTCCTCTGTACCAAGGCAATACACTGTAATGCCTAACACCGGTGTAGATTCCCCCTTTATCTTAACACCTGCGATGAAATTGTGTGTGTGCTGTTAATCTGGATATAGCTAAAGATGAAATACAAAACCTCTCTTTCAGCGGCTGGAGTAACTGAAAATCTCCTCCTAAAGCCAAGTCCCTTATAAGTTAGATTTACAATACCTGAATAATAACACTTAGCACCGATACAGATCTTCTTATTTTCAAAGAGTGTTAGACACATTAACTGGCCTTTCCAGGCTCCCCAGTGAACTAGGTCAGTATCATTATTCCTGTTTTATACAGGGAGAAAGTGGGACAGAGAACCATGCCACTGGCCTGCATTGCCCTTTCCCAGAGTAATACGCAGGCACGGGCGGATTCAGCAGAGGACCCGCGTGCCTCCTTATTGCTTCTCTGCAGCTCTCCTCAGGGACCTCTACCACTGTGATTTCAGAGAAAAAAAGAAAAAAAAAGTTCTCTTTCTATATTTGAGCAGTGTGAAGAAATGATGGTGTGAGCACAGAGGCAGCCGGAGCCTGGCTGGGGTCTGCGTGAGGACCCTGGGAGGGTGCAAGCTAGTGCAACAAATGAAGGTGTGACAATAGCAGGAGCAGACATGGACATTTTAGCTTCCCTGTGGCCAGCCTGTGCAGCAACAACAGGAATGTTACAGGGGCACAAATGCTAGAGAAGGACTCTCCACCTGGGACACTGGCCATCGGCGGTGTTTCTTCTCGCCCACTCGTGCACCACTGGCAGCCCCATGCCGCTGTGCAGACATGCCCCACAGCTGAGCTGGGGCAAAGCTTAGGCCCGCACTGATCAGCTTGTTTGTCCTCAGCTGGCAAAAGGAAAGTCACCACAAAATCACCCAGTTCTCTGTACTTTGCTAGGGCTCAGTACAACTCATTTTAAGTGACCCAGCCCTTGCCGCTTAGATCATGGGAAGTTTTCCTAATCCTTATGGATCTTCCTGCTAGGAGGTTTTCTGTGCTCAGCTTTTTGCAGTTTTCTGGAAGCACTATTCAAATTTTGTTCCACTGCTTACGCCGATATACTTTAACTCTCCTTACCCACATCCCTCCCTACACATAGGTACCCACAAACCATTTCCTCACCTTATTTCACAGAGCTTTCCCCTTCATCATCTATCTGTGTCATATCTGTACCTGAAGGGCTGGTGCAGGTTTTATGTCTCTGCACCAGCCAACCCACTGCAACCAAGCACAAGTGGAACAAAGAAACCACACTGCTATCCTGCAATGGTCTCTCCCTGTCTCAAATCCCTGAGGCCACAGAACCAGGGTGATGCTTCAAAGTAATCCATATCCCACACCCTATCATGGCACTTTACAGTATGTGTTGTGGGCTTTTGTCTGCTGCTGTTGTGAGACATGTGCCTGGCAGGTGGTGCTATTCTTCTCCAAGGTCTTTTCTAGCAGTGGACAGCTGTGGCCCAGCTGACCCATGCAGCATCCACAGTGAGCAAGGAGATGTTGCACATCCAGAGTGAGAAAAAGCAGAAGCCAGACTTCAGCATATTAAAAATTATTTGCTGCAAGGCTGTGCAGAGCTCACTTCAGAGCTTAGTGACAGAAAATTTCCCAGGGAGCTCTTACCTGCAAGAGCACTGACCGAGCTAACAAGCTGGGGGATGAAATGCTGTGGTTATCGTCAGGAAGCTGCATGCTCCTATCCAAAAGGTGCTCTTGCACTGGATCGTAAGGTTGGCCACTACGAAGGGACTCGGGGCTCCCAGGCTGTGCTGCAGCCATGGGGGACCCTATGTGTCTGTTCTCTGTCCTCCTAGGTCATGATTCATCAACGATTCATGTTGCAATGAGTACTTTGCTGTGATGCTTCAAAGGCTTAGTAGATAACCATAGATCCCACCATTATGTACAGTATCTTTCTACTGGCATAGAAAAGCCAGTTATATTAGCGCCTGTAGGAGCTCTGGGCTGTTTTGCTCCAGTGATAACTCTGGAAATCTTTAATCCAATCATTTTGGGAGACCCTTGCTCCCTTTCCTCTCCGCTACTCCAGTTTACAGTCCATTAGTGGGACAGGAGACCAGAAACATTTCCTAGAAGCTGCAGACTACATTAAGATGATAGTGAAACATTTGGGAAACTGGCAGATAGAGAAGGGAGGTGGACATCCCACCTGGAGGCTGATGAGTGTTATTAGCCTCATGATACTGCATGCCCCTTTTTGTGCAGCCTTTGTGAGGCTGGGGAAGGGAACCTGGAGCACACCTAGGAGTGGTTTGCTGAACTGGAGAACATTTTACACAGACAAGGAGAAGTCCTTGGTGAAGGGTTAGTTATGCATAATCAGAGAGACAGGGCTGCATTGTGTTCCCCCTTTGCATTTTACATTTCCTCTGAAGACAGCATGTGCTTTTACATAAACCTTCATCCAGGATTACTGCCCGTCTCTAACTCGTGCGAATGTGCAGCATAGTGGTGCATGGATTTTATCAAGATTCATATGTCCATTTTATTATATTTTTTGTGGGGATTTTTACTGTACTGCGTAGCTGGATTTTATTACCTTCACTGTGTGTATTTTATGGCAGTGATGCCAAGCATTTCAATGAATTGTGCAAGACTCAGACTCATGAATGTAAAGACATCTTCAATGATTTTTTAATACATAACAATAAATACACTAAATTGAACATTGTGGACAATCATTGTCTTTTATTGAGTGCACATACTACTATGCAAAATTAATAGTTATTTAAAAAACCTGCAATTAGACAAATAGTTGTGTGCAAGAAGTCTTTGTTTCCAGGGCTTATGTGGAGCTGCAGTATGGCTATTTATCTGTCCATTATCAACATCTTTCACACAAGGGTCATTTTCTCAGGTTTGTCTCCTCTTTTCATCAGATTGGTGTTATGGGGGAAAGGGAAAGAGGTTTAAAAAAATACTGAAAGAATGAGAAGAGATTATATCCCAAATTATTTTCCCAAAGCAGTATAATGATGCTTTCATATTTGAGTTATGAGTTTCATTCATAACTCATTGAATTATGAGTTTCATTCCTACAGGTCCACCACCCTTCTCTGAGCTTGGGGCAGCTTTATCTCCTCTGCGCTTCTGTGATTCTGCCCTCTCCAGCAACACATTTTTGCTCTTTTCTTCCCTGTGCCAGCACTAGCCCTCATGGTCGCACATGGTGCATCCTTGGAGGAAGGCTGCGGACCTAGCTGAAAGCCAGTCATAGATTTCTAGTGGGATGAGGAACAGGTAAGATGTTTCCACAGGCTGTTTGCGGGGGGATCTCCAGGCTTGCAGGGCTGGACAGTGGTTCACAGTTAGGGATTGCTGGGGCAGTCTGGTGAGAGGATGAGTAAGTGCCTATGAACTGTGGCTGCTGCCAAAACCTACCTTACCGAGAGCTGGTAGGAGTGTAGAAACCGTCCCCACAAAGCTGCTCTCTTGGGGTGATCTCTGAGCCAAAGTAGAGCACCATCTTTGCCTGAGACTCCCTTCTGCAATGCAATCATCTGCAAAGCAAAGAGCTCTGCGATGGGATCCCGGGGCAGGGTGGGAAAGCTTTAACATCTTTTTTGGTTTTAAACTGAGTCCTTATGGAGTCTGAGCCAGGTGATTTACCTTGTGGTTGGCTCCCAATGGAGAGTGTTAATGGCACAACATGCCAGATACGTGATTCCAGGGTCTTTTCTGTTTCTGGCCCACCAATAAAAGTGTCACCAGTTTGAAACCATCTCCTCATTAAGCCATTTGGCACTTCTGTCTTGGGCGGAGGTGGACATTGGCCAGCTGGCAGGAAAGGTAGCTGTAAGCAGCACAGGAGGGACAACACAAGAGTACTGAGTGGGATGCACAACCACACAGCACACTGGAGCATGCTGGGCTGTTTAGAGAAGAAAAACAGGGCACAGAAATTTGGAAACTCCCTAGTATGAATGGCCTTTTGACCAACATATCAGCAAGGTTCTCAAAAGGTAAAAAGATTAATTAAAATAACATTCCTGCAGTGCTACCCAAATTATATTATTGCTCTATTGTAATGCATCACATAATGCTCAGTAGGTGTGATCCCCTCTGTGGCCTCTGGCTCCAAGTAGGGTTTGATGTAGAACTTTCAGCTCCACCTGGCTCATCTAACTGAGGAGATTTTGTATTTCAGGGATTCCACATAAGAGAGTGAGTGACTCTTTTATTTAAAAAAAATAATAAAATTAACTCCATGTTATCTACAAAACCTGCCAACTTCACAAGAAATCCTACTGTCCTTGATTTTACAGAGCAGCCAGTTCTCCTGGTGCTGACGTTGATCCCTGTTTTCTCTCCTCCCTGTGACAGAATGCCACTTGCAGACAGGACTTCAGGCGGTTCTACACACATTGCTCTCCCCAGAGATCAACAGTCCTAATCAAAAGACCTTACTGAACCAGAGGGCAAGGCAGCTCTGTGAACTCTAGAAAGCTACAAGTGAATAACTCCTGGGAGCTGGAAACACAAAGGGAGCAGCTGGTTGTGCACCAATACTCAAGAGTGAGGTGGGAGCAGGCCTGGTTGACCATGGAGCAGTAGAGGATGTAGAGATAAATGAAACAGTTGGCCAGGCAGGCTGGCAATGCAGGATAATGGTGGATGCACTGAGCAGGTAAATGACCATTGTTTTGACTCAGGGATGCAGTCACCTCTTTTTTGTTGCAGGTGCTCTCATCCCACTCCCTTTTAAGGTGAGTTTTATGACACTTATGAAACTGCCAAGGAATAAGTGAAGTAGGAAACACCTACTAAACAGTAGGCACCCTTTGAATGACATTAAAATGCATTTCAGTTGCATGGTCCCCTGCCAATTAAATATTTCTTGGGCAAGGGGCTTTCCACAGGAGGAACCAAACCCCACTCTGCTGCATTTCAGCACTCCTTCAGCTTCACAGCTCCTGAACACCCAACAGCTCTTCCTGAAGGAGCAAGAAATTCTTCAGCAGCCAGCATTTTCTTAAAGGTATCTACTGGAGGCTGGGTCCCCTCTGTCCCTTGCAGGGATGCACAAAGTGATGGAAAGGAGAATCTCTGTGTGGAGGACTTGGCTTCGGTGCAGAGAGGGAAAGGACAGGCGAGAGGAACAAACCCATCTAGCAGGGCTGTGGATTAAGTGCATGCCCTGTCTCTGGACAAGACTATGACTTCACCCACGCATCTGGATCCATCATCCTTAAGGGTGACAGAGCACTGGAACAGGCTGCCCAGAGAGGCTGCAGACTCTCCTTCTCTGGAAATATTCAAAACCCACCTGGATGCATTCCTGTCCAACTGGCTGTAGGTGAACCTGCTTTGGCTGTAGGTTAGAAGGGATCTCTGAAGATCCCTTCCAATCCCTACCATTCTGTGATTCTGTGATCTCTGCTTGCTGTATGATGGGCAGAAGCACAATTCAAGGGAGAGCAGGAACTACTCAGTGTTAACTCACCCAGGCATGCGAATTACTTGGAAGGGCAGGAAGGAGCACAGACCATGGCTCTGCTCTCCTTGGGACCGGCTGCCACAGAACTATGTCCCCCCCAGGCAAGAGGGAAGCATCGGTTGCTCTCCTCCGGGAGAGTGCAGTGCTGTCTCCCTTGGTTATTTAGCCCCAGCGAGTCTGCCCATAAATTACAGCCCGGCCCAAATCTTCTGCAATGCCATCTCTGCCACGGTGGTCTTGCTGGACCACCTCTGTGCAGATGTTTCAAAATCTGAGCACTGAGCCCTTCTCCCACCACAGCTGACCCACATCAGCTCAGGCACTGTCGAGGCAAGAATTAGGCCTTTTTTCCCTCTCACTTCGGAGTCTGTAGGGATTTGCTTGTCCAAAGTATTTTTATTTCTGCTCCACCCTGCTATTTTTCTAGAGGTCGGGGTGTTTTTTTCTCCTTCGAACCCATCCAGCCTTCTCCTTATTCTGAGCTTTTGTTTTCTCTCTTCACACTCCCACACTTGAGGCCAGACCTGCTGAGATACTGACTTTTGCTTTGACAATATGGTGTGCTTTTTATTTAAGACTCTGTGTTATGGGTCAATGCTAGTACACCCAAGATGATAAAGGCTCTGTTCTGAGATTACAGCACAGAGCTGCAATGTCCAATTGAGGTTGCACAAAAGGCCATCAAGTTTGTGGTTTTATCTTGTTTTGCACTGGTTAAAGGGCTTTTTTTTTTTTTCCTTCTGTTTTGTGCGAAGTTAGCAAAGCTGCAAGTTTGACAGGTTTGCTTTTCATGTGCAGTGTTTTTCTGCAGCTCCAGTAAGACATTGCAATGCATTAGCTAATGCAATATAAGTTCTTCCAAGATGTTTGTAGGGGTCAGGTGATTAACCTGTATATTTTATAGAACATTTAAAGACACTGTGGTCTGAGGCCTCATAAAATCATAAAACTACCACTCAGCTGTGAACCGCGGGTTGAAGCACAATGCTAAAATATTGCTGCATTAGAAATGGGAGGAAACAGAGTGAAATTTCCCCTTCTGATCTGCACAGCTGATAAAAGCCCCACAGTGCAGCCTCCTACCACATTTTCCAAAGCCAGAGCTCGCGTTGGGCTGAGTTCAGCATGTTTGCAGAAGGCAGAAGTTGTCCTGCTGAGTCCTGCTCCACTTACGCCACCCAGTTGGAAGAAATCGTACCCACGCTCAGTAGCAAGAGACAAATCCTTCCAGCCTCTGCACTGGCAAGGGCTCAGGGGGCTGGTGCTGGTGAGGCACTCACAGGGTCTACTACTATCCATGGAGGCTGCATGTCCTTCTTTCCTGCCTCCTGCAATCCAAGAGGAGCAACCAGTAATGAGAAGATGGCTTCAAATCCTGAGCTGACCAAGCTTTTAACCCTCTTATACTCTCACCAGCAATGTCCCACTAAACTTCAGTCTTCTAAACCATCATCTCCCTTAGGACCTCCGTGTATCCTCTTCCATCTGACCAGGAGGTGTGTTTCCTATGCAGTTCACTGGGGCTTTCCCGGTAAGGCTGGGGTTACTTTCAGCCCCCTTACAAATGAAAATTAGCTGGTTTTATTAAAGCAGAGCTCTGCTTTCCTGAGGAGGAAAATAAAGAAGATGGAAGAGAGACTGCATCATATGACAAAAAGCAGTTTCCACCCAAGTTCAATTTCCCAGGTAGTATCCGCCCTCTTGAGCAGCCCCAGCCAGGCCAGCGGGCAGGCTCCTTAGTTCTTTGCTTTGGAGTGAGTCTCTGTATGGTGGCTTTTTCTGGGAGACGCAAGCAAGCTTTGCAGAGGCTCCAAGCTGATGAGAATCCAGACAGCCACATTCACTCAATCACCCTGTTTTTTTAATCTCTGACCCATCTCAGCATCGCAGTTTTCAAGGGCTTTGGGCTTCCAGACATCGCCTGTGCCACACAGCTTACCAAACGCCTGGCTGCAAGAGCTCCTGGATGACAGTGGTGGCAAATGAGGTAACGTGTTGGAAGCTGGGAAGTGCTGATGGCACGCAAAGGGCTCCACGGCACCTACTCCCATTAGGAGCGCTGAGGGATGCCATTGTGGCCAGGGGACAGTTGCCAGAAGTAGGACTGCAAGGCTCATTGCTGTCCAATCCAGACATATGGTTGCTATCAGGAATAGGGCGGTGTAAATAATTGTTTCACTCCCTAAACCAGAAGAAAAAAAAAAATGAGAAGAAAAAAATTTTATTCAGATCTGACTGAACCAATTTTTTTGCTCGCCAAATGAAAAGCAGAGAAAAGCATAGTAACAGGCTGCAAGAAACATTTTAGTGCCTTTTGGGTAAGATCCAGCAAGGCAGATATTTTCCACCTGTAAATAATTCAGGAGAAGAAAAAAACCATTGCAACTCATTTTTTCCAGCAAGACCATCAAGTCAATTAGAGGAGAAGCTGAATAGTCTTGTAGCCCAAGAATAAGGAAGAGTAAAATGTCGAGTCAGAAGAGTAACTCCTATCAGCATTCTGGCATCTTCATATGTGTTATGCATCCAAGCAGTTTTCCACCATCCCCTCAGCATGACCAACAGTGACTGAGCTGGGCAGAAGTGCAGAAGTCCACCTACAATGAGTAGCTTCCAGGACTGAGTCCTAAATCATAATTTAAAATTCCTTGGCCTTCTTTTTTCCCCAGTATTGGATGTTTAACCCTTCTGCCATTTCCAGATGTCAGGTTGGATGGTTGTGTATTCCTTATGTAAAAGCCCTCCTCTCCCTTCCCCAGAGCAGATCCACTCTGGATCTCACCCTAAAGGCTGTTCTTCCAATCAGCTGAGCCACCACAAACATGGGGCTTTTATGCCACCTTTTACTACCTTCCAGCCTCCTCCGGTAAAACTGGATCTAGTGTGACTGGCTCATCCTGGATTTGGAGAAGCAAGATGCCTGTGAGGAGGAAATAAATTTTATAAACCTTTATTTTTTCTTCAGTAGTATTCTACCACAGCTATTAGTTCCTGGGTATCAGAATGATTTTAATAAATTTCATTCACTGTGCAGCTCTCCCCACCACCTAAAAACACGTTTTCTGAAAAAAATTCAAGATAAAGGAAAAATACTGGAGAGTGTTTCCATCAGAAAAACAGAAATGCATTGGAAGTGCTGCTAGGTATATTTACAAAATGGATATATACTGCAAGTAAAATTTTCTTATTTAAGTGTGGTGATAAATATACCCAGTATGAGAGATGAGCTACACCAACTATGAAAATACTTGCATTTGATTTTTGCCTATTTACTTATTTTTTTAAAATAAGAAAGCGAAGAACAAAATGTCAAAAAGAAAGACTTGGTATTATTGACTTGTAAATAAAAAGGATGGTTAAATCAGTAGAGCTCAGGAATCTCATGTAAAAGATACTCTTTGTAATAATTCAGATACAGAAAATGTCCATGTTTCCAGAAATCCTAAAAAAATGAGCACAGAGTCCCTGGATATGCCCATTAAGATGCACCGGAGATGGTACAATACAGAGGACCAACAGAAATTGAACCCATTACCTGTAGATCTACAGTATATTAGACATATTTCCCTAATATTGCGTGCTTTGAAATAAAGTTATTTCATTTGAAGTAGTCAGTGTTCATAGAAAGGATTTTGAAGGAATGAAGTTCAATTGTAAAAAGCCCATTTTAAACATTACACTAAAAATTATTTCATTGCTCCTTCTGAGTAGAGCTTTATGTTCAGGTTGTTGGTTTTTTTTCAAATCAGACCTCAGGGGGAAAAAGTTGTTTTCACTCTTAAAAGAATCCACGATTTTTCTGGCCTCACCCACCTCTAACCCAAGGAAGAGAAAAATCGTTATTCCTGCTTCGCTGATCAGGAAATTGGAGAATGGAAAGATCCTGTGTGCAACTTACTTTCCCACTGAAACTGGTGGAAATCCCTGATTTCCATGGATGACTGAAGTCACTGGCTGGCAGCACAGAGGAAGAAAGAAAAAGAGCCAAAAACAGAGTGCTGTTTCTCCATTTGATTTTGTAGCCACAAAACCCATTCCTTTTTCTCTATTCTGGTGCTGTTCCTTTATGTGGTACATAACTGGAGTTTCCTTTGGGGTTTGTCTGTTTTTTCCTTTTTTTAATGTCTCATCTTTAACCATCAGGAGCTCTTGTCCTTTGAGTCAAGTTCTGTACCACTGGACTCGGTGACCGCTTTGCCACTGAGGAGGAAACATTTCATGGGAGTCAGGCTGAGACCCAAAACCAAATAGATACCAAAGGTTGACAAAGGAAAGCAAGCGAGGAAGGAAGGGCAAGGGTTAAAGCAAATAAAACTGATGTGAGTTGTATTATATGGTGAGTGAATCATATGGATTATGGACCAAGGACTACATAATTAAACATGTAAGGTATCAAGGTAAAGTACCAGAATACATAAAGAGGATAATTTCTTTAGTCAGCAAATGGGTAATAACAGGAAAGAATTTTTGTCTTGGGATAGTGAGCAGTTGTATAAACATATGATGCAAAGGCTTTTTCAAATAGACATAACATTGCCATATGTTCCATCAAAAAACTGCAGAGGGACTTGGGAAAATCAGAATGATTTAAGAGGGACTATACACATCTCTGCCACCACTTGGTTAGCTGAACACAGGCAGCCAAAGGTAAGGAGTGCTGTTAAACAAGGACATGTTAAGAGACCAGAGTGTGCCCCAGAGATTCTTGCACTGAGATAATGAAAGCTCTCAAATGTCACCACAGAACTGCAGCTCTCCTTAAAACATGGCAGAGAGACTGTGCTTTCTCTAGGTGCTGGGAGCTGACATTGCATATGGGATAGCTCTTCCCGATGGACACAAGAAGCCCATTAAAGTGGCTCGCTATGATTGGAATTATAGTTATTGCAGCAGCTGAGACACACCGAGGTGCAAACTGATTTGCGGAAAGGAGAGATGATGGTTTGAAGGTCCAGGGAACAACTGTACTGCATTTGCTGAATTTTGACGTATAAGCAACAACAAAGGAGAGAGCCCAAAGGATACACTTACATTTTTAATTCCCCTTAGAAGCTTGCATTTTGCCATTAAGAAATGGGACACCCACATGGTCTGCTACTCTCAGGGCCAATGCTGTCATGCAACCCATCAGTGGATTTGCCAAGCTCCCACTTAAAACAACAAAGAATTTTCCCTTGCTGCTCCTGGACACTTCTCCTCGCAGGGCAGGAGCCGTGGATTCAAACACTCTCACTCCCTGAAGCAGGTCAAACGCAGCTATAGGGTGGTATTAAAAAGACTCGGTCTGAATCGAGGCCTGGCTTTGAATATCACCTCTCAGGCACAAAGCCTCATCTGTACCCGTGAGCAGCATACTCCGTTATCCAAAATCTGTGTCCTCTGATTGATTCTTCTCTAATAGATGTGAGGATGCGGCTTTCCAAATCCTTGGGACTAATTTTACGTTTCAGAGGGACTATTAAAATCAAAAAGAGAAAATTCAGGATTTTCTTCATTTCCTGACCATATATTATGCCTGTAAAGACCAGTTTAGTTAACAGGTAGCACTGACAGATCATGCTCTGAAGACAGCTGCCAGAGAAACAGTCCGCAGCACTGAACAAAAGCTACCCATTTGGGGAACGATTTCCACCCCCCCCGGCCCCGTATTGAAACTTTAATTGATTCTTTTGTATTCAGAAGGTGTTTTCACTTATCCCAGACACTTAACAGAAAAATAAAAAAGAAATAACGAGGAGTTTTGGTGTAAAAACACATTTCACCATAAAACAGGTTGATTAACTTGCAGACTTTAAAAAATTAATGTCCAATGGAAGGAACTGCTGACTGGTTAAATTAGATCTACTTATTACAGCACTACAACAGAAACTAAATTAATTTAAGCTTTGGAATGAAATTTTTATTTTTAATTTTTGTGGGTTGTGGAGTTGGAAGGACTGGATACTTGGGAAATTAAAAGTCCTCTATTTATCATAGGTCAGATGCAGTACAGCCAGCCATAATTCAGGTTTTTCTCATAGTCCAAATTCTCTTGGCAGTTAACATAGAAGAACCGTCAAAAATTCTAGTTCAGCTATAAATTTTTTCATGATAGTGCAACCTCACAAATAAAAATTCATCTCATCTCAGATGTAAACACTTCTAACCAAGATTACAGAAAAACCTGTAAGTCATTCTGCATCCTGGGCTGCATCAAAAGAAACATGGTCAACAGGTCGAGGGAGGTGATTCTGCCCCTCTACTCCACTCTGGTGAGACCCCACCTGTAGTACTGCGTCCAGCACCGGGGACCCCAGTGTAAGAAGGACATGGACCTGTTGGATTGAGTCCAGAGGAGGGCCAAGATGATCAGAGGGCTGGAGCACCTCTCCTATGAGGACAGGCTGAGAGAGTTGGAGTTGTTCAGCCTGGAGAAGAGAAGGCTTTGGGGAGACCTTAAGCAGCCTTCCAGTACCTAAAGGGGGCCTGCAGGAAAGGTGGAGAGGAACTCTGTCAAGGATTGTAGTGATAGGATGGAGGCTAATGGTTTTAAACTAAAAGAAGGCAGATTTAGATTAGATATTAGGAAGAAATTCTTTACTGTGAGGGTGGTGAGGCACTGGAACAGGTTGCCCGGAGAAGCTGTGGATGCCCCATCCCTGGAAGTGTTCAAGAACAGGCTGGATGGGGCTTTGAGCAACCTGGTCTAGTGGGAGGTGTCCCTGCCCATGGCAGGGGGGTTGGAACTAGGTGATCTTTAAGGTCTCTTCCAGCTCTAACCATTCTCTGATTCTGTGATTCTGAAGTTACAGAGAAGATTTATAATTATTCTTTGAAGAGTAGCTTTGGTTTTCAACTAGAAAGCTGGTCAAATCATTAGCATGTCACCTCCAGCATCTGTATGTGGATAAGAAAAATCTGACCTTTGGATACCATTTGCAAACAACAAAGACAAAGAAAGTTTTTTCTGGTATAAACCCATGAAAATATCAGGTTTCTTCCTTTGTAATTTCTTGACAGATTTTAAGTGAGCAAAAAAGTTTTACCTAGGATATTCATTAAGCTGAGTGACAGAAGGTTACATGAAGCTCTGACAGATGACTTGTCTGTAGGGACTAGTACCATCTTCTTTTTTCACTTAGAGCAGCCCATGGTCACCTCCTTGTAGAAGGTCAGGGAGGGAACTCAACATAAACTCAGTGGGTAAATAAAAAACAAAGTGAATGAATGACAAATATGCACCTCAAAACTCCAAACCCACACCAAACAAAGTGACTGAGCAAAAAAGTGGGTGAACATAAAATTCAGGGCCAGACAAGAAGAAACATCTCCAAAACAACTGTCAAGACTTAAATTATTTCTGATGCCTTTGATCTTTCTTACCTTCTCCCTGGGTTAAGCTAGAGCTTTTGTAGCTTTTAATCTTTTATCTGAAAGGCATTTCTTTTTTATGTAGAGGTGTTGTTATGTTTATGAGGATGTATTGTTGCAGGGCTGTGTGCAGTGGAGGCCACGTGGACTCTGTAGGGGCATAGCCTCAATGACCAAGGAGCCCTTTTGACTCCTGTGCATAATGGTCACCCACCTCTACTGACTCTCCAAGCAAAACAGAGCTATTAAATGCTGGGTCTCAAGCCTTTGCTGTGACTCTGCCTCTGAATCTTCACTAGATTGTTTTCCCTTAATTAATATTTTAAGAGGTCCTGCGAGCTCCCGAATGTACAGCCCAAGGAGATGCCAGCATTCCCTTTCCTCCCCCCTCAGACTCTGGAAGGAGGGCACCTGTTACACCTGCTCCAAACCCTGTGCATGAACGACCGTTACAGGGAAGGAGGTGGGGTCAGATCGCTCCTTATGCTCATTTAATGCTTAGTCTTCTGCTGGCAGCACCAATAGCACTGCTGAGTGACAGCTACAGCGTGTCACTTAAATACTTGCATGGGGATTAGAACGAGGTCAGATACTTCCTTCCTTAGTGATCGCCCTAATATTAACAATTTTCAGTCACTATCTAATCAGGGCTGGATCCAAACCTGTGACTGACAGATTTTTAATTGCTAGTCTCCTAAGTCATACAGTTCTTCTCTCTCACTGGGAGGTGTTACCTTCAGCTCATACTATGATGGATAAGGGCAAATTGTGTGCCATTAAAATAAATCTGTTGATGGAGATATCTGAGGTGTTACTTTGCCTCTCTGATTTTGGGGGATTTTTTTTGAAGTGAGAATGAAGGAGATAAGAATATTGAAAGACTATATTTTCAAAAGAAAAAGAAAAAATAAATAGATCTATGTGTGCATACATCTTTCTTTGAAATTTTACTATTCTCTCGTACTTTACTGCAAAAATAAAGAACATAAGAATGCAGGAACAGTCTATCATGCCTCACCTCTTTTGCTTTCCAGTTTCTATTTGCTCCTTTATTTTCCATACTTTAAAATCTCATTTAGCATTCTCTTGAGAAGGAGAGCACAAGATTACAATCTAACGATTGTAATGAGAATGGGTTACGTTTGTGCCATTTCCCATTTTCATTACAATCTTTGTGGCAAGAGTAATGTAACAGAATTTTTAATGTCTTATATATTGCATGAACATTTTTTTTTCCAGCAAGCTCCTGCTACATTTCAATGGTTGATGCTGTTGCAGAGCATTGCAACTTTGATCTTTTTATAGCTTGCATTACGATCGTATTGGCCATTTCACCCACTTCCCCAAAGTGGAAAATATTTTGATATACAGCTTGCTGCTACAAAAGCCAGTCATCTACAGATACTATACATACCTAGAAAATTGTTTTCCTCCAAATCCCAACTGTGCCTGAGTACAAGATACTGACATCACCAAAGCTGTGTGTTTCTCTGAGTGGTACTACGGGAATTGTAGTTTGCGGAATCTGAGCAGAAGAATAGAGCAGCTGGTTTCTTAAAAAGTAGGGACAGCTCTTGAAGAAAAGTGTGCTTCATGTGTTTGGCATGGCACTGACTGAAAAAGGACTGAAAGATTTCATAAAGTGTATAAACCTATCTGTAAGGCTTCCCAGAGTGATCAACAACTGAGGAAAAGAAGGGTGATGGATCAGGACAAACTCTCAATAAACCAGGCATCAAGATGGGTTCAGCAAGAGAACTGATGGTTAAGCTTTGCTATAGAAGCAGCAGACACAAGCTAGCAGTTTGTCTGGATTTATTAATGCAAGTGGTTAACACGAGTGATTCTTAACAGAGGAGCTCAATAGGGGAAAAGAGAAGAGTGCTGAGATAGCTAGCTCAAGGGCAACATCTCTGCACAGAGCTGGTGTGACCAGCAAGGCTTCAAAGAGAAAGGCAGCTACAGCTAAGGGAGGTTTCTACCTCAAATTCCTTGCCTACCTCAACGAGGCAACATTGGCATTTACAAAAAACTGAGAAATCCTCAGGCCTTTAGATCATGGATGGCTGTGGAGTCACAACAGCCTTGGACTAAGGGGGTGGTGGAGGACAAAGCTTCAGGCACACTGAAGAGAGAAAGCTCAGGAGGTATGGATTAGCACTGATTTGACTGGACATTGGTGGCTTTATCCCTCAGAGGCTGGAAACACTTCCCTTTTAGAGAAAATGTCAGGGAAATGAATGGGCTTTAATTTGAGCATCAACTTCAGCTTAGGCCAGTACTACAAATTCTATCCCTGTGTACATCTTGCAGATTAATACAGACTAACACAGCTGAACCGAAAAAAAACAACACACAACCCACAACCCAAACCTTTCAAGAGTCACACCTCCTTGCAAGATCAGAAGAGAAGACAACGTCAGCATATCTCTGTGAGACAGTCTGCACCTGACAGGTTCCTGTTCTTGGTTAAGAAGTTTATTTCCTTGATGCACAGGCTGGAATCTGGCATCCTTCAGATCAATGCCTGTGGAGATATCCACAGCTCGGCAAAGCAACAGGTGAGAGAGAGTGACATCCCCATTATGATAACATTCAACAGAAAACCTGCAGATTTTGAAAACTCTGGACAAAGCTATTCATTAAAAGAATGCACAAGGCTAGATTTCACACTTTGCCAACTGGAGTCGAGTTTTAACCCTGCCATTTGTCTGTGCAACTTCTGCTGCACTTGATATAAGCTGGGGACATCTACACTAAGGCTCAATTTTTTCCCCTTTGAGTCTAAATTTAACACTGCAGACCCTGAGGATAAAACCAGTTGAGCCCTTTGGAGGGAAAACGTTCATCCTCTTTATCAGAGTGGCTTTCCCGGTGGCTTTCACTTCAGCGAGAAGAGTGTCTGGGATAATTGCTCTTTCCACAGAGGATCAATACTGTGTAATTAATCAAGATGAAATCATTCTTTGCACTTCTCCAGGTTTCATCCTTGAGACATATTCTCAGATTCACCGGCTCCTGGAGATAGCAACGCTCTCCTACCGCACTACCCCAAAACACCCTGGGGGCAAAAACATCACAATCCAGCTGTCCAGAGCCTAGCCTGACATATCTTAATAGAAGAAAAAAAGACAAGAAGGCCCAGATGCCTCTTTATTAGGACCGTCCTCCCTGCAGAGACAACAAGCCCTCCAAATCTACCACAGTCAGCGTAATGTTTGCATCAGGGGACCTTTTCTCCCTCCCAGGAAACATGCCACCAACCTTGCAGTGATTACAAAGCAGAAGCATGCACTGTAGAAATACACCTAGCAGAACCCCAGGTCATGGAGAGAATAATTCAGCTAACGCTTCTGCAGTTTTCAGAGTTTGCTTAGCTGTGATTGATCACATGCATCTCACATTCCTGTTTAATTTCTGTTACAGGGTGAGCATAATTTTAATCCACTGCCTGGTATGAAACAGCATTGGAAGTCATTTTAAAAACACACATTCTAGAAAGAATCAAAATATGAAAATTTAATATTGAAGTCATTTTCATCTGTGGCAGGTCAGATTTTTTTTTTTTTTTTTCAAATTTCAAAATGCCAGAGGGGAAAAACAAATGAAAAGACTATTGAATCAGTTCTAATGGATTTAAGACAAAATGAAACATTTCAAGCAGTTCATTTGACCTGGAAACATTCCTCTTTTAATATATATACAATTCTGTGTTTCATCCTAATTTGGCCTAAAACGTTTGGAATGTGTCATAGTCAAATTTCAATCATCTCCACTTACATTTAAGATTCTTCTTGCCTGCCAGGCTCCCTATCCCTCTCTACTAATCACAATCAAGACAAAATGCCTCCTAAAAAGATTGCTGGCCATTCTGGCATCACTGAAATTAAGTAGCTGGTGAAGACAATTATAAATAATACATACAGTTGTGTTTATTACAGAAAGATATTAAAAGAATGACTGGAATTTTCCATTGGTTTGGGTAAGCAATGAAGACATTTTAGTAGACCTGAGCTGAGAAACAGCATTGTCTCAAATGATCGTGCCTTGATTCAGTTTACATTGAATGAAAGAATAAACAAAAGTAAGGTCTGGAACTAATTTTCTCTGTTTCAAAAGGGCAAGCTCTGATGGACTAAGTGCTCTGAGCACCTTAGCCACCAAAGTCAACATGCTGTGTGTCTCTGGGCCTTGGCTGAGGAAGAGGCTGGAGGATTCTTCAAATCACTGGTGCTAATAAGATCTCAAAGCTCTATTCCTAGCAGGAGGCGAAAAAAAAAGAAGAATCTATGGACCTGTTGGATAAAGAGCCACTTAAAGAGCCTTTAGCTCAAACTTTAATAAGAGTAATGACATTGAACAGAGGGGCAAAGGGAAGATAGATAATGGGAATGAGGTTTTACTACACTGAAAACAACAGCAAAAAAATTTAAGAGCTTAATTGTCTCCAGTTGGGAGGACCTGGATAACCTCATTCAGAATTCTGACAGAACTGGCACATGAAACTACACGTACAGTCACAGGTATTCACGACAAGCCTATCAATTCATGGGATTCAAAAATAGCAAATACAGTACCTACAGTTAAGAGGGAGAAGAATAAAGGTCTGACAATTACAAGTTAGTCTGACCTCAAATGTCTGAAGGCTTTGGAACAAATTTGAAAGAAAGAGGTAGTTTAAGTCATGGAGATACACTGGGAAAGGACTAAAATAATTACCAAAGGGTTTGGGTTGGCTAATGGTAGGTTGTTTTAGACTAACATGATAGGATTTTAAAAGATTAATGATTTTCTAGACAAAGGAAATACGGTAGGTATCATTTATCTGGGCTTCAGCAAAGCATTTAATAAGGCACCAGATGGGAAATCATTACTTAAACTAGAAAAAATAGGGTTGCACAGAGGAACTGTTGAGTAGGAGCCTGCTGGAAGGAAGAGGACCACTGGCAGTACTGCAAAGAGAGCTGTTGGGCTGAAGGAGAGACATGAATGAAGTTTCTCCAGGGTCAGTTTTGGGATCTTTCTTTCCTGATGGCCTGGATATAAATAGGGAGAGAACTTATTTTCGGGACCCTGAGTGGGATACTAATGGTTGTCCATAGCTAAAAGAGTGTTGACAGAGAAGAGGATCATGACAGCAGACAGAAAGAATTGATGCATTCAAGGAATAGAAAAAAATAAATGTTATTCAGTAATAAGCAACACAAGCTCATGCATTGAGGGACTGATACCATAGCTGCTGTAAAAAGAGCTCTCATCATTGAAAATTACTGAGATGCAGTTAAGCTGGTAAAGCAGCTAATGAGAGCATGAACAACTCTAAGCTACCAATGGGACCTACCCCTGCAAAGGCAAAATCCAGTCCACGACAGGCAAGATAGTCCCAGTAGGAACAGGAAAGTATTAAGATAACTGTATAAAGTAGTGCTGCAACAAGATCTGAAATACTGTCTACTCTTCTGGCTACCCACATTAAAAAACACAGAAGTTCAAACTGAAATCGATATAGAGAACACTACTAAGATGCTTGGAAAACAGGCAGTTAGTCTTATTAGAGAAGCTGGAGCTTGGCATATTCAGCATAGCAAAATGAAGTCTGAAGGCCTATGGAACTGCCCTTTATGGATACACAGCATGTAAATACCTGTTGCAGGAGAAGAAATAAGCATATCTGAGCCATCTCCTGGGCAAGAGCAACTGGATAGAAATTGACCTCCCATAAATTTAGAGAATTTAGAAATTAAAAAAATTACAAAAAAAGCTTTGTAGCCCAGAACTTCATCGCAAATGGAAGAACAGAATCAACACATCAAGCTGGTGGCTCCTTTCGATGACAGAGCTCGGTCCTTGTGTGACAGGATTTATATGAGATGGTGCCTGCACAGCATGGTGATTCCTAACCCTCTGCCAGACTGACGTTCCTGTTTCCAGCAATGTTTTGAAACAGAAGTATTTCCCGTTCCTCCAGAAAAGGGTTACAGTTCTGCATATACACAGTCATACAAACTGTAACGTACAGAAAATTTTCCTTGTTATTGAGAAATGAGCAGCAGGAATTCATCCAGGCAGTGCAGGACAAGGTCACTGTGAAGGGCAGAGAAGAGATGGCAGTGTTGGGGGACATTGGCTGAAGTGGTGTTTACCATTATTATCATCTCTGCTTATGAGCCCTCAGCACTGCAAGGAGTAAAATGCAAGCTATGGATGGTCCGATGAAAGGCTATTGAAAAAATCCCTTTATTAATTACATTATTGTCCCTTTAAAACATAAATACCTTGTTTTTTTCAGATGCTAGAAATTAAACAGCCTGAAACACAGGTGGGAATGACATTTGATGTCATGAATATTGGAAGCATCCATAAAAAATATGTTGGTTAGATGGCTGGAGGAGAAAATAGGTGTAGTAGAGAAGCGACAAAACAGCTTGGAAACAGTCCTGCTATTAGCAGGGAGGAAAGAAGAGGTAATAAAATTGGGAAGACAATTAG
>KZ506005.1:133182-176070 GCA_002844005.1 Limosa lapponica baueri
TCAACTCCCATGGGTGATCTTGGGGAACCTGAGGGGGACCTGTCAGTGGTGAATGGAGTCAGTGGCGGCTTCCCAGTAACTCAGCTGTGGCTTTTCTTCCCCCTGGTGATTTCAGCTGAGATACCAGGCTGGTGGCTGAGTTACAGGTATGAATCCACTTCTGCTGGTGCTACTCCAAGGCAGACACCTTTAGCAGAGGGACAGGACAGGTAGCTAGGGAGGAAGGGGGGAGATAAACTGAAAGAGGTGTTAAGACTCTGGAGCAAGATGCCTAAAAGTTACCCAGGAGAACCTCTGATGAACACACCAGGACACGGAGAACTGGAGCATTGCCATGAGAACAAGGGAGAAAAAGGATTTTTGGAAGCTCCTCAGAGGGTGAGGTAAACAAGCAGTCAGCTGTGACAGAGAGCCGAAGCAATGAAGAGGCATAATAATATATAATGCTATTTCAAAACAACAGATGGGAATAGGGAATTGATAGTGAAGCGATTAATACTAGCAATGAAAGAACTAAACACCTTTAAAATGCACAGTATTTAGTAAGAGTCAAGCCAAAGACTCACACCATTTCATAAATTAACAAGGAATAACATAAACAGTGGCAAAAGGGAGAAAGAGCAAAATGAACCCAAATATATGCCGGATGCCTGCTGACGGCAAGGAGGATGGCTTCGAGGGGTAAGGAAGGGGTAAGACTGAACCTCAGGGTAAGATTTGTAAGTGCAAGGTGAGAGCTGTCTCTCCCAAGCTGGCCAGCAGCTGGGAAGTCCCTGTGGCAGCATGGGGAAGAAAGGGCAACCTTCACTGCTGCCCCAGTCGCACCCAGCCTCCACCAGCAGCTGTGGCTGCCCCAGACCTGTCAGGCAGGTATGTGGGACCTGCTCTTATGCCAGAGCGCTCCTCTGAGCTCTCTCTCAGCTGGGGCTCAGCGGGGATGCTCGGGTCCAAGTCGCATCCCCAGAAGACTGGCATCCCGCCCTCACCCCAGTAAAACAGCATGTGCCAGGGTCGTGGTTTGGGCTGGGCTGGCTGCTAAAACAAATGACAGATGCTCTCTTTGACCTCTCTGAGGGGGGAAAATGGGTTCTGTTTTACCTCAAACCAGGACACAGGGTCAGGGTGGTTTTGGTTTCTGCAGATGATCCTTTAAAATATAGTTTCTTATAGGAGCTTTGGAGCTCTTCATGGTTTCTAATCCTCCAGCGTTCCCTAGTATACATTTCTCCTCCACTGCAAGTTTTAGACTAAATTCGTACTCGGGTTCCAGTAGCTAGTGTTGACATTATAAACTGCATGTACAGACTCACTGATTCCATACACAAATTAACCCATGGGTGTGCAGCTTTATATAACTCAATGCTTATTAACACAACCTATATAACTATTAGGGAGTTGACTGAAGGGAGGTAGCTATGGAGGCAAGAAAGAGAGAGGGCTGGAGTTGTGCATTTCTGCCTGGCTCCTGGTGAAGCTGTGGGTGTATCATGAGCTTTTATGCCCTCATTTTTTAAAACCTGGTTATAGAAAATCCTGAGCACAATTGTCAGCCAACATTCAGCAGAGAAACAGGGACAAAGATGCAGAAGATTAGAAGTGATATGTATTGACAGCATCTTATTAGAAAGCCTAAGGACAAAGGGTGTTCATCACAAGCAAATCAAGGATTTGAAGTTACCATTTCTCAGCTGAGCTACAGCAACTGCCCTTTTATTTCCCAGGCACTTCTAAATGCAAAGAAAAAGACTAATGTAAACCACCAATGCCAACTAGAGCAACTTCTAATTGCTTGAGCTATGCCTGTATTGGAACACCTGGGGACCAAGAGTCTCAACTGAGGTGTCTTCCAGCAGTCTAGGGGGAAGACAGGTTTGGTTGGATTTGTTCTGGTTTTCTTTTTTTATATATATTTCTTTTTTTGTTTGTTGGGTTGTGGGTTTTTTTTGTTTCCTGTTAGATAGCAAATTCTTCATCAGGTTGCCAAGATTTTCAATATGACAAGAGTAATTTTGTGTGGTTTTGCTTGTTGGATATGCTTTTAAATTGCTGTAATGGAACCATTTCAGAAAACAATAGGGAGAAATTAAAAATATGTATTTAAAAAAAAATTAAAAATGAAAGGAACAGATGTGTACCATGCATGACATACGAACTTTCAAATGCAAAGGAAATGCCTATATTACAATAAACGGCTAAGTAGCACATATACATCAGCATTTTCCATTCTTTTTTTTCTTTAGACACGCGTTTTAGATATACATAAATTATTTTTCCTTTTGTTTTATCCCTTTTTTAAAATCAGAATATTCAAACATCCTCTTTAAGAAGCAGAAGAGGATGAAAGATTGCATTTGGCAGGTCTCTTTTGTGCTATAATTTGTTTCTTTGTGGAAATGCAGCAAAGGGTGACTTTTATTATGTGTTAGGTAAGAATCTGCATAGAGCAACTTCCAGCTGTTGACCATGCGATTAGGCCGTTAAAGTGCAAAAATCGCTGTTTACAAATACCCATAATTACTATAATTTTCATGCAAAAATCTATGCTCACCTAAAACCAGACCGCATGCCAGTTCTTTCCTGGCCAAAATGGCTATTTCTTTCTGTCTTGAAGTCTCAGTCACATATTGAAAAAATATCTGCAGAACAGAATATATTTTGACTGCAGAAATAGATTTTGCATGAATAGACTCCTGAGGCATCCAACAGTTTCAATAATGTTTTCTATTCCAGGGGAGCAAAAAATATTTTTCCTTGATAGCATTTATTTTATATTCACTGCACTGGAATTACTTTTTCAAAATTCTGCCAGCGAAGACTTATCGTATGTGGGTGCCATTGCTGTAACATAAAGATAAGGATGGAGGCTTATTCCACTCATAAGCTCATGAGTCTGTAAATTGGAACTATCCTTCATAGTACAATGCATTTTACCAGCCCAAATATTTTTCTTAAAGACAAGACAGGAGTTTTTTCTTGGAAGTATTTTCCTTCAGTGACTTAAGGAAGCATATTCATGGACTACTTATGAAAAGAGAGATACAAACAATGTGGCACCACTAGTTTCTCTGGATGGGGGAAGAGTCTGCATTATTTCAGCAGCTTCAGAATCAGTCATTGGAGCAGCTGCCCTGAGCAGGAAAAATGTTGTCTGGGGAGTGGGAGATAAGGTAAGATAGAAGCAAGGACCTCAGAGGACAGAGTTGCATCCTAATTTGATGATCCAGGTGCAAATCAATGGCTCCACTCATTTAAAAAATGGGACAGGCGGCCTGTCTGGATCTGAATTTGGACTAAATCGTCAGGAATGTTCAGGCCTGTGATTTTGTTGCTGGCCAAATGACTATGATTATTACAATCAAACGTGACAATACAATGACATTTTACCTAGGGGCAGGCACACAGGTGAGATTAAAATAAGAACTGACTTGAGCCTTCACCAGGAAATTGAATCTAACCCTTTTTGAAGTTAAACATTTTGATATAAAATTTTTCATTGTAAGGGTAGCCTGCATAAAACGTCTGAATTCCTGGTGTACTGTGAGCACTTTGTATGCTACAGTCAAATAGTTCCAGAGATGGGAACCAGATTAACTTTGAAATCTCCATCCTCCCCTCACAAGCAGCAGTTCAGCTCCTCTCGTGGCAGCAGAAGTTTGCTGGCGGCCTGTGCTATTTTGATCATGGTCCTGTCTAGATCTACTAGGAGCAGAAATAATGACACAGTGGTAAGAGCCCTAGCAGTTGGCCGATGCTGGATCCCTCTCCAATGCCATTAGTGATGAGGCTCGAACAATAGCAACCGCGCTGGGGAATTGAAGAAGGGAAGAAAAGGCTAGTGATGTCAAGACCCGTCTGGTTCTCTTCAAGTCATTGTGCTGCATGTTGTAATGTTAAACCTCTCCTATGTTATGGGCTAAATTATGGGCTTCTCAGAAGTCTTTGCCCAGCGAGGGACAACATATTGTTCCACAGATTTCCAACCAAAAGGGAACCGTAAATCGTCCAGTCTGATCTCTCCTTTAATCGTTAAGAAGCTGCTGTTCCATCCACGCACTCCTGCATTAGCCCAAATACATTAGTTAGACAAAAATATCTCAGCTTTTCAGAGACTCAACTGTGTCCTGCTGCTGGCAGAGCATGGGAGATACCAGTGTGCCACCAGCTCGTGAAGCCTCTGAAGCTGCCAGGACAGCTGTGCCCGGACTTCAGCAGAGGATGCGACAGGCTGCAGCAGAGGATGACAAAATCCAAACTTCCCAGCTTGCCAGTCTGTCCTGGAGGGAAATGTCCTGCTGATGAATATGATCAATCCATGGTTAAACTCTCTCAAAACTCAACTGGAGGTATATCCAAGCCTCCTCTTTTTTTCCACGGGTTCCTGCACCAGTTCACCCTGCGTCCACAGCTTAGCAGCCTGTGTTTTGAGGCAGAGCAGAAGTGTTCCCAGCCCAGTCCTGCAGCACGCCACCATGTATGACTCAGCCCTTGCTCAGCCCTATAGCAGACAGCTGCAGGCCCCAGGAGGACACACTCGGCACAGCAGCATTTGCCTTTCCAAAAGACCTGCCGTTAAACCCTGTATCTCCTAACCCTCTTTCTGAAAGCTGTATCACTGTTGCTCCTACAGGCCCTGATGTAGAATAAAGTCCTGTTGTTGTAGTGCTGGACGCCCAAACCATCAGATCTGCCCCAAAGAGCTTACAGCAGACGTATGAGATGGAGAGAGGAGATGATAAACCGGCGGGGGAAGCCCAAGGTCACGGTGAGATGATAATGATAGATGTAATAAGCAGCAGTAACAACACACAAACTATCATGTCGCTGCCCTTTGTTAGCTCAGATTTGAACCCTTGGGCTTTGCTAATTATAATGACACAGTAAGAACTAAAAGGGGAAATTACCCACAAAAAAAGGATGTTAACCACTTCGTCTCTACAGTCACACTGCGTGTTTCGTGCTTTGCTCTAATTGTTCAGTAGAGGCTCCATTAAAGTCAATGGAAAGTCAGGGTGTCCCTGGTGGATTATGCTGTAGCAAAGTAGTTTAAATTTAATCTAGGGTCGGATTTAACACATTTAAAAGAGAGCAAATTCACTGTTAAGTCTAACAGTCCAGTCAATACTTCAAGCTGATGGTTCTTACTCTGGCACTGCATTTTTATATTCTGACAGAAGGCAGAAATCATGTCCATGATCATCCCATCATTACTGGCTCCAGTTGGTTTTTTCAAAACACAAAAGAAAGCCAGATGCCCTGTGCTCAAAGAACAGCCATGGGATTTTGGTGCTTCTTTGAAAATCTCACATATGATCAGCAAAAGGTAGAAAACCACCAGAAATACAATTTGTGGAATATTACATTTGAACGTAGAGTTGGAAGAGCTATTCCCTGGCACGAATGACCAGCTCCAAAACACTAGCCGGTGATTCAATAAACAAACCAGTCCAGCTCCATCTTCAGAATACTTTTTTCCTTCCACTGCCCTAACTGGAAGGTCATTTCTGAACCTCATTGCTCTGTTGCTTACTTAAGAACCGCCCAATTTCCAGCCTGAATTGATTCAAGGCCAATTTATGACCATGTACTCTCACGTGAATTTTGCCTTTTTGCTGTCATGGGTCTCCAGTTTTCCTGGCACTGAGCCCTCATCACCTTTATGGATGAATGACACCTGTGTCAATACATAGTAATACAGAAACAGCCTTCCCTTTGATGCTGACCAGCAGAAGAGGTGCTGGGGGGGAGCAGAAACTGGTGGGAAGCGGGCAGAAGTTGGGAAGGGTCTCTGGGGCTTCCTTGGGGAAGAAAAATTTGGGCAGAGTGGGAATGGGTCCATGAATTTCTCTCTTTCCCCTTCAAGACCCCTTCTGCAAGAACTAGCTGTGGGATCCTACTTCTTCACCTCCTCCATCTCCCTCCACCCACTTGCACCCTGCCTTCACAGCAGCCCCAGGAGCTGGTGCTTGGCCAGAGCCGTTGCTCCTGCTGCAAGTCAGTCACTGCCTCCTCGGGCAAGGACGCAGCCCGTCGCCCTAGGCCTGTGCCTGAAGATTGCTCAGGCTCCTGCCATCTGCTTCTGTTTTTCCAGACAAAATACGCTACATTTCTGAGTTTCCCATAATAGGATAGGCTGCCCCCCAAGTCATTCTGGCAGATCTTCTCTCCTCTGGTTCCAACTCCAGATCGCATCTCCTTACGTGCATTTCCGAGAGCTTCTCCATGCCCCAAGCAGGCACATATCTGATACGCCCTGAAACCACCTTCGGTTTTTCACCAGCTCCACCACACTGGTGAGCTGCGCCAGGTGCAGGCAGATGTGTCCCCTTTGCCCGTGCTCAGAGCTACACTTGCTCTGATCCAGAAGCTGTTTGACGGCGTGAGTGTTATATTATTCCTGAATTAACACGCTCTGCCTCCCAGTGGGCCTTATTAGCTCAGGCACAAACCTCACTAACACAGCTGGATGGTTTCTGTCCCAGAGAAGGTTCGTATCTGGCCAGTTTGCAGTATCCATCCATCTGCCCCCTCCATATAGATACAGCATGGTACTCCTGTGATTAGACAAGATATCTTGTCTCTTGCCTTTTCAATGCTTTCCAGCTGATTATTTTCGTTTTATAGAAAAAGTAGATACTATCAGAGCCTGAAGTGTATGCCCTGTACCATGTAGGCAGGTACTACACACCAGTGCACAACTTGACCCCACCTTAATGTGTGGCTCTACCTGTACATCACTCTTTCAGCAGCTACACGGTTAGTCAGACAAAAAGTTTTTTTACAGAAAACCCCACCATTCATGTAAAGCTATCGTCAGAAACCAGCTCAGAACTACCATGTGGGATCCAGTCACTTCCCCCAGCCTCGCCGTGGTGGGGCTGCTAACTCCAAGGTATGAACCACACATGACTGTGCAACAAAAGCTCAAAGATTAATGCTATAGCCTGGAAATCACACCAGGTATTTCAAATCTCGGTCCCACCAGATCCTGCTTCACAGTCTTAGAGCCGTGTGTTCAGCACAGACAGAGAAGACCTGTGCTCTTGACGTGCACACCTTTGCTGTGGTTGTGGTTGTCTGCACTTAAGTATTGCTGTATCGTTTGAGTTAATGTTACCTGGGTTCAGGCTCTCCGTCCCCTTACTTATATATGGTCTAAGTGGCTGAAAATATCCATGAAATGGAGATATACCTCTTCATTTAAAACTGGAACCTTTCTAATGATTACATTAATAGCCAGGGTCCTGTGGACACCTGAGACGCTCTCGGTCCTAAGCAGTACAGCCTGAAGAGCCGGCTAGTCAATAAAATAAAATACCCATTCTCTTTAATTAACATATGAAATAAACACAATCTGTGACACCTAGTGTGCAGCAGCAATTAAGAGGCATTGCTTAGTTAAACCTCCTAATACCTCATTTAAATATGCAATTAAGGGATAATTGCCTTCAATCAATAAAAAATTGAAATATTTTGCAGGGACCTCAATTATTTTTTTAGAAGCTTTCTACTTTGTACTTGGTCTGGGCTAAGCCTCCAAGTCTTATACCACTTGCTAAAGAAACATTATTCTTTTCAGCATTCCATTGATTTCTGGCTTTTATGCATCCTACCAGCATCATAAGTGTCCGATGCTAACGCTAAGCCCACGCAAAACATTTCTTTTTGTGTTATCAACGATTTCCATTTGCTTGAAACTATCCCTTCTAAGTTCTCCTTGGATCATCTCCCTTTTCTGGTCCACACAGGCCAACAGCATCTCTTTGTGCAGGGCTACATACAGAGCTTCCTCACAGACACCTTAATTCTTTTGTAATGCAATTGTTTTCCCCGTTTTTCAATATCTGCTTGCAAACAAGCAGTACTTCACTTGTGCACAAGTGCCAGCAATTCAGACCATATATCCAGCCCCCCTCACTGCCTACACACAAATCAATCCTCAGTAAAATGAGACAGATCTATGAATCAAACAAGGAACAAAGTCAACCATTGCCTTCCCTCTCAAGGCAGGAAATTAGCAATGCAAATATATAGGCTCATCTAAGAGGTCCTTGAGTGCACTCCATCATGGCACCTCGAACCATCATCAGCCACAGAACAATCAGAATAAAGGGGGAAATATTTTCATGCTCAATAATTGAATTATGTGGTTAAAGAGACAAGACCTGTGAAAGTAAGTGAGATGAAAAAAACAAGCAGGGGATAAATTCTGACAGGCATTCACCGGCACCTAATGAGCATCAAAGAAAGCAGTGTGCTCCACTGACAGGGAAACCTCAGTGCAGGCTAGGAACCGTGCTATTTTACAGCTAGCTGTGTAGGGCACTCACATTGCATTATCTAAACATGTTGTGTCAATCTATCTGGACTATTTCTGTTGTGGGGGAAGGCCAGTGAGGAAGCATTGCTTGGGTTTAAGAAGCAAGGTTTCAAAACTGATCTGCTCTGTGACTGCAACTAAATCATTTTACCCCTTCACGCCTTCTTTCCCACCATGGTAGTTCTTCAGGCTTGGAAGGCTTGCTGAGCTGGCTTCGAACAAGGGTCACATCCTCGTTACAGCTTTTCACTTATCTGATAAAACCAAGCCTGGCTTTAAGACACGCCCTTAATTAACAAAAAATACCAAACAAGACTAGATGCTACTGCAGTCAGTTGATTGCTCCTGCTCCAGAGATGCTTTTTCAAGATAAGCAACTGATCTGCTTGACTAATAGAAATAATTTTGCCCCCTTCTTGGCTATACACAATGGCTGTCATTAGACATCTACTGTCATCTTCAGACTCTTACAATGACAGATGTCCTGCAAAGAACCAATGATGTTGTGCTAGATGATCCACAGAGAACCAGGATACAGGAACTGCGGTGCTCCAGAACAAGACACATCATGAGCCGAGCAAAAGAAGATCTCCTTAAGTTCACAGTACATGGTAGTGCAGGTTTTCTCAATGTGCTATCCATTTCCCCATTCAGCTCCTGAAAGACCACAGGCTGTGAGATTTTTTTCTTTATACGTATATGTTAAAATTTCTGGTAGTGGTGGATATGTGTCTGCAGCCATTAAGTCCTTATGAAAAGAAGAATTTATCAAAAGATGATTCTAAATAACATGTCCAAATCAAGCAGAAAGCTTTGCTAAACACTAGGCAAGAATTAACTGTTGTGATGCATACAACATTTGCCCCTTCTTTGGCCTGTTCTTGGCTTTCTATTATCCACTTGATTGTGTGTAGGTTTACTGTAAGCTTCAGAAAGGCTTTCCAAGAAGCCTGGAGGAAGATTCCCGAGTGCAGTCTTGGTCTGCTGCCTTCCCCCACATGGATTCACTCATCTGCTTCAGCCTGGACATGGGGGAAATGAGGGGTTCAGCCCCCCTGAGTTCAGATCCTTGCTGTTGAGACTGGCGTGGGATGCTGATGAACTGTACTTACCTTTTGTGATTTCAGATACGGACACTTGCCTCCTATAAACCTAAGAGGTATCTCTGTTCTCTAAGAACCTATCACTCACATACCAAACAACACCGAAGAGCCACCATAAAGTTACAGCTTCTACCCACCCTTATGCCAGGTTTAACCTAGGCCAGGCCTGAACAGGATGGATCATCAACCAGTTACCAATTAAGTGAGCTGAGCTAGTCCCCCAAAGCAGCAATGAAAAAGAAGCCATCACATGATCGCTGCAGTTACTTTATTATTATGAATGTACAGCAAACCAGGTCCTGAAGGATCTCATTCATTTCCGTATAAGGTCACAGAGAAAAAATTGGCTGCTCTCATTTACACCTGTCAACCCCAATGAAAGGAGTGGAGTGGAATGGATATAACTGAGAGCAAAATTAGCCTACAGTGCCTAAACATTGTCCTGTGTTACTTGCACACTGCTTTCCATGTGCAAATTGATATATTGGCTGGGTAAACGATGCATCAGTTGAGACTCAGATAGAGAAGAACATGTGTATTTTTGCTCTGTTATCTACCATCACTTTGCATCAAAAGTAAAATGTCTGACCTGAAATCAAACCAGTTTTCAGGAATCAAGCTGCAAAATTTCATTATCCAGCTCATCTCTCCAGTAACTCTCCAGGAAGATGTAGTAGCCTCAGAAAAACTGTTTTCCATCTGGTCCTAAATTTTCATAGAGAATCAAAACAAACAATATTCTGAGTATAGTAAGAATATATTGCTTGATAATAATGAAACTGGCTATCACAGTGGAATTCAAATGTACTGTCACTTCATTACAACACCAGCCTGGATCATTATACCACCAGCCTGGTATTTCCAATAGACATATGGGACAAGAAGTAGTTCCTGGTCCAGAAAGCCATGAGCCTTCTCTTGGTGATGTGTTACATCTGCCATCCCTGGTAGATGTCCTGGACACCACGAGGCATCTTAAACAGCATTTAAGATTTCTGATTAGGCAACTGAATTGAGTCCTCATGGTAAGACATGTCTTAAGAAGCATGCTCAAGAAACAGTAAAAATATGATGTCTATTCAAGGTTGGTCTTCACGGAAAAGCTAAATAAAACTGCATTAGGAACCCCAGGGCACATGGAGTGGGCCCACAGAGGGGACTGATTTATAGAATTGGTCTTTTGTTCAGGTCTGAAAGCATGGCTAGATTAGATGATTTAATGCCCTAAACCCTTTGGCAAGGTAAATTAATTCAATGTCCTGGCCAAATTGTGTTTGTACTTTAATGCCAATTTGTGTTCAAAATTATTTGAATTAATTACTCCTCCTTTCTAAAACTGCTGGGCTGTATTTCTGTTCTCTTTCAAGCGGTTTTCTATTGCAATTCAAGGAACATGAGACTATCCACCTGTGCCAATATTCTTACCTTCCACAATAACTTAGCTTCTCCTTCTTAGTGGAACATGCTATGAGAATGAAGAACTAATACAGACAGGCTGAGGGGTACATTTTTTCCTTTTAAAGTGAATCACAACAACTCCATTCTCAGTCCTACACCAATAGTGGTACTAAAACACAGGGATGATACTTTGTAGTTTGGACGTACAGACTGATGCCTTTGAAGCACAAATAATCTGTGTTTGTCCCCAGCTATGCTTAGGAAGTCTCACACGTCCCTGGTGCATAGCACAGTGGCAGGAAATAGCTCCTAAAGGGCCGTAGATTTGCTGTTTAATTTTTTTAATTACTGCTTATTTAGGAAACATAAATACTTTTACAAATCATTACCATGTAAGTATAAAGCACGCACTATTTTTAATTAAAAAATGAAGCTAGCACTTTTTCACTGAAAGAAACACTGTAAGAGATACAAAGCCACCCTTTCATAAGGGCTTTCCAAGGACAAATATCTTCATCACCTAGGATGATGGTGGGAGTTCAACTGGGGGTTTTCTTTGTCCTGACAGGCAGTGCCATTTGCAGTTCAGGAAACCCTGAGTTGTGGTAAATGTTGTATGAATGTAAAGCAAAGGTGATGAATGTAAAGCAAAGGTGAGCAACAAAGGACTAGCTGGTTTGTCTTCACCAGGAGAGAGCAGACCCCGGTGTTCAGGAAACAAATGCTGCCCTAACACTTAAGCACCTCCTCAGAGAGCTGCTGCTGCTGTGTGAGAGGAGTTGATATTAGTTGCTATTAAGATACAGCTGGGCTTGGAGACTTCCAAGGTGCACACCTCAAAGAGATTATTCAGCTAGTATTAAAACTCTGCATGAAAATGTGGGTGTTTTTCTCAAGAGCTATGTATGGCTGAAGCAGCCAACTCTCCCGTACCCTTGGGGTGGGGTTTTTCTGGAAGAGATTTTTCCCTTTGTTGTTTGGGTTTCTTTTGTTGTTTTGTTTTATTTTATTTTATTTTATTTTATTTTATTTTATTTTATTTTTACTTTTTGTCATTTGCATTCAGCTTAATTGATTGGAAAGGAATAATAAGAATGCTGGAGGACCTAAAACCCTGAGGAAGCCCAAGCTGTATGCTAAGTTGGTGCCTACCAGCAGTTTTAATCTCAATTAGTCCAATTTGTGAATGTTTGTTTGTTTTTTCTTATTCACAGCCAAGCTAAAAACAAAACTTAACTCTGAACAGTCATAATAAAAGAAGCACTTCAGCTTCATGGTTTAGCTTTAAAGAGTGGTTCCATCTTCAATTGAATAACTTTTCTGTTAAAGCATGGTAGCCCTGGCCAGGCTGCCCCACAAGCTCTTAGTTTACAGAGTCCTAACTGAAATGGAGTAAAAAAGGACAAAGGAAGTTAGGAGCTGAGAGATCTCCAGGGACATTTCCCATCATCACCAGGGCCATGGTCTGGAAGGCTGCTCCTTCAAATTGGTGAGCTTCTTTGAAAATCAGGGAGGTTTCCCCAACTCAGCTCTTCCAAAAGTCCACATCCTTCTCATCGAGAAGATTCCCGAGAGAGTTCAGCCGTCCCCAGGGCCCTGCAACACACCATTGTCTCAGCGAAAATGGCAGATCTCTCAATGCTTTTTTTGTCCCACTCTCCAGCACAGGACTTGGAGGGTAAAATTCAACCTCTTCCCTGTATGAGTAGAAGTATGATTCGTCTTTACATGGTCCTTGCTGTTATTAATCCTGCCTTTATGTGTACTGTACCTCACAGGAGAGTCATCATCAGAGAGGACAAGGTCTGTGTACTCTACTGCCCTACGGGAAGAAGTTCACACTGAGCTGCAGGTAGGGTTCCAAAGAAGGATACATGGTGAGCAGCACCCAGGCCATGGATGAACCTCAGCAGATGTTCCCCTCTTCTGCCCCTGGATAAAGCCTGTCCTGCACACTGTAAGAGCAAGGCTGGCAGCTGGTAAGTGCAGTCACAGCCCCAACAGCTGCACCATGTGTTAGCTGTGGTCTAATGCATGTAGAGAAGCACAGCTTCACCCTAATACTTCTCATGTATGAAAATGGTGAATGCTGACTGCAGAAAGAGTTTCACAAGGCAGATGTTTTAGCTCTGCCGTTGATCCAGAAGAGATCCTTCTATGAGAGGTGAAACACCATTCAAACCCCTTGGCTGTGGAGCCAGCGCAGCCCCCAACTCCTAGCACACCTGAAATGTGTGAATAGAGCTGGGAATGTGTGAATCCAATCGGGGGTCCACAGCTGTGCTAAGCATTTACTGGCTTGAGAAAAACACCCACTGCAAAGCCTACTTCTCACTTCATGTCTCTATCCCCTGTCCAAGAAAAAGGAACTCATTCTGGGCTACCCAGCTGTTGCTTTCACTACTCCAGCCACCACCATCCTCCTCCCCCAGCCCCAAATTAATGCTCCTCCTAAAGCTGTTACCCTCTGCAAATTCTGTCATTTCCAATGAGTCTTGTGCTGTAATTTAAAAGATAACTCACTCCTGTTTCCAGTGTTTTAATGCATTTTATTTTTTTCTACAAGCAATATACGTGTGTAATTAATAAACAATTTAGTATGTTGAGGAACCTAGGAACTTGGCAAATGTTCTGGGGATATGAAATCTCAGGAAAAGCAGCACATTATAAGAAATAGTAAGTAATTACTTATGTAAGCTTTTCTTTTTAAATTCTAAGAACATTAGCTACTAATTACCTACTAATTACCAGTACTTCAGCAGGTGTTTGCACTTAACTGTAGGCTAAAGCCCCTGTGAAAAACAAACCCCTCACACTCCCTCTCAAGATTAAAGCAGAATCCCACTGGACTTCATAATACAGCATAGGTGTAGCCGAGCTGTTTACATGCCAATCCTTTAACCA
Source organism: Limosa lapponica baueri (assembly GCA_002844005.1). NCBI lineage: Eukaryota > Metazoa > Chordata > Aves > Charadriiformes > Scolopacidae > Limosa > Limosa lapponica. Next base: position 146,905 of record KZ506005.1, read on the forward strand.
CTTAGCCGCTTAAGGTGAAAACAGGCTCCAGTTTGTTCCCCTTGTTTTTTCTGCCAGAGTCAAGGTGATTTGCTAGGATGAGTAACTCCAGAGGCAACGAACGAAATCAAAGGGTTAAAAGGAAACTATGATAAGACTTCTTCATCACCTGCACATTTATCTCACTTTTGTAGTGACCTGGCAGAGGAAATCTCTGTTTCTGATCATGAATAGTGCTGGCTGAACAGAGTGAGAATGAAACCCTTTCTATGAAAAGTTCCCTGAATTTAAAAAAACAGATGCAGAGCCCTCAGCTGGTGTAAAGTGGTTTAGTTTCACCAGTGTCGATACCCGAGTCAATACTTATGCCACTTGAGGAACCGACCTGCACTTCAGATCCAATCTGTTCATGCCTCTTTTGGAACACTAATTCATACTGATTAAATTTTACTCAAACAAGAGTTTAAAAGCAATGAATTTCAAGTTCAGAAGCACAGGTTCAAGCTCATATCCCTGACCACTTAAAATTTAGAATTTTGGTTTACCCAGTTACCAAAAACTGCTTTACCATTGACAGAAGAAAGATGCCAGACATAAGAAGTCCAGTTAGAGAATGGATAGGATAACAGGTGCCTTTAGCAACCTGTCACGCTGCCCAGCTTGCACCTTCTGCAGAGCACCTAAGGGACAGATGAAAGGACTGAGAGGCACACCTCAGGGCTGTATTTTTCAACAAAACGGTTCACAAATGAATTATTCCAACAGTGCTGCTAACGCATTTTTGCCTTTTACCCTCTCTGCGATTTATAAGATCTATTCAAAATATATGGTTTCTTGCTTCACTTCTGCAAAGATTACTTCTTTTTCACTGAAAAATAAGACTCAAAGGTAGGCAGTGGAGGTAGTTCAGATCATCACCATTTTTCTGTGGATGCTAGTTAGACTACAGGTCCCCTCCAGATCCATTTTTCACTGAGGTGATAGAAGTAGTGACTGTGCTGTGAAGTATTAGGTCACAGCAGTAGCAGTGCTCATGCCTACAGCTGGGAGCTAAGTTTTTTGAACAGCACATCTCTATTAAAACAATAGAAACTGCAGGAGACTAGAAACAGTTGAAAACCTGACCCTTTCATTCAGGTACTTAAAGGCGAGCTTCTGGCTGCTAGTGTATTTTAAGACTGGAGTCCCACAATTGAGAAATTAAAAGCTGCTTTGACATATGAGTGAACCAAATGAAACCATGAGGCTTCTGAGAAAATTATACAGCTCAACCTTGGTGCCTTCCATCCGAGGCTCTCAAAACCATATATAAAAATTAACAAAATAGCACGCCTGGGAGGAAAGTCATTGATGTTTCACCAGTCAACAAGCTGAGGCTTTGCATGGCAAAATGTCCTTATGTCATTAAAAAAAAGGATTTAAATGTCATTTGTTCTTCATTTAAAAATACTTTCTTCTCATTTCTTTTTCTCTGCTGGAGGTTTATGGTAAGATTTTCGGAGGACCTAAATGGTGGGAAGAGTAGCAGTACTCTGCTCTAAGGCTGTAAGTGAAGCTATTTCAGTCTTGATGAAGGACTTGTGCGCCCCAAAGCTGGTCTGTTTTTAACCATTGTCTTAGGGGGTCTAATAAAAGGTGCTGCTTCTCTGTATAGGCTTAACCTCACTGACTGCTGCAATGATGTGAGTGTAGATGGTTCGTCATATGTATTTATAAGATAACGCCATTTATGTCCTCAAATGAAGACCTTACCAAAAATTGTAATGAAAAAGGGGAAATTAAGAACCAGGAATCTCTTAGGCAGAGCCAGCTGACTTGCTGCTGCTCCCAAAAGGTGAGCTGAAATGCAAGCTCTCAGCTCCATCTTCCTCCTCCTCTCCTCTTCCCTCCTCTGCACCCGCCATTCTTCCCTCCTCTCTTCACAGAATCACAGAATCTTCATGATTGGAAGGGACCTTTGAGATCATTGAGTCCAACCATTAAAAAAAAAAAACAAAACAAAACCAAAACCAAAAACAAAAACAAAAACCAGAAACAAAAATGAAACTACACACAACACCAAAAAACCCCCCAAAAAACCAAAACAACAACACCCCATCACCACACCCAACAATCTCAGGCACTAGAGCATGCCCTGAAGTGCCACATCTACACGTTTCTTAAATACCTCCAGGGATTGTGACTCCACCACCTCCCTGGGCAGGATGTTCCAGTGCCTGACCACTCTTTCAGTAAAGTAATTCTTGCTAATATCTAATCTAAACCTCCCCTTCCGCAACTTCATACCGTTTCCTCTGGTCCTGTCATTATTCACTTGGGAGAAGAGGCCAACACCCACCTCTCTACAACCTCCTTTCAGGTAGTTGTAGAGGGCAATGAGGTCTCCCCTCAGCCTCCTCTTCTCCAGACTAAACATGCCCAGTTCCCTCAGCCTCTCCTCACAGGACTTGTTCTCTAGACCCCTCACCAGCTTGGTGGCTCTCCTCTGGACACACTCCAGCACTTCAATGTCCTTCTTGTAGTGAGGGGCCCAGAACTGAACCTCTCAAGGTGAGGCCTCACCAGTGCCGAGTACAGAGGCACCACCACTTCCCTGCTCCTGCTGGCCACGCTATTCCTGATACAGGCCAGGATGCCATTGGCCTTCTTGGCCACCTGGGCACACTGTTGGCTCATGTTAAGCCGGCTGTCCATGAACACCCCAGGTCCTTTTCTGCTGGGCTCTTGCCCCTGGTGCCATGATCCTCCTCTTCTGCTTCCACTGGTTCTGGAAATGGTCAGGTACTTCAGATGTTTGTTTCAGTTTGCTAACCAAGGAGAAAGTTGTCCTTTTCAGAGGGAAGAATTAGTCTTATGCCGGCACAATGAGTTAACGTAAGCTCGTGGAGGGGTCCGGCAAGCGCCAGAGCCAACACAAGGTAAGAGGTGTCCTGGCTCTGGGTGTGCCACAAGGCTCTGCAGCCTCTTCCCCCACCCTTGGTTTGGCTGCTGGTGCTCCTGGTGGGGCTATGGGATGTGGGACCAGGCTGCCGTGAAAGAGCCATGTGAGACGAGCAGGGAGCAGCCCTGCTATGGCCTCCCGCCTTGGCCCAGGAGCTGCATTTACACCTTGGTGACCTGGGCTGTGGTCAACCCTTGTAGCATCACCAGACTTTCTCTGCTTTTCTTGCTGGACTACCGCGGGGCAGTGTCCCATGTGGGTCCTTGCTGCCATCCCCCACTCCTCACTCCCTGCACCCTGCAGCGCAGCCCGACAAAGGATGGGAGTGCTGGAGAAAGCGGGAGCAGGTGAGGTGCAAATGTGACACCCTCTTCAGCCAAAAATTAGCTACCTGAACAACCCATTGGACACCCCATAGGTGTTGGGCACTGGGGATGCAGAGGGAAATACCTCTGGAGCATGCGGCATTTTGAGTTTCATGGTTAAATTTATTTTACTCATAAACATGTTTGCTACCTTTTTACCTATTTTGCTCCATTCTCACTGCCTTCCAGGCAGTTCTCTTTGGCGGGATTTTGCAGTCCCAGCAGTACCTTGGTGACATCAAGGCTGAACACCTTCTCCTGCACGCGTCATGGGTACTATGGATGCCCTGGCCCACTGACATCATTTCAGGGGGTACAGAACCAAACTGCAGAGAGGGTTTTACTCATCTCTTTTCTTTATTCTCATATAGAAGTGGAAAAAAATGCAGAGCCAGGATTTTAGCCCTTCATTTTATAATGTAATTGAAATGCCAAGAGACTGAAAAAATTCAATGTTGATGAAGAAACGGATGTTAGTGCAATGAAGAATAGCTCTGTCTTTGTCAGTCTGCAGTCTTTTATGTGTCACAGGCTGTCACTTTCTATTGCATTTCAACTGACTAATTACCCCAGTTTATTAAAAGTGAATATGAATTCACATTTTTTACTTTGCCGTGTTCCAAGTGTTAGTGTTATCAGGAGCTATTACTGAATGATAGATCCCACAGTTCTAGGCTTCCTCATGTGAGCAAGTACAGAGCAAATCTACCTCAATATCAATGAAAACCAGATATATTCATTTAAGGGGGAAATATATACTCTGTGCAGTGTATGTTCACATCCAAGCATTAATCACCCTGGTGTGTCCCACATGGCTCAGTGTATTATTAGAACCTCACTCACAGAGCAGAAGAGTGTCTGTAAGTGATGGTGTTGGAAGGGTTGGACTTGAATTAAATGTACTCATCGCTTCCTAATGGGGAGGTATTTTCTGACAGCTGTAATGAAAACTGCTGCTCATCAAAAGGTACTCTGTGTCCTAGCTCGCAAATCCAACCTCAGCTGCAAGTTGCACATTTAAATTTCAAAGTTTTTATCTCTAGCCACACTGGAGTGCACTTATAAGTGCGGTGGAAGGGTCAAATTAGATGAAATCAAAGCCCTGCTTCTACTGAAGAGGCAATTTTAAGCTTTTGCAATTGGATCTGTGTGTTGTTATAGGCTTAAAAAACCTCATCATCAAAAATAGGGATTTCTAGAACACGGTAATTATCACTTTGATCTGCCCAACTCAGTTCCAGCAGTAACTACAATGTTAAAATTTCCTCATTCTATATAAAATAACATATTCACAAAAGCAGGTGCACAGACTACAATAGTTCTTGCACAATTGGTACCCCCATTTATTAATACTGGTCCTTCACACCTTCCCCTACCTTTGTGAGTGTGCGGTCAGATTTCTTGTGAGGATGTCTGCACTGCCTTTGAAGGAGCTGGACGCTGGTATAAGCCTTCCATGCATTGGTAATAATAATCAATAAAAGGAATAACAATAAGTTAGGAAGTTATGTCAATAAAAAGTTCTGGGAAATAATGGAGCATCAGGTCTTGGAGGGAAATGCCATTTTGCCTGAAAACATAGCACACACAATCCACAGGAAAAGGAAGAGGGTTTCATTCTTCTAGTATTTTCCTAGTGAGTACTCATTGTTTATAACAAAATACAACTATTGTATGTTTTCCTATGATTTGAGATATTTACCATTTCACATGCTAAACAAAATGTTCTTTCATTAGAGCATAGTTGGAGGGAAAAAAATACCACAAGACTGACTGCGGCAGCGGCACTGTCATCTTGTACATATACAAAAATGAGGCTGAAGTGTGTTTTTTTACAACATGCCTGCACAAAGAGAAGCGGTGGGACATGCACTCACATTGCCTGGACTCCAAGCAGGTCAGCTTGATGAGCTAGCTGTGATGTGGAAGCTGTAAGGCTCCCTTCTCCAGTGTTTTCAAGTCCTCTGGGTATGATGAATTTTGCATAGGATATTTAAAGGACTGGCTAAAGCTATCTCATCGTGGGTTTGTGCCCAGGCTGATGTACTGACGGCCATGAACAGAAGATACACCCTGAATCATCTATCCTGTCGCCAGAGAAGATCAGCTCCCTACTTCTTGGTTTAAAGGTGAAGTGGTATCAATCTGGCTGCACCCATACACAAAAGACAAGCTTTGACATTGGTCTGCACCAAGGAGGTACATCTCCGGTGGGAAGTGCTGATCATGGATGCCTCAGCCCCTGTTGGATTTGCAAGGAATGTGGCCTCTCTCTCACCCTTCTTGTGGGGAAGGGAAGACAAATAGCGGGAGAAGTGCCGGTACCCCTGGAGTGACTTTGGTGACAAGTCAGGGAGCTGCAGGGAAGGGAGCCAGGAGGGCCTGAGGATGCAGGAGGATATCTCCTAGCACAAAGAGGCAAGCCTGCTAGAGCAGGGAACAGTACTGGTGAGGGAGAAGAAAAGAGCTTCTCCACAGGCAGGGATGCAGGAGCTGGCTCCCTCCTGAGGCAGATGATACTTGTGGAGATTAAGAACAGGTATGTTATCCAGGCAGTAAGCAATCTTCAAATCCCAGTGCTAAGGAAAAAACACACAGCCCACCTCAGCTACAAGATTTGTATGCAGCCCCTCTGAAAAATGAAAGAACAGCTGAGAAAGCTGGTGACCTTCTTCTGATGGGAAGAGAGGAGATTCTCTGCTGGCTGGATGTGCTTTTCAGGGGAAGCAGGTCAGGGAAGGAAGGGGTGCTGCCTGCCATAGGCTGAGATGCTGTTGGAGGGTGTTCAGGTTTTTCTGCTGCACTGGCTCCATGCTGTTCATCCAACAAGCTGCTAACCTAGTTAGAAGGGCTTTAAAGTAGGATCGAGGGAGGGGTTGACTAGGGAAAAAAAAAGAAAAGTGAGTAGAAACAAGAGCAGCCTGACAGGGGCCTAAAATTTCAGAGGTTTTGGTATTCATAATAGGGTCACAGGAGAGACACGGAGGGTAGTGAATCAATCCACTGAACACTTTAGATGTCTGTATACTAATGGAAGAAATATTTGGAATAAACAGGCGGAGCTGGAAGTCTTAATACAAGATCAAAATTATCACTTAATTGGCATAACAGAGTCTTGGTGGGATAATTCACATGACTGGAATAATAATATGAAAGGAAGAACAGGCAGGGGGAAAACAGGAGGGGTGTTGCTCGAAGCCTGGCATGTAGAGAAGACTAAAACTGCCTGAAAAATTTATAGGTAATAATTACAGAGGAAAAGAAATCAGGTACTTATATGGTGGGAGGGACACCACAACTGGCCACAAAACTGATCAAGCAAGAGAAGTTTTCAATGGTAGCAAGGGGGCTTTGGCAATGCTGGAAATGGAAAGTCCCTGCAGGAGGAGACAGACTGACCAGCATGTGCGTGGGGTGCAGAGAAGGAAGAAGCCACGTTCAGATACTATGGACTGAGTATGAAAGATTACTAGGAGCATATAAGGACAGAGCAAGAAAAGCTGGAACAGAGACTGAAACACCATTAGGCAGAGGCACCGAGGGTAAGAAGAGATCATTCTGCATATGCATTAGGAGTAAGAGGTAAGCCAAGAGCAGTGCTGACAGAACAATCTCGAGGCAGAGAAGTCTCAAAAAGGATGCAGAGAAGGCCTTTGTGTGAAGTGTGGTTCCTGCAACCTCATCAATTAAAAGGTCAGTTGTAAGCATGCAGCTGACATGATTAAAATCAGAAACAAAATAAAGATTTCTGCCTAGAAAAGGGAAGGAATAGGTAAAGGGTATTCATTTAAGTTCATTTCCTTAAAAAATCCTTTGAGTCTGATGAATTTTGTATAGGATACTTAAAGGTCTGGCTGAAGCTGTCTCAGAGTTGTTAGTAGTGTTCCTGGGAACTTGTGGAGAGGAAATGAAGAACTATATAGCTAGAAAAGCACAATATTGTGCTTTTATTTAAGTAAAAGGGGGAATTGAGGAATTATTGAAGACATCAAATTAACTTAAATCCTCAGAAAAATTCTGTAAGAAGTAAAGCATCTGAAAATCAATATTTATGTATCATACTATGTCAAATGAACCTTATTTTCTTTTCTGACTGTTTAATGGGCCTTGTGGGTAATGGGAATTAGTAGATGATAAGCACCTTGACTTGGGTAACAGGAATTAGTAGATGATAAGCACCTTGACTTTAGTAAGGTTTTGACACTATTCCACCTGATATGGTCGTAAGAGATTATAGAGTAGACAGAATATTTTGAATTGCAATTACAGTGCTTTATGATCAAAACAAAAGTATTTATCATGGAATTCTATAAAGGTCTGGTCTGGGTCTGGTTCAGTGCAGAGCAGTGCTTATACAGCTGCGGATGACATGGCAAGTTGCAAGTAAGATTTCCATGCAATTTTAACCAAAATCCCGTTTCTCCATTACAAAGTAAGCTTGTGGCTCTTCTCAGAACTGATAAACCTCTGCTGAAATGCTGTGTCTAGATTTGGGTAGGGACAGGAGAGGTAACTTTTAGAAAAAAAGCAGAGGAAAAAAGGGGTGAGCGAAAGGTGACTTCGGAAGAAAGATTTTAAAATCTATGATTGTTTAAACTAAAGAAGAAAAGGCTGAGGATGGATTTAATACCAGTCCTCAGGTATGTAAAAAGTTGTTAAAGGGCATAGGAATGCTCTGCCACAGCCATGGTGAAGGAGTTGAATAACAGAAGCAGGCTCAGCTTTAGGAAACCTTTTTAACCAGGACTGTAATGAAATGGTAGAAGTTGCTTGTTCAGGTTGTAGGTTTTCTTTCAGTAGAGACCCTTGAGCCCTTGTCAGAGGTTGCATAAGTAGGGCAAGATGCCACAGGGTTTCAAAGAAGACAGAGAATTAGAACAGGCAACTTCCTAAGATTTTTTCTGACATATTTTTTTCTGGTTTTATGTTATTTCAAGTTTTCAGCTGTAGGACAGCAAAGTGTTCCAGTTGGCTTCACTCAGCTCCTGCAAAACTCTTCAATTTTACTCAGATTTTAAAAGACTATAGGGTTGAGTTTAAAGCTAAGGACAGTTGTACTTACAGAGAGGTAGCACCTGAGCGGCTCGGGCATGAACCAGCATCAGATGGTGCTAGGTGCTGTGCAAATCTAACAACCCATTCTGGCAATGTACAAAGGCCACCATTTCCTTTCTCTCAGGAGCTGGGACATGAGAGGAATGAGCCCTCCCAGTCCTTTCTGGAGCCCAGTCCCTCATCACTGTCAAGTTTTGGCTTTATACAATGTTTCTCAAGCAACATTTTCCTCTTTAATCTATCTCAGTAATCAAGCCCAGCACTCATTTCATTTGTCTCTCTCATAAGAGTAGTTCCATAAAAGCTCCATGTCGTGATTTTTTTGCAAGAGTTGAGGTTTCTAGGCCCGCTTTGAGTGCGGTAGTGGGAGCTCTTTTCATGCAGTAAAATTGCAATGGGCACAAGGCAATAGGCTTTTTTGTAAAACACGTGGTGAGAGGGGACACAGTCTTGAGCACAGGAGCATTAGCCCAAGCCATGGGACAGCGAGGCCTGACAGTGAATTACTTGAGTGGCACTGTGCAGCCATTTGTCCCCGCTGAGCTGCCAGTACTGCAGGATTAGCAGCACTGCCTCACCCCATGGAGTAGTTCTGAGGATAAATACATGAAGTGCCCAAATACAGTAGTAATTGGGGTGTTATAAGCCCCTAAGGGGGATTTACTGGTGCAGATGCAAGAGGACAGTTTTGATTTCCACTCCTTTTAAGCTTTGTGTTTGGCATGTTGACCACTCGGCCCACATAGGAGCAGAGTTGGATATATCACTGAAGCCCACACTTCTCCTTGTAAGAAGGACTCAGTCTTTGATTAGGCAAAAGTGCTTACTCTTGTACTTGGCTTTGAGCATCTGGAGGGTCCCAGGGCCCATTCAGCTAAGTACTTACCACAAGGGATGAAATCTCACTCTGCTGAAATCAACAGAACTTTCACCCTGGGCTCCAGCAGGCCTGGGGTTTCTCCCCAGCCTCCATCCCATTCACCTCAGGGATGTGCAAATACATGCCTTAGTGCTCCACTGAATCAGGGTGTTTCTTCTGGAGAAATTACATGGAGAATCAACATACTCCTTGCCCCCAGCTCTCTGCCAGCTCAGTGGACTCCTGCCCTTAGAGCACCCCAGCTGCACAGGCCATGTCTCTGCTGGAGCACAGTGCCCCTTCAGACCTGTTAGGAGGGCAGTAAGAGCTCTCTGTAACCTGACCTACTAACATCTAGCTGTGCCAGAAAAAGATCTGTTTCAACGGCATTAGTTAACATGGCTCATTTGGACCCACACAATTCAGGGAGAAGTTGCAGGAGCAGCTCTGCTGCTAGACCCCAGAGGACAGTAACTTCCAGCCAACAGCACTGGGCAGGTCGGAGAGGGGATGGGGCAGTACCTCGTACATCTGGAACCAGAAGGAAATGTGGCCACAGCCACACAGGTTTTCCTGAACTCCCTTGGTGAATTGCTATCTTAGCAACGAAACTGATTCTTTTTTGGAATATTTCTCTGTAGAAGTCATTGCTAAAACTCAGCAGTTTGCAACTCTATTTAACATTTGGCACTGCCATGAGGGAATTGTTAATACACATCTCCCCAAAGGTATTGGCTAAATGTGTGTATACTCCATAGAGGAGCCTTTTAGGAAGTTTCTGCTTCATCTGAAAAACAGTGCAATATATCTCAAAGTGTTTTTCTTTGGTCTTCTGGCTGTATTGAACACATACTTTTTATTGTATGTGTCCATAACAGCAGTGCAGTTACATTAGCTAGCTAGAATTACATAGAAAACAGCCAAGATACTCCTCAGGCTTAGAGTTCACAATGAAGGGAAAAAATGCATCTAACATTCATAAAATGAATATTACTTGGTTGCATAAGAGAATTTTTTTGGAGGAGAACTCTGGTAATGAACACAGAGCCTTAACTTTTATCAGAACCTGCCTGAGCCAAACATGCTTTGGTTGTCATGAAACATTTCCAGGAGAACATAAACATTTAGGCAAAAGTGCAACAGGGGAAAACAATGTTTCTTAACATTTTCAGTCCACACCTCACTTCAATTGATTATGGATGTTTCTCACCTTGCATATAAATGTGGCTTCTTTGGCTTCTGTGCCTCCTGAGCTCACTCCAGTATGGAAAGAGAGGCCAGGATATGGTCAACTTCTCTTCAGAAATAAAGTGTTTCAGAGGACACGTTATCATTGCTCTATAAAAACCTGCAGTTACACATCTTTTCTTGATATAATTTGTTCAATAAGCAGCTCATGCTTCTTCCTGCCTCTGCTTCTTCCTCCCCCTTTCTTGAATCAGTTTGCAGATCCTGTGAGTTGACCTGAGTTAAAAACAACCCTAGAATACCAAAGGTCGTTAAGGCTGAGGGTGATGCCCTTGAAAACACAGCCTGATGTGATGCTCTTAAAAAAGATGCTCAAGAACATAAAACAAGAGTGATTTAAAAGATTTGAAAAAAAAAAAACAGTCACTGGAATGCAGCTTTCTGTCAAAAAGAAAATATTTTGTGGAAACATATCAATTTTTGGCAAAAATTATGTGGGAAGGAGGAGAAGTGGAGAGGTAGAAAAAGATCACTTGTGTCTCCATATATCCATGTAACAAAATAAGACCATCTCAAATCCCAAGTGAATGTCCTTAAGACAAAATAATGCATATCCATGTAACAAAATAAGACCATCTCAAATCCCAAGTGAATGTCCTTAAGACAAAATAATGCCTCTTTTGACTTGAAGTCACTCACAAAAATAGTGAACAGCCTCATTTCCATTCCCACCCAATAAAAAATAATTTTGAAATTTTGAAATTTTTCATGAAATAATGGTTTCTCAACTCCCCCTTAAGAAGCACAGTGAAAAGATCTGGGACATTACTCAGAAAAATTCTTTGTGGCTTATTCACTTTCTGTGAATAAGTTTATTCTTGTCAACTCCAGAAATCTTTGATTAAGTCCAAAACCATCCCCAACATGATCAGTAAAGGCAAATTTTGTGTTTCAGTGGTAGAAGACACATATAAAGTGAACTAGCTGTAAAGGGCTGCTCCTTCAGCATGGTACCTTTTGTGTACAGCAGGTATCAGTATTCAGACGTTTTCCAGATTTTGTGATTTCATCTTATTGTTGGACAAATTAGCCAATGTCTAAATATTAGTTACCTGTAAAAACATGCACAGACTTGTACAATATTAGAATGTACAGTAATTAAAGAGCAGGGGGTATATCTGAAGATAATTTGGGAAATCTTTGTTCTTGTAAGTTATTTTACCTTAAAGGTGTTTTACTTTCATTGTACTGAGCTAAAAATAGGTAGTCCTTTTTAACCAAGGGACAGTAATTAGCACCTGGGACAGCAGGAGCTGGTAGGTCATGGCTGACGTGAAGAGACAGCAGCTAAATGAAGTGCAGTAACTTACAAAACCTCTTGAACAGGCATGAAAACAGTCATCTGATGACACTAATCATTTTCCAACAGTTTTTGTAGTTACATGTTTTATTGTTGTTTTGGGGGGCTTTATTGAATTATTTAAGAGTTATTAATATTTTATTCATTCTTGTTTCTCTCACTCCCACTCTTCTTGCCATTTCCATGAGCTGAGTAACTTTTCTGTAGAAAAATTTCATATAAGAACTCAATTCTGTAAAGTTTCTTTCACATTTCCTCCTACCTGGAGATTATAATTTCCAGTATCTCCTTGACTTTCCTACATAATTAGGAAACATATTTATTTACTTTATTTTACATTCTGGCAGCGGCCTTCAGAAACCTGGATTATTATTTTTTCCCTTTCCCTCACAATCCTATTGCCTGCTTTCCAAGTCTGTTTCTTATCCTTTTTACTCTGTGTTTCTGTCACAATTTTACAGTTAGCCATTTAAAAAATATATAATTAAAGTGCCAAAGCACCTGCTAGCCTCATGCATATGCATAAAATAGAATTATGTCCCCTCCGGGACACTGGTGTTGTGACTCTGGGGAAATGGCTAAGTAACCATGACAACGTGTCTCCACCACATCTTATTTCCAGTGATAAAAGCATGATTTACCCTGTTAAACAAACCATATTACAACTTGCCCACAGCAAGTGGTGTCAGCTTTCCAGTAGAGGCACCAGGTCAGGAGGGAGAGCAGCCCAAAGCCATCCATCCAAGCCTCCCCCTCTTTGACACTGCTTCGTGGTTATGTTGATGGTAAGAAGCAGGATGAGATTCAACGTACAGTATTTCACATTTCCGTCTTGATAGGTGAGATGAAACGAGAGGAGGAAATGGAGTATTCATTAGCTGCAGGCACCAGCCCAATCCCCAGCACAGCAGTGATGGACGATGCAGGAGAACCCGGGGGTAGGACATAGAGATTGGCGGAGCCAATGCACAATGATTCAGACGTTTGAATTAGATAATTTCTGCATCCTCTTTCCTGCCAGTTTGCCAAGGCTGCCAATACTTAGTGAATGCCAGGGAAGGCTACCAGAAACGGTTTTTCAAAGGCTGCTGCCAGAACAAAAAGTTAAATACGATTTTTTTTATAATCTTATTTATGCTACTGATTAGGTATTATCTTATTTAAAGTGATTTTTAAAATCAAGTACACTCTTCATTACATATTTTTGATTTACACCTTTCTTAATTAAAGAAGACACCTTCCTATTGTATTATCTGTAATAATTTTATAGGAAAACCCTCATCGTTGGATCTTGTCTACTAGCATAATACAGCAATATTTGTATGGCTAGCACTTCAAGGAAGTATTTAAATCAACCAAACTAATAATTTGAATTTTTAAAATATTGCAATGCAAGTGTTTGCTTTAACCCTCTTCTCCCCATCACATACTTAAGGAAAAGTATGAAACCTTAATTTGAGTTCTTAATCACTTGAGGGCACAATTTGATTAAGAACAATAAACAAAGAGGTGAAGAAATTAAAAATACAAAAGAAAACTGAACTGGTGCTTAAAGGTCAAGTACACACACATAATTAGTTCTACTTACATGAAGAATTGCAATTAGCTTTATGAATCACATTTTGAAATTGCCGGGTCTTGTGAGTCCTGGGTGTTTCTTAAAGCATTGGCTGTTAGAGGCATATGACTAGATCAGATTCATAGGTAAAAATGAAAAAAAAAAAGCTAAATTAGGCTTTCAGTGCGAAGAACTGCAAAGACAAGGCTGAAAATACTATCTGGGCTAACCAAAAGGTGACTAGCAAATAATAACGCAGTATTCATCAGATGATTTGGGGGCATGACTTATAACCACTAAATTCTTGGGACTGATGCTTTCCCAATTCCAAATGTAACCTGCACAAATCAAAGTAGAGGGATTCTCCATTTACTCCCTATGGTCATATTATTTTATCTTCAACAATACCCAACACGGAGGTCAGAGACCTACAAGTAAGAAAATATTAATGGAAGCATTTTTCACAGATTCAAGTAGCTCCAAATATCTCACTCCTTAAGCATGTCATTTATCACTCAATATTTTGGACCATTTTCATTAAAATACTAATGTATGCTCCATCATGCTCACTTGACCTTTGCAATGTTCTCATCCAAGACAGACCAATGCTGGGGGTGCTCCACCTATAGCCACCTTCCAGGTCCCACATTTCAGAACCCTTTCATTATGAGAAAATGTAACTATTTAGTGCATTCTCAGTGTATCACCCTTGCCTTTTTTGTTCTGGTCTATAATTGCAATAACATGTAGAAAACTTCACATTTCCTCTTGCAGGATTCAGATTGAAGGCTTTTACTTCATAAACAAAGTTCAGAACTCAAAGGAAGATTAAACTGAATGTACTAGCAGACTGAAAGGAGAAGCCAACTGCTTCTGAAAACCATAAAGTTTGCTACTGAGGAGCTCTGGTGGTTTTGTAAACTCCAAAACATTTTGACTTAGGTCGATATCAGGTTCTAAAACACCTATGGATGTTCTTGGCTTACTAACGCAACCCAGAGAGGAATCAAAGGGCCACATCTCCAAGCACTAGCAAGCCCCTGAGAGTTGTTCCCAAAAAAAAAACCACACAAGCCAAATAGAAATTTGATTTCTGCTAGAACCTGGATTTGAGCAACAAAGTCAGTGTTTGGACTTTAGGGCCGCTTCCAGTGATTTGGATACTGAATTGTATGACACCATGGAAAGTTTTCAGAAATATTATTGAGTTTTCAGGTATCGCAGTCCCATCACAGATCTGGGCTTCTGCAGCAGCAGGTTTACTGAGAAGCACAGCTCCCGTTTCTTGCAAGGTTCTCCAGTTGCCGCTGGGTGCTTATTCAACAGCCATTGCCTATCATCTACCCTATTTCTGGTGTTGTATGGGAGTAAGCAGAGTACCCAGATAAGTTGCTTGGAGTTCTGGACAGAGCAGATCTGTCAGAGCAGTGGGTTTGTTGATTTGTTTGCTTTTTTGTGTGTGTGTGATTGCTGCAACATAACAGTCTCCTTACTGTCCAGAAACAGGCTGTGTTGTGTGTGGAGGAATAAGCAAGAGACAGGGAACCACAAGTCCAATTTTATAATACTGCCTGGGCCCCCAACTTGAGTAGTGGCTTTGGGCAAGTAGCTTGAAACAAACTGCTCTAGAGAGTGTCTGGAGCTTTACAGAATGCAGTAGAAAAATAAAAGGGGAAAACACTGCATCTCAGTTTTCCTATCTGTAACATGGGACTAATACTTACCAACCGACCCACCTCACAAGGGAGATGCAATAATTAATTAGCTAATGTTCCTACAGCACTTTAACTCTGTAAAGTGTAAAATAAATGTTAAGCATTATTGGCACTTAGATTCTACAGTGATTGGTGCCCTACAATTCCCTAAGCCAGGCAGCTAGTTATTGCTGCTCAGAGCAACAGTAGCTTACAATACATCCTGCATTATCAGCTAGTTTTTAGATGGTTACGTGCCAGTGTGGCTGTACATAGACCCTCCCACACATGCCAGATGCCACACAGGGGAATTCTGACGCGGAGGTCCAGGATGTGACTACGCAGCATGGAAAGGGGACTGTGCAGCCACTCTGTAACTAAGCAGCCCCTTTTTGCCGTGTTTTTTTCCTCCTCTCTGAAGCATATTATTAGGTACCAAACAGTACCTGCAACCCACTGCCCTGCTGTATAAATACTGCTTTTTCTAATTTTGTCTGGTGACTCATTAATATCACTGAAAATATCCAGAATTCCAATAAATTTAATGTCAAAGAAACTAATTGGTGAACTATGTAGTGCAATTCAAGAGAAGAAAAAAAGAGCTTTCTCCTTTTGCATTTCATTGCTTGAGACTTCTTAGCTAAATTTTGTTTTCAGCAAACAAGAAGGCAGCATCTTCTAAAATTATGTCTGAGAGATGGACATGTAGGTAATATTGTTTAATATTAACTGCTACTACATAAGTTCATGAATTCCCATCAGTCATGGTTTTTATGGAGTTCCTTATGCTAAAGTCTCTTTCCACAAAGATAGTGGAAAGAGACTGGTTTGCAGCTCAGTAGTTCGAGAAAGAGTTGCAGCTTTGCCCTCTCAGACATAGCCTGAGAGGTTGGTATTGAAGTCTCTGCATTTACACTATATACAATTACAGGATTTTATTTCAGGTTAGATTCAGGCTGGTCCTCTGGGTAGAACTTCCCTACCATGCCTGTGTTTCAAAGCTATTCAAAGCACCAGTCAGTTATTTGTAGCCTTATGACTCCATCTGGATTTTGAGTGCATCTAATACAAACCAGGAGGAGAGTTTCTTACTTAGTTTGCTCTCAAAGAAATCTTACTCACATGCACCAAAACCATTCTGTGAATCAAACCAGTACATGGTAAAAAGAAACAAATGGAAATTGTGTAAAAATCTGATTATTACTTTCAGCCGAAGTGCTAGTATAGATGCAACCTTCAGCTCATACGGTATTCTTTCTTCGACTTCGTAGGAAGCTATCTGGACAATAAGTAACCAAGTAACACCAGACCATCAGACTAGAGTTTAAAAGTTATGTCCCATGCAAAGATCATTTGATTCTTTCCCACTTTCTTATACTTTATCCCTAAGCATCTCCTATTTGCCTTTGTCAACCATAAGCTACCTGACCAGATAATGTTGTGGTTTCAGCTGGGATGGAGGTAAATTTTTTTTTAGCCGCTGGTATAGTGCTATGTTTATTTGGGATGGGAATGGTGGTGGTAAAACACTGATGGTTTTGGCTGTTGCTAAGCAGTCAAGGCCTTTTCTGCTCCTCACACCGCCCTGCCAGCGAGTAGGCTGGGGGTGCACAAGAAGTTGGGAGGGGACACAGCTGGGACAGCTGGCCCTGACTGACCAAAGAGATATCCCATACCATAGATATTATGCTCAGTGTATAAAGCTGAGGGAAGAAGGAGGAAGCAGGGATGTTGGGAGTGATGGCATTTGTCTTCCCAAGTCAGTGTTACACATGATGGAGCCCTGCTTTCCTGGGGATGGCTGAACACCTGCCTACTGATGGGAAGTGGTGAATGAATTCCTTGTTTTGCTTTGCTTGTGTGTGTGGCTTTTGCTCTACCTATTACACTGTCCTTATCTCAACCAATGAGTTTTCTCTCAGTTTTACTCTTCTGATTCTCTCCCCCATACCGCTGGGGGGAAAGTGAGCAAGTGGCTGCATGGTTCTAGCTACTGGATGGGGTTAAACCACAACAACAGACATTCAGTTTGAGCCAGTCGGGATGTTCTTATACAGTATTTTGATACATCCAGCAACATAAAGAGGATTCAAATATTGATACACCTTCACACATTGGAGACAATTCCAGATATCTACTACTTTACTATGGGATACTGTACACCATGTTATTTAACTAATAGCATCCATGGGAATTATGATTGACATCAGCAAGAACTGGGGAAACCTGGGCGGAAAATCAGAGCCCTAAATTTGACATTGGGTCCTAGGAGTTATATTTCATATTGAGAAACCACCATAATAAATACTTAAAATCTCATAAAATCTGTTCATGATGGAGGTGGAAAGCATCAGAATTATGTATTATTAATCTATACTCACTCATCTTGTTAATTTAATTAGTGAACTGGGTAAGATTGTCTCTTTTTGTGATCTTTCTATGAAAGCAAGCAAAAGTACTTTGTGTAAGACTACATGGTTACCATTAACACTGTATCACTTTGGAAGTTTCTGAGTGAAAGACTTAATTTATCTTTGTTTCTTTAGTACTCAACCACTGGATAGCATCTAGAGCAATGCAAAACAAAAATATAAAATGTTTTTATGCTGGGGTAAAAATCAATCACTCAGTGATTTTTTCACGTTGTTTCAGATGAACAGATACATGAACATATCCCTTCAAAAACTTGCTGAGCTTTAAGGCATGTCCTAAGCAATTTCTGTTCTTGTTTTGCCCCTGCCCATGGAGAGGATGTTTAAAAGCCGGTAGCATCTCTTTGCAAAACCCTTCCCCTCATCAAAATCTATGATACTGATCTTTGCAAGTTTCTCTCAGAAATTGTCAGCAGTCTGAGTACATCTCTATTGCAATTTTCTTGAATTTTGGGGTTAAGATTCATTTATAAACTTTCAAGGTCAGGAAAGCCAGACAAGAGTTATACATACATTTTTGTTTTGTCCTATTTTGTAAATCTGTGAATGAATATCTGAAGTATTGCTTGGCTGGTAAACAACCTAACTTTATTACTCAGTCCAGGATATTTTAAAACAATCTAGGGTTTTTTCCCCCCCCCCGTTTAGCAAAAGCTTTTGTTTTAAATGTTGGTCTTGTGTACATGGGAGATACACAGAGTTTCTTCATAGAAGACAAAAATTTAGTCACGTCCTGTCTTCAAAAACTTTAACAGGGAGGTAACTAATGCCAGAAAAAGGGATAAGAAGATACTGTTGCTGGAGAGTGATACTATAAAAAAAATCAGTCTAGAAATGAGAATTACATTTCTAATTACAAGTAATTACATAATGAAAAAGATTGTTTTGAGGTGAGCAAACTTGCATTACAGGGATTGAAGATGACCAGTAAAGGCTGAAATGTTCTTTAACTGACCATATCTCAATTATTGGTTCTTGCTTTTCATAGGGAGTCTTGCAATATGTGGTATTTTCTGAAAGCCATTCATGCCAGGGCCAAGCGATTCCAGTAAGTTTTCAGTTTTCATTAAAAAAAAAGTCTAACTTGCAGTTACAGAGGAAAGCCTTGATGTGCATACCACACGTTTTATGAGTTTTATATTAAATACATGCAAGTATCAGACCTTTACTACAATTATTATTGTATTATTTATCTATTTCATGATTTTAACATCAATTGTATGTCTCTCAAGAGGCCTTTTTGATGGTTTCTGAACATTCAGGTAGGCAACTGCCATTTCCACTGAAAATGTAAATATAGCTCCACAATCCTCTTAGAAGATCCTGATTTTGTCAATCTCCTGTTTGCGTTTTCTGGAACATACAGCATCTGCTGGCAGGACTAAGTGACCCCTCACATATTACTGAGATGGATGTCTAAGAACAAACACTTTTTTGCACAATGAACCTGTTATGGACACAAGTAAAAATATTTCTCTATTTAGTATTGTGGGAACTTGATATCTTATAATTCTTGTCCTTTATGTCCTGTGCAGCGACCGCTGTGCAGTGGACAGGGTCAGGGACCTGGAAGCAGAATCCTTGGTGAGAACTAACAGTGTTATCCCAGGCAAACCACTTTATCTCTTTGCAAGCTTTGTTTCTTTCTTGAAACTGTAGACTCTTCAGGGCAGGGTCTGTCACTCAGTATGGCATTTGTATCTTGCCTAGTGCAAAGGGTGTCCGCTCTTCCTCAAATATTTAAGTCAAGCCTGTAATGTGTATAATAAATATTAACAGGAACATATTCTCTTCTTCCCGTCCATTTATAGCCCCCTTTACAATTTAATTATCAACGCAAAATGCTTAAAGTCATTAGAGACTTTTATTACTAATTTATGTCTGTAAATCAAAACTAGGCAATTTTAGAGTCTATTATCCCTAAATGAAAGTACTCAGCATAGCCCACCTTAAAAATGACAGAATCTTGGTGACTCCTTCCAGTGCAGAGCTGCCCTGCTCCCACTGCAAACAATAAAAACACACACATAAAAATTAGGCAGTGATTGCATCATTTATTCTTATTTATCAGTTTCAAGAAAGCTGTTGGTTTGCATAGCTAAGGAAGAAACATGGAGATTTGTTGATGTGACTTTAACTTAGCTCCAGGGAAATTAAAGCTGGACCTAAAGCAGGCTTGGAAGGACATTCTAGTCCTGAGATTCACTAGCTCTGATACTGTAGGAATCTGAATAACAGCTTAGTTTCATTTCCATCTGACAACCATTGTCATTAAGAACACAAAAATCCCTGGGAACTGCTGAAAGCATCCCAGCGGTGCTGGGACTGTGTTCTCCTCCCTGGCATCTCCACATCCCCACGGCACACGCACACAGTCTGGTTGCATGGACGGGGGCTTCATACCATGTGGCATGTACTCCTCATACTCCTTCATCACCTGCTCCCAGCATCATAATAGGAACACTAATGGATATTGTGGGGAACAACATGAGAGACCACAGTAATTCAGCCTTCCTGTCAAAAGCTGAAGGAATAACTTTCCTGATCCAGCTACAGGAGGAAAGTCACTTGCTGAAACATCACCTCAAACAGGCGTTCCCAATCCATGGAGTTCAGCACATTATGTGCTTGAGCAGCCGCTGGAACAGCAAAACACTCTGCCAGGTTCTGCAGAACATTGTTAGGTACGGTGGCATCTTGGCAGCTGCTCTGGCAACTGTCCTTGAGAAGCTGGCACTGACAAGCCATGACAGCCACAAGGGCCAAATGCTGAAATTCTGACTGATTTGCACACACTCTTAACCCAGACAAGCCCCCCATCAATTAAATGGAAGTTTTGTTTGAGGAAGAGCAGGGGAAGAAACTCTTTGCTAAGTCAAACACTGAAAACAAAGTTGAAGCAAGATTATGTTACTCTAATATCAGTTACCGAAGAAGTAGACGCACTCAGAAACAAATAAAGACTTCCCCAAGCCAGTTATTTTATATTTATAGTATGTTTTTCATTCTAGAGAATGAAAGCATAATAACTTAATAAAGAGCCCTGCAAACAATGATCTGTTTTTCCCAAAACTGAAGAAAGCCATCAGATGTACCTGCTGATTAATAATTACAGCAACAGAGAATGATTTAGGACTGGAGGCTTTTTATTCTTTTTTGGCACTGTAGGGTGAATTTAGGGTCAGGCAAAATGTAATTTCCCAAACTGGAATTTGGCCAGGACACATCCCTTACTCTTTGCTTGTGCTGCACCAAGCAAAGGGGAAAAACAAAGAATGAACTGCTTCAATACTTAGCAATAAACTGCATTCTAATACTTATAATAAATCACTTCATATCAGATAGAAATGTAGTTATGTTTGCACCACATTGTTTCCTATTTTCCACCTAAAATCCAAGTACCCTAAGTTTAGCACGTCTCCTTTGTCTTATGCAGAGTTTGGCCATAATTAGAATCCTAGTGAAATCCAGAAAAAAATATCCCTGACTTAGTAGGCTTTGGATAGCAGAGTAATTCCATCTGATATCAATATTTCCTGGATATTGAAAACATAGATCATTTATTTTGGTGACTTTTGCAGAGACTCCATTCTAAGGACCTAGCAGATAATAAACAATAATTTCTTTATGTTAGTTACAAAAGATGTTTCACAGTTGAACATACATCAAAGTCAGTTGCTGAGGGCATTATATATAATATACTAAATCTTTAACAGATGGGCTATACAAGAGGCTGAAAAAGTCCTTGATTAGAGCTGTGCCTCTATTGCTCTACAAAACTTCCAGATGCCATCATGTTGTTAATAATCTGGGGATCTCTCTTCACCATATTGGACCTGCTTGTCAGCTCTGCCCAATTAGCAAAGATAGCTCCAAGGTAGGAGCACAATTCCTAGGGCAGTGGTTTTCAACATTTTTCAATTTGTGAACCCTTAAGGATTTATCGCTGGAGATGGGGATCTCTGCACAGCAAATGAAAATCTACTGGCAGTGGGCATGCTGGTTTTGCTTACTTTTTGTAGTCCCCATAGTAGGAGTGCTGGGACCCACAGGAGTCTGCAAAGACACTACACTGAAAAAGACTGTCTTAGGATAACATGTTTCTCATGAAGAGATTTATGTTTTTCTTGGGTCTTCGTAGTTGAAACTTGCAATTTTCTGCCACATAAGAGAAATCACCAGTCCTAAAAAATCAAAGCCTGTGAATAAAGCAAAGCAAGCCCTCTCAAAATGTTTGGGAATAGCATGTTCAAGTAATAATTTGGGTGTGTTTTTTTCTGCCTGACCACAGGAAACGTATAGCTTCATTTAATATTTTGAAAACATTTTCAAGAATGTTCGTGAATTCAAAGTGGAATAAATACAAGTACCTCAGCAGAACTGCCATTTAAATCAAATTAACTTTACTAATTAGGGGAAAAAAAGAAGGCATCTCAGTATCAGGCATAATTTGTGCTTATAGAACTTCACACTTCAGGTGATATACTCTGCCTGAGAGATAGCTAAGAGAGCAATGTACCCATCAAAATGGGAAATCAACCATGGCTACTAAATTTTTCAATTCGCAAAGACTTAAAAAAATATCCAATTTGCCCAGAGGAATTTTAAGTCTTCAGATGAAACTGAAGTCATTATATTCAAATGAGTGAGTATATAGAGTTAGCTGGTGATATCAAAATGATTTCTTGTTGGGTAGCTGAAAATAATGGATGGAAATGTGCTTGTCATAACACAGTACCCGAGCAGTCGTGTTTAATTCACATTTGCCTGGACTCTCAGACTTCTTCTTTTTTGACAGCTGAGACTGTGCAGTGCTGTATCTGCTGACAGGATCTTCCAGCATCAGATGATGCAAGAAGAGCCACGGCACTTGCATGCAACCTTGCATGCAGGTATGCCCACATCTGCCAGGGGGTCTCCAGCCCTCTTCTCCCTCAGGAGCACCATGTGCAATGTACAACCAGTTGGCAACCTGCTGCAACCTGCCAGGACATCACATTGGGTCACGGAGGTGGGGACAGGCAGTGTGTGCTGCGATTATTCAGGAGACACGGGAGCAGTTAGAGGAGAGAGTGAGCCTGTGTGAGTCTCACTCTCAGTGCTTGGGACTTTATGGGTTTTATGGCTGCATGATAGCATAATGATGCTGTAAATCATGCATAAAGGGCCTCTGGGGAATATACCTTATGCAAGGGATTTCTCAGGCAGGGTAAAGACACTTCCACCAGGCTTTGGCATATGCAACAGGAGAAAACAGACGGAGCCGAGTGGCTGGTAAGCCATGGCCGATGGCTGTCATTGTTCCAATGAGTCCTCAGGAATGAGGACTCAGCTAGAGCAGTGCAGAGCCAGGCTCAAGATGAAATTTTGCCAAGGATCTCCAGTAGCCTGAGAATATGGTGCAGAGGCAGCTTAAAGTGATTATTATCTTCCCTCCTCATTCTGCCCTCGGTTGCTGTGCTGAGTCCAGGAAAGGGGGAAAGGAGAATTAGGGAATTTCTGCCTCTATAAATGTGAGCTGATAATGATTTGTCCACGAGGTTAAACAGCATAGGAAATAGTGATCAATATTAGATGGTTGTATCTTAAAAGTGCAAAGGCCATTTGTGCATTCTGGCCTGCCATGGAGGGGGTTACAGCACCATCAATAATTGATTCATAAACTGTGCCTGCTTGTTCCCAAATGCTACAGTAGGTAAATACATACTGAGGCTGAGCTCTGGATAGCAAAAAATTCTTTTCTTAGCTTGCAATTGTTTCATTCTGAAATGCAGCTGATTTTTACTTTTAATTCTGAGGTTCTGTCCCTATATTACCTGAAAACATTAGCTGTTCTTAAGAAAACTCCGTCCACAGTGCAATGTCTCTGCAGGTTACCCACACCATCCAAACAAGGCAGGCAGAAAAGACCAGGGCCCCCCACAGCAGCACTTACAGCAAATGCAGCCCTTCTACTGACGTCCCATTACAGACTGAATTTCTACTACTTGTGCCAGTTACCAAATGTTTCATCAGCACGTATCCAGTAAATGAGTTTCCGAGTTTGACCTTTGATATTAATACATCATGCTATCAAAAATTTAACTTTTTTTAACAGAAGTGGCACTTGAGCTTGGCACAAATTTTCAGTTAATGATGCCTTTTTTGGGGAGAGGAAAAGAGTCGAGGGTTGGTTACTTACTGAGCCATCCATCATTTTGATAGTGAGACCTGGCCTAAGTCTTTCTTCTTCAAGACATTAATTTTCCACCTCCCTTTCCTTGCTCAGAGCAGGCCCAATCCTGCTCTTGTGGAAATCAATGGCAAAAATCCCACTAATTTCAGTGGATTAGTTCCAGTATCTCAATTTACATGTGATTAACAGTAATTTTGTCTACTTAGTGCCTAAAAAATTCATAATCAAATTTACAATAAGCTGTGCACTGATTTTCTAGGGATCCCAGCTTATTTCATAGGCTTCTAATTTCAACGTTTAATCACTTTTGGTTCTAGCCCAATATGCAATCATCTGACCACGGAATATGTTCTTAAAAGCTTCCCACAAAGTTGCTGGATTTGTAGCTGATGGAATGTTAATTTGCAGGATTTCTTTAATACTGAAGCACTAGCAGAATTGCTCGGCTTGACAGACATTCATCCTCCGAACACTTACTATACTGAAAGCCTTTTGATACTTTATCTGCATTAGCTGAGGTGAATGGGCAGAGCAATTCACAGTTACGTGATGAGTCCTAGGAACGTGGGGCAAGTGTGAAGCCTGGGTTTAAAGAACACGGAGTTGTGCTTACAAAGAAGACGCATACTTAAATTGAGAAGAGATTGCTATGAGTTAATCTAAAACTATCCATCTGGAATGGCCACACTGCCAGTTTGGGCCATCCTAGGACAAATGGTCAGTAAGCCATGTTATAGGAGCCATCTACCCCACTGGCAGATGGAGGATAGGCCCTCCGAGAGGGTCCCGTTTGCAGCTGAAGCAGACACTGAAAACCATAAACAAGAAACTCTATAGACCTAGCCCGACCTTGCGAGGTGCCCAGCACACCTGAGTGGTGCTGTGAGCCACTTTTCTCACTCATCTTGCTGGTAGTGGAGGATTAACAGCACTTCAAAGGATAAAATCACAAGGGGGTGATTTAAAAAAGATGTGACTGACTCTGGTGCTCATTAAAATGAGGGACTAATTGCAGTGGTTCAGCTCCAGTCAGGTAGTGCCTGAGCAGGTGTTGTGTGTGCTTCCCCAGGCAGCTCAGGCAATGCACCTGCAAAAGGACCACCTTCCTGGTCTCACCTCTCTCTGGGTTCATTCTGAGGCTCTTCTGAGAGCCTTTTTGGAAACAGCTGACATCCATTGTCTTATAACTGACTTTTATCACTCCAAACATGATTTGGACATAGGTTTCAATAAGCAAAAGGCGATTGCATAAGGATAAGCAGTGAGCTATTTCGTTAAAGTTCATTAAAGTTAATGTTGGCATTAACATGTCAGGGGCTGAAGGATGTGGACCTCCACCTCAGGTTTGGCATTTTGGCCTTCCCAAGCCTAACCTCTCCCTCCTTCCCCAGCACTGTTCTCTGCTAGTGGCCTTCAGAGCTACCATTCCCAAGATGCACCATGGAAACAGTGAGAAACTTTCCAAATTGCCTTTTTTTTTTTTTTTTTTGCATATGCTTGCCTGGCTAAATACATTATTTGATACTTATTCTTTAATTTATGGTAGTGAAAAAACTATACCAAGCCCTGCATATCCGAGCTCATTGCTGTGACTCTTTCTGATCGCTTTATCAAATGGAACCCTTTCTTTAAGCTGTTAGCTAAATGTCGCGTGAAGTTCTGAGAACAAATTGTGCTGCTTTGGGACATTAACTTCACATTAATTTGGCTAATCACTTCTACTTGATAGAAGTTTGTTTGAAAAACAGGATACTTTGGCTGCAGCGAAACCTGTATGAAGAGTCACGTAATAACAGCCATCATCCCTGGTAGCGGGCAGTGAAATCTCAGGATAAGCAAACATGGAGTTACAGACAAAAACACATAAGAAGCATGTTTTTCTGGGTAGTAAGTGTAACAGAATGGAGATCAGGGTCAGGAGGAATTAGGAAAAACAGATTCAACAGAAAAAAATTAAAGTTTTAGTTAGGCGCAGCCCTTACTTGCCTGTTTTATTCTGCCCACGGACAAAAACATGTGCAGCATTGCCAAATTTTATAATCAATTCCACAACATTTGTTGTCTGTTTTCTTGCAGCCCCAGCCCCTGAAGTCAGAAGACTTGTGTGAGAGTGCTCCCTTCCTCTCCGCCTTCTTCCTCTCCAGCAGTGTCTAATGCTTGCAGGAAAAGCCCTAGAGACCCTGACCCCTGGTGGCTCCAGAACCAGAAGGCACAAAGCATGTGCTGGTTTTAATATTCTGTGATTTTAATGCCAATCCCATGATTAATAAGTGCTAAACACGTGACTTCTGAGTATTGAGGGTTGTCAGTACTGATCACGGCTCCCCTCTCCAGGCAAGAGGGAAGGTGGGCAGGGATACCAGTGGCTGGGAAGGTGATATCCAGCAGCTACAGCACTGGGCACACAGGGAACACGACTTCCAGTCGGCTACCCACCCACTACACAGGCTCCCCACCCATTACACAGGAGAGGTGAACGTGGCTGGAAGGACTGGATGAGTATTGTGAAGGTTGCTCTGGATTTGTGCTGACAGCCAGGCACCTTCCTCGCTTCACCCTACACACTTCTTACCCAGATAGGTGTAATGACAAGAGAGGCTATCAATAGGAGAGGACTATAAGCATGAATCAGGAGAAATGTACTATTGCACCCAGGGCTTTTAGCTTGCTGAAGAAAGGAACAGTTCCCCAAGAAGCATGTGAAAGGCAGGTGACACTACCTTGCTCTGCTCCCCTGGCAGCTTGTGGTCAACACAAGGAAAAAGAGAAACATCAGCAATGTTTCTGCTGAGGTGGAGTCATCTCCCCTGAACTCCAGGTCCTGTGCTTAGCTCTGATGCTTGCTGAACCATATTTCCTAATAGAAAGATGCTATATGGTATGGTGGATGTACCTCAGGGATAACAGGTGAGGGGGTCTGGCCAAGCCCAATAGGTACATCATCTGAGGAACACCACTAACTAGAATCAATTGTGACAGTCTGAAATCTCAAGAGAAAAAAAAAAAAAGAAGAAAATCAAGGGGCTCTAAGTGGCTCCATCCTAGAAGGCAGCAGCCAAGACACTCCAGCAGACTCAGCTGGGGCCAACAAAATCCTTCCCCTACCTCCCTCAGGACATGAGTGGCAGCCAGGATCCCCTGCTCTCTCCTCTGTGGTGGCAGGTGGAAGGTAAACCAGGGAGGAGTTGTGTCCTTCCTGCAGCAAACGTAGGTGAAACTGTGGAGACTGGACCCCAAGGCAAGTGACCCAAGTTCAAAACATTCTCACTATTGTGCAGTGTGGGAGAAATTCAGCTTCAACATGTTTTGTTCTTACTCATGACACTTTCAAGGTCTGCAATACAGATCTTCAGCTACCATTCCAGGGGTTTGGCACTTTGCCTTTTTTCTGATAGTATCTTCTTGCTGAATGGACTAGACATTGCTGTTGTGTTTAGGAAAGGTCTGCAGGTCTCCATCCATTTTTGATCGGCTTCTCTTGCAAATCATAGAGGCTTGCGAGTTGTGATTGGTCCCCAGAAATCTCCTTTTCCCTCCTGCAACATGCTTTCCCTCAAAAAGCTTCTGCTTGAAGTTGAACCTGATTCAGCAGTCCCTCCCACAGAGAGAAATGCAGACTTCTCCTGGTACCAAGTTTGGAGCCAACCAGCTCTGGCTGATGCTTAAAGCAGGAACCAGCATCCAGAGCACAGCCAACACTAGCCAGCATCTACCGTGCATCATCCAGCATCTTTTAGAAATGCGGGGCTAGGCTCAGGCTTGCAATTAGCATATGTGAATGACTCATTATAATATGTAAATGACACACTAGGTCAGAACTGCACACCCATTCAAACTAATGAACTGTGCACTTTTTTTTTAAGTGGCACTAGTAATTGGGTGCATCATTTTTCTATCGCTGCTAGGCAGAGAATAAGGAAGCCATCTGTAACAACAGGCCAATGTTTGTAGCAATCCCGTTGAGAAGTAAAGGCAAGGACTGCTAATTTCCAAGTGTCCAGCAGGGAACCAGTACACATGCCTCCAGTCACCATCGTCACAATTCTTAGTATCTAAGCATGTAATTATGTGGTCATATTTTTAGAAGAGATCAGCATTTAAGATAACTGTTGAAAACTCCTAGCCAGAGCAGCATGCAGAGATCTGTCTGAGCACCTACTGCCTAAAGTGCAGAACACCTGGGTTTTGAAAATGCAGCTGCATGTAACCTTGCTGTAAAGAAGAAAATATTAATGCCTCATTTATGGGTTCTGCTTTTCCCTCCCAAAAATAAATTATCATGTAAATTTATACCTCTCTCTCTGAAGCAGACAAGTGCTCAGTTTAACATCAGGCCCTAAGAGTGGATAGACTACGAAGACTTGCTAAAATTGATTTATTTCAATGCTCACAAATGAATTATTTAGTTATTCTCCCTATTAATTAAAATCCTTACTCAGAGTCATAGCATCATAGAAACATAGAATCATAGAATATCAGGTTGGAAGGGACCTCAAGGATCATCTGGTCCAACCTTTCTTGGCAAAAGCACAGTCTAGACAAGATGGCCCAGCACCCTGTCCAGCTGAATCTTAAAAGAGTCCAATGTTGGGGAGCTTCCTTACCAAGAACAAATTAATAATTAAAGAATGATTCAGATATCAGTTCATATAGTGTGGGGTTTTTTTAAAAAAACAGATACATTTTACAAAGGGATATGATTATTATTTTATCCTAATTTTAGACACGGAAACAAAGAACTGAAATTATTTGTGTTAAATGTCACAGTGTAGACAGTCACCAGAACTTGCCATAGAATTGAAATTGCCTGAGTTTGTATTTCTCCAGAAGATATTACCCACAATAGCACTAGAAGTACAGCAGAGCGATGTGGTCAGACTCCAAAGCTGACTGTGTACAAGGCAGATCTTTATACGACTCAGCTTCAGTGCAATATCAATGCAGGAGATCCCAGACTGAAACCCAGGCTGGTAACTCCCCACAACATTGCACTGTGCTACATGGACAACCTATTCAGGTTTTTGATAGCTCACGAACCTCTGCAGCAGGTTCTGGGTTTTGGTGTAGACCTACCTCATCCTTTTTAAAGCGACCCATCCCATAGGGATGTCTCTTTTGGGATCAGCTCTTTGGTGCAGGGATTTTCAGAGTCTTCTAGTTTATTGTCTTTCTGGTACAAACTACTTATTTACATAAAGTCATTTGTGTCCAATCTTTGCTGTTTTCCGTCTTTCCCATGCTGGGATAGCATTGTGGGGATGCAAACATGCTATAATGCCATCTCTATTATAACCAATTTAGAAAGCTCATTAAAAATGTCTATTAATCCTAATTTATCCACTCACATAGACATTCTGATGGTGAAGGTATTTCCCTTCTGGCTATTTTATTAAGTGAGAGGAAGATATCAGCTCTGAGTTTCACTGCTTGTAAGTAGTCCTAGAACAAAGGACGTGCACATCATCTTCAATAGCTTCATGCTTCTTTGACTCAGATCAGTTGCTCAGAGTCCCCTCATGGGTGGAAAGGTCAATAATGAGGCATGATGAAGAAAAAAAAA
>KZ506005.1:176190-224285 GCA_002844005.1 Limosa lapponica baueri
GGCAACAACTTAACTATTGAGATATACTAAGTGAAAACACAGTCATGTAACAGTGAGAAAATGCAGGAAATTTGACAGCAATCTGCAGATGGAAGTGTTAAACCCTTTGCATGTGGTTCTTGCTTTTGATGTCAATAGAAATACCAAAGAGATCAGGATTGGGCCAGAGACTCTCTGTTCAATATCTCCGGACACACGGTCTCGGTATTAGCATTACAAAAAACGTCTCATGTTCCCAAAACCTAAATACATAATTTGTGAATGATATTATGTGTTTGCAGCTGGCAGTGAAGGGTGATATATTGTTAATGTCTTTTTGCAAATGTTAGATGAATAGCTATCAAAACTCTATTGTCTATATTGGCATTCATGTAGCATAGTCTAAAAACACTTCAATCTCTCTCACTAAACTAGAGGTTTTACTATTTTTCACATCATTTGAATTTTTATTACATCTAAATAATAAAATGTATTATTAGGATCAATCTAAATCCACAGTATTTGCAATTTTAGGATTTTCTCCACAGATTTGGCTCTACTCTCCAGAACCTAAGCCTTCGCTTTACAGAACTGAACTTTCTCTTGCCCTTCTGGTTGCAAAGGTATCTTGGCAACATTTAAATGCTGTACCTCTCCAGTATGGCTTAGTGCTGAGCAGAGAAGGATTGAATTTAAACTTGCAAGCCACATTCCATTTATAAAATGAGATCTAATAAAAAAATGCTTATTTGGCTGCA
This sequence comes from Limosa lapponica baueri, assembly GCA_002844005.1. Taxonomy (NCBI): domain Eukaryota; kingdom Metazoa; phylum Chordata; class Aves; order Charadriiformes; family Scolopacidae; genus Limosa; species Limosa lapponica. The sequence continues at coordinate 176,928 of KZ506005.1, forward strand.
GATAGGGTAGTCATGCTAGCAATTATGTTTCAAACTCTTTATAACATTTGTAGCACTTATTTAAAAGAAAATGAATAGAAAATGAATGTGATAGATGCATTATTTTCCAGTTGCAATGAATTTGAATAATATGTAATAATGTATATAAAAATAATTGCTGCTCTTAATCATAGGTTTTGCTTCAGTGCTGCCTGCTTAAATGACCCTAAGTCATAGAGTGCTTTTTAGTGTCTCTTCCCATTTCTTAAAAATTGAATTGCTCTTGCTAAATGAGTGGTGGCTGTCTCTATTCCCTCCCCACAGACCACAGAGGATGGGAAAGGAAATATTATCTTGTTTCTATTTCAGAGCCATCAGCTAGCTTTAGAAATCTGCTTGACTATCTACCTAGGAAATGCCCTTGTCAGAGAAGCTGTGCTGCACCTGTCTGGGTGTAAGAGCCAGGTTCCCGTATGAGCAACTTGTAAAAGGTGTCCCAGTCATGCAATTCACCAAGAATGGCTTGGGAGATGCAATGGACCACCTCCCCAGGGTGAAAATTACCCTGCCACCTCACCAGCAGGGATCAGAGGTGCACAGCCGAGTATCCAGCACCACCGCAGGGTCACCAGCCCCTGGCCACACACTCACTGCTCTGTCATCGTTAAAAGAGAGCACCTGTGGTGCAAACAGGCTGAAATCTCTTTGATTGTTGGAGAAAGAAGTTTGCTGCCAGAGTGTGCGTACCTGAGAGATGACAAAATTTGGAGGACCCATCTGTGGGCTCTGCCTGTGGTTCTCAATCTGTCTGGGGTTCCCAACAGTGGGCGTGAAGTCAGTGAGTGTCAGTGAGTGTAAACCCATCACAACCCCCAAGCGTTTGGCATCCAGACCCCAAGTCTCATCTGACTCCTGCAGTAACTGGTGCAAATAGTAACAAAAAGACACTGCCATCTGCTTTGGTAAGATACAGAAGCTGAGGTCTTCATGGTCTCTTAAGGACAGAAGGGGGCTACAGAGCAGGCATGAGACCCCTGTCTCTGCAGACATCACATGGATGGAGCCATCCCCATCTCCACACAGACACAGCTCAGCCAAGTGACATGGAACCAGACACCATGCCAGGCAGGAGAAAAAGGACCAAAGCTCCCGTGGACCTCCTGATAACCCACACCTGACAAGAACCCTGGAGGCAAAAGGGATGATTTTTCCAAGGACAATACAGTTCTAAAGCATAGACAGGACACTGCAAAGATACTTAAACCCATGAGGCTGAATACTGTTAGCAGTTCAGCCACTCCAGCAGAGAGTCTTCTGATGACAAACACCCTGTGGCATACCTGGTTTTGCTTTGCTGCACAAGCCCAAGCCCATTAAGCTTCGTGGTCCAGGGGCTTTGTGTACCTACCATGGTTCCTACTGGGAAAATTAAAGCACAATGTATTCCCCACCCCCCATCAGTGTTCACCCACCCTTCAAAGTCCCAAGTCCACTGAGAGCTTCAAGCAGATGTCTGCTTACACCCAAGGGCTTTCAAATTGCATTATGGTCTTCTGAAAAGCTTTGTCTTGTGCTGTCACAAAATCTTGTGGCTTTTACTAAGGCAGGAGTAAAGCGTAGATCAGATTTTGGGTCTTCCATTTGGGAAGAAAGGGAAGCCAGAGGTCCATTCTCCATGCTCCAGAGCTGTGGTGCTTGCCTTGCAAGGACCTACACTTGGGGCCTTCAGGAAGGCAGTCCCAAAAGGTCAACGTAAAGGCTGGAGATCTGGCAGACCCCATTCATCCATAGTGTTGGCTTTATTCCAAACTATTACTCTTGGCATTGAAGTGTGCTGTGTATTTTAATAGTGAGTTTTATTTGTTGAAAGGATTAAACATTTGTAAAATATTTGACAAATCAAACCTTGATTGAAATAATCAGTATAAGATGGCAAAAGCACTACGTATATTCAGTGGCACAGATGTTGAAAGGCATTTTAGTTCCACAAAGACTGCAAACCCACACCTTACTGTTTTTCTTTGCAGAGGTTTCTAAGGACTCTTAAGTGAATACAAGATGCCACTACAAAATTATACGAAGTGAATCACTAACCCACAGAGCTCACACGTTAGAGCGTAGGCAATAATAAACAACCAAATAAACATGAAAGGGTAGGAAGATAACTGATCAAAGACAGGAGAGTTCCATAAATCAATAATTATAGAGGTATCAATGGTCACAGCAGGCTGCCGTTCCTGGCAACCCAGGCTTGTCATGATTCATTCCAAAGAAGTGGGGTCAATTTTACCCCATGTTTATCACTGATGTAGCATGGAGTACGTGTTAAAAGGATTATGTATCATGTGCTCTGGCTTCAGTTTCACTTAAGTGAGAGATGCCAAGCAGATGTCAGACCTACAAACTAAAAAAGGAAAAAAAAAAGAGGTTTTCACTGGATATAGAGTGCAAACTATCCATTCTGAGTCTCAAGGAAAGCTAAGATGGGTTTTCTGAAGTTACATTGCATGGGCTAAAATCTGAAAATTCATCAGGATACCGATACATCAAAGTACGTAGGTGACTGGATAAATCAATAAGTCATTTACATTTTTAACATTTACTGCAGAATGTTGGGGTACACACATGAACAGGGGGGAATCAGTTTTCTGGGAAAACTCCCTGTTTTCTGGGAAAAGCCGTGACAGCCTTTTCCTGATATAGGCTTTGCAGTGTGTGCTAATTCCAAGCAAATACGGTTTGGACAGGTTGGATGCTGCTCATTTCTTCTTTGTTTTACTGTATGACTCTGGGAAATAGCCAGGTGATAAATACATTGACTAGTCATGGTTCTTGCCATCCGTACAAAGTTTATTTCATTTTTCCCTCTTTACTGATTAAATCCCACCAGCTTATCCCCGTCAGTCAAGGCTTATGTGAACTAGCGATCCAGTCAGCCTCAGGCTATGTAAAGCAGCCTTTTGGCCCTGTCTGACTTTGGTTGTATTGTGTTACCTGGGATATTCTCCAGCCAAGAGAGAATTGCAGAGCTATTGAGAAGTGGTACATTGGCTCGTCCCACCATGGCAGCCTGCTTCCTGAGAAGCTAGCGGTCCTAGCCATGCTGAAAGTGAAATTTTAATACAGCCCTGGCAGCGCTCCATTGGCACGTCCCCAAATTTACACTAGTGAAACCAAGATCAGCGCCTGTGCCAGCGTCTGTATTATATTAAAGATAAATTGGACAAGATGTGATCATATCTGAACTTAACTCAGCAAATCAAAAATGAACTTAACAAAATAAAATCAGATGTTCTGACTCATCCTCTTTTGAGAGATCCTGATAAAATATGGCTGTTCCAGAAGCGCTAATGTGATCTTAATAAAAGATGACACTGTGAAAAAGGCTGGGGGTGGAGGGGGGAACTTGACAAAAAGAGAAGTTTTCACTGCAACTGGATCAGCCTCACAGAACCCATCCTATATAAATGGAAATAGATGAGAAACCTCAGCTTCCTTCATTGACATACACAGAATAAAATCACTGCATAGGCAGAACTCTGTGAGCATGCACAGTAGGTAGGTACCAGGCTATAATTTCTTGTTCAAAATACCAAAATGCACCCGTTTAACTGAAAGAATGAGGACATGGTATGAAACAGGCATGAGCTAAAGCACAAAACAGAAGGAATGACTGGAGCCTACCTCCTCCTACTTCCGAAAAAGCTGCCTAATCATTAGCCTGGGGAGTCGTGCTTTCACTCGCCCTTTCTCCTTCTCTCAGTGAATTCAAACTATTTTTCTGCACAGTGGTGCAGCTTCACAAGGAGTGGTAAAGCGTTCCCAGAAAAACCTATAGTCTAATGACTAGAAGTGTGTTTGAATTCTTTCCAACAAGGATAGGAAGCGAATGTGGGTTTCCTACTTCCTAACCCCTAGGCTGATGCAAGAAAGAAATGGTGGTGGTTGCTTTTCCAGGAGTCTTTTAAAAGAAAGTGAAACCTTCAGAGAGTTTTACAAGGAACTTAGTCTAGCCAGGCTATGCTGGGCAAGCTTCAAGAGTATCTCCAGAACCCATCAAGGGGCTGCCATATCCTGTTGTTTGTTCATTACTGTGGAGGAAGGGGTCGGGCAGATGATCTGTTTTCATACCCTGATGGGTTGAAGGGATGGTAGTTAAGAGGGAGAGGATGTGAGCATAACACTGGAGAGAGAATTCATTGTCTGTCTTCAGAACTACAGAAAGTACTTTTGGATGCCAGCTCTGTAGCCATATCCTGCAACAGCTTATTTAATTACCTACTTGCCAAGTATTTGGCCAAGTCATTTGTATAGCAATATTCCTTCATCTGTCATATTGTATATACCTGTGTGTCTTCTGTATGGGCTGTGTCCTGACACCTGTGCCCATGTCTTCCCTTTAGGACACTCTCCTGCTGCCTGCCTTGGCTTCCACGGACATCAAGCCCGTGAGCAGCAGCCAGAGTGAGACTGCACCATACTTGAAACCATTTCCCAGCATGGAGGCTGAGCGATGCATGAGACATACAGCAGTGGGGTGGACAATACACATGGGCTACAGGTGAGACCAGACACAGCCAGAGAAGCCAAAGGATGAGTCTCACGTGGTCTTATATGGGGAACCTACTTCTCCAATGGTAGTTACAGCCATGCCAGTAAAGCCAATGTCCTTTTAGGGCTTGAACTCAGGACGCTGAGTGTCAGAGTGTTCCCAGGTGAACTCTGACAGCTCTTTATCACTAGTCAAGGAAAGAGAGACGATAACACAGCAAGGCATGAGAAGACCTTTGTAATGGGGTCATTAAGATCAACCTGAGAGTACATTCACAAATATCATGACAACATTGTGGATGCTAAGTGCTATCTAAAAAATGCACTCCTGTCTAAGTGCTAGTATTAGACAAGGTGCATTCTTGTCAAATACTGTTTGGTCCAGTAATTGAAAAGGATCATTAAACATTTACTGAAAGTCAAACTGGAAACACATGGCTGAACGGAGCTGTACTTGAATACCCCGTAGCTGTCACTGATACCACAGATTAAGTGGCAGCATGTCACAGGTTTCCAGAAGAGGAGAGACAGCCCCACACACATACACATGCGCACACACACACAGAGCTAAGGAAGGTGACACTGGAGGAGGACACCGTTGCACATGTAATCAACCTCCATGCTCTTGCCTTAGAGAGCTGGTCATCAAGTTGTAGCAAAGCATCAACATTTGCACTTGCAGTCCATTCATACAGACACACCTACAGATTTATTTCACATGAATATTTGATATGACAACAGATTTGATATCAAGTAGGCAGAGTTTGAATTATTTAATTGTTTTCCTAGGGTATTTTATTTTTATTATTTAATGAGTGCTGACTTTGTGATCAGTGCTGGACAGCCATGAAGCAAACCTTAACTGCAGCACTCATGGAATGACATAATGAAGTCCTTCATGGCTTTGAGGAATCTCAACCTCCACTAAATTCTCACCCTATGCATGATGTTGTCCCAGCACAGTCTTCAGCATTAACCAGACCAACACCAAACCTACATCTGTAGGTTGTGATGGTCTCCTGGTAAAACAGGCCATGGGTCAGTCTCCGTCCCAGGATCAGGGGTAAATTCTGCAATCTCCCTTTTACCCTCCTCTTATCAACCCCTTCACTGCAGCAGACAGAACTTTTGTCAAGATTTGGTGTGGCATATTTAAGATGTGAAAACAACACAGAGGAAAAAAATTAAAATGCTTGTGATCCATTATGCAGAAGGAGCATATTCTACATGAAAATATTATTTACTTGAGTTTTCTATTCTAAAACTTGATTTTGTATTCAAGATTTAAGGTCTCCATGGATGTGGAAAAACACTTTGAGACTCTGAGGCTTTGAAATGCTGAATTGCCTTGTATAAGATAAAATCGATATTTTGAAAAAAAAAGTAAAGTGGAAATTAATGTTCTTGTAATAGGTGAGTAGCTTTTACACAATTATTTCATGGTGATAGACTTGGTTTTGATGTAGCTTAATTAGCAGAATATAAATTATATATGTTTTTTTTAAAGATGTGCATATGTATATTACAAGATTTTTTTTTATTTCATTGTGGAGCAAACCATTTGATGTGGCTCTGCAAAAAGCTCTAATACACATCAAAAAGCAATCAACAAACTCTTTGAGTACATCAAGCAGGATAATTTAGATGGTTTTTAATCATGATTATGAAAATATAATTAGGTGGTTTCATGTTGGTTGGTGAGTGCGTAGGGAAAAGTGATTCTCCAAACAGAAAAATATGGATAACATTACCCAGGAGCCACGAAACAACCACACACACATGCATACACAAACCAAACAAAAAAACTGCTGGCCTGCTTCTCTTGCAGATCAGCAGGTAACATGTTTAAATAGAATGTCATTTCCTTCAGCATGCCAGGAAGATTCTTATTTAACAGACGGATAACACAGACGTAGCTTTGGAAAAATTCCCCTTTTTAATGTGCTAGAAATCATGAGTCTGCGATTTAATAAAATAAAACCGTCTTTTCAGAATTTAGGCAACGAGCAGAAGATGCACTTTGGGTCTAATCAAACAGGAGTTTTACTGAAGGAAAAAAGAGGTATTGATGAGAGTGCTTTAACTCTACCTGGGCCTCAAGTACTGGAGCACATTCCACGTTTATGTGTGCGCAGTCTTCAGGTAAAGACTTCTCTAGATGCTTTTAACCACCTTAAGTGCCTTGCTGTTCTTCGATCCCAAGGAAGGCTGACTAAACACTCCTTACTTAAGAGCTGCCACATCTAAACAGCCTCATCTTTGCAGGTTCTTTTTGTGCGAAGCCTTCCTATGCTTTCAGTTCTTTTTGATGTGCTGATCATGATCTCTTCTCTTTCCAAATAACTAACTTTTCTTAATAGTGCTTGATTAATCCCAAACACTTATATGACAATATCTTAAATATTTGAACTGTTATTTTCGAGTCCTTTCCTTTTATGTACGAACATTACATTTTTGGTTGTCTGGGAGCACTGAACAGACGTTCCCATTAACCATAGATCCACCTCCTGGCTGTGTGTAGGTAATCTATAACCCCACAGTGTCCTCAGTGCATGCCTGCCTGTATGTAATCCTCACACCAATGCTCCTCTGTTGTGGTCTTCACTCACCTGTCCGCTTCTGACAAAAAAAGGTCACCAATATCAGCTTGCCAATACATTATAGAATTAGACAGATTTTTCACTTTTTGCTATAGTGAAAACTTCCTGGTTTGCCCTTTCTCTTTTTCCCCTCTCCTCACTGGGTCCTGCTTCATGGAGGGCTTTATCTCTTGCTCCGAGGGAGTGATTATCACTATAGGGATGGCTAGAGGTATCTCAATAATCTCCTACCATCTCATGTGGATCCCTAGCAAATCATCTCCTCTCTCCACTGGATCTGTTTTCAATGTCTACGTGGAAATGCATTTCATACTGTTTTAGTGATAAAGGAATTACTTCAGGTTCTTTATAAGCACTTGGATCACTTTTTTTTTTTTAAATTTAGATAAATAGTTTTGATAGAAGTCCTACAGAGTCATATACATGGGGAGGGGAGGAGTAAAAAATAGCAAGTTGGTAGAAGATGTCTGGAAGTGTTTTGGGTTTTTTTGTCAGCTAAACACAAATTACCAGTATATCCTTAGAGGCTTTTAGGAAAGAAAATACTGCCTTCCAGTAGTTCAGTCTGAAATCAAAAATAATGTACCAATGTGCTGAAATGGCAATCACAAAACACAGGGTGGGTGAAATTCAGAAGGTTTTTTTAATGAACTTTTTAAAGACTAACTGGAACAACAATTAAGTGCTCTTAAATTTAGTGGCAAAAGAAACAATTGGAGTCACTGCCCAGAGCATGGCTCAGCTTGAGAAGGCAAGAGCAGAAAGGGCAGGAGCACAGAGCAGGCCAAGCAGTTCTCCTGGGTGCAGATTGTGAGTAAAACTGCTGGGGGTTTGTAGGTGAATATGTGAAGGAGTGAAAAACAATGAGAAAAGAGAAGACATTGGGAAAGCCACCTGCTAGAGTAATAAGCAATGATGCATTGTCACAGGGTGAAATATATAAAATATAGTTCTTCCTGGCAAAGTGCTCACTAAAAAGACTTATACTTCCAAAGAAGAAACTACCTTGCTTGCTCCTGCCTTGCTGTTTTAGGACTTTGCATGCATCCTCTGTAGATAAGTGGGGCTGTTCCAAAAAGAAATCCTGTGTTCCTCTCATCCTCTTCCCTTCCTAACGCAACGAAGCCAGCAAGGCCCAGATTTTGGCTAAGTACTTGCACCACGGGGACAAAAATATTAGCTGGCATCAAAGCCTGTGCTGCACAAATTAGATCTTCTTATCAAGAGTTAGAGAGATGAAGAACTATTGCTCTCTGCCTGGGAGGATGGGGTCCATGCCTTCTCATGTGCTGTCACAGGCAGCATTGCCTCCTGCCCTTTGGGAGATTGCTATAAACTCTGGCCTGATCCTGTTACTGCTGAAGCGAATGGGAGTTTTGCCACTGACTTCAAGGAGACGAGAAGCAGGCCCTGTGTTAGCAAATCCAGTCTTTACAGTCCTTTCCAGATACTAAATAAAACTGTGCTTGGAAGTAATTTGGATGCCAGCAAGCTGGCCCAGTTTGCTGTGAAATTCAAAGATGCCCAACAATGTGATGTTTATTAGGATACAATTAAAGTATCTTCTTCGCAGTGCAATGTGTAATTTCCTTCCCAATAAAAATATAAACTTGCCGTATGTGCAAACAATTTTAGCATTTCTGTTTTTATGCCATCTTACTGACAAGAAACTCCCAGCTGTTATAATTTGTCTCATCCTTCTCTCTCTTGTAGAATCAGCCTTTGTTCCTTTTTGCAGTGCCAGGGACTTGCTGAGCTCCACCTGATGTGATTTGTCCAGGCATTAATAATGCATCTTCAAGATGCAAGATGCATGAATTCCTTTAGTAACAGATCCACCGGCAGACTGCCGCACCGTATTGTGCCGCTTTCCCGAGACGGGGGAGGCAAGGGGACCGCACAGGCGTGCACACACCCGCGGCAGGTCACAAGGCTGGGGAGCGAGGGGTGTCCTGTTATTACGAGGGGGTCACTGCATCCTCGCGCTGAGGTCAGGCTGAGGATGATGAATATTACAGGAGCCATTCCTCCAGCAGGAAGGCCCTTGCCTGCCATCCAAGGAATCCCTGTGGGAAGACTTGAGGTGGCCACAGGCTGACTCACTTCAGGAGATCCAGCAAGCAAGGCTTGAGCATTGCCCTGCTGGCGAGTGCCCCACTGCTGTCCCTAAACATCGCAAAAACAAATTAACTTTGCCTCCAAGTCCTCCTTTTGGCCCACCATCAGGCGTTGGGGGCTCGGCATGGGGAGGATGTAGTTTATTTACTGGGTGTGGGAAGGAGAGGAGACTTCATCGTGGAGAACAACCACACCGGCTGGGTTGCCCACTCCCAGGGACGGCCAAGGGCCCTGACGGCCGCCCCTCTGCCCCACTGAGCTCCACTCGCTGATTTCCCCCTGCGTGGCTTGCGGTGGGTCGCCCGCCCCGCTGCCCCTTCGCCTTAAAAAAGAAAGAAAAAAAAATTAAAATAATTAAAATAATCATATAAAAAGCTCGTTTAATCGATACGATCGCGATCGCTCGCAGGGCCGCGCTCCCGCACCGCGGCTCGGCTCTGCCGGCGTCGCCATGGCAACGGCTCCCGGCTCTCGGCGTGAGGCCGCCCCGCGGCCCCCGGACCCGCCGGCACAGCCCGGGCCCCACGGGCCCCGCAGGCACAGCCCGGGCCGGGCAGGCCGCCGAGGGCCGCGGCAGGGTGCAGGGGGCCGGTGGCGCCATCGCGTTGGTGTGGGGAGAACAATGGAAGCCACCGCTTGTACTTATTTTCTTCATGGCACCACGTGTTTTGTGGCCCCCGGGACTAGCGGGTGCTGCCATTAGTGACCTGACAGGTTACAGGCCCGAGGCCCAGCCCTGGCTTCTATAGCTCTCTCCCTCTCTATATCTATTTATTCACAGACATGTTTCCAAATAACATTTTCGGTAATGTTTCCAAGCTTCCTGGTGCGTAGCAAAGGTGGGACGTCATCGAGGCCAGAGACAGAAGACATGTTTTGGTGGTCGGCAAGAGGATCGTAACACAGCTCGGGACTAATGCACTCAATGCCAATAGCTGGCCCACACTGCCACTTAACAGCAACGCAGAGAAATCACCATTAAAAGCCACTGATGGCCACGAAGGAAAGCTGGGCAGAGCTTTTCTGGGACGGGCTGTGGTCAGCGGTGACCTGGGGTTGACGGTCTCAAGTTGTGTCCCTGTCACACACAAGCACCAGGGAGCGTCTGGTGGGATATACTTGGCGTTAACACTTCCCCCTGTTCGATGGACTCATGAACGCTTCAGGAAAAAATATGCAGCCTCTTTTTCCGTTCTTTTCTCAAATAGCATTGCAATGTTAAGGGTTTTTTTTAAAAAAAGCGCAGCTTCCCCCTACACTGTCATTTGGGTAGAAAAGAAAAAAATTATTGCCATGTCTCTGAGACCAGAGAGATGCCTACAGGTGGGTGAATAACAGGGGGGTTTGAGGAAAGAAGAAAAAGCACAGTCTTTCTGGGGATCAGTTTTAAGGAAGAACAAAAATTAAGTAAAAATCTCCACACATTTAATTAGAGGATAGTTTCACCCATTTTACCCACACTGAACTTTACAAGATTCTTTTTTATTTCAGTGATAATATTTCTGTTGTTTTCAATAGGAGTTCACGAGGTTTTTTGCATGCACCTATATAGGAGAAGCGTTTGTTCATAAATTTATATTTAAAAAGACAGTGAAACAGATACTCCTGTGAATTTTGTTTCCAACAAGCCTCCAGACTGTCTGCAGAAGTCATCCTGAAATCACTTTATATTTTTGAAGACTGTTCACCTAGAGACCAGAAACAATAGACTGGGACTCACATGATCCTTCCCGTACAAACTGAATAGTGAATTACAACTCACAAAAACTGATACACCATCCAGTCTGTAAGCAATACATACGCTGAAGTATATTCACGTGAACAAGTCACAGAAGATTTTATACAGTGAATAAAATTAATAGAAATTAAAATGTGGTTGTTGATCAACCACAATCAGGAAAGAGAGCTAAATTCAACAAATCAGCTGTTTGCGACTAATAGTTTTCCTAGGTCTCATGATAGATGTGGGTAAATGTTGACTTTCTAATTAGGACAACAGAACTGAAGAGAGCGCTGAGAAATCAAAATTAACTGGTGCCTTTCCTGAATTAGAGTCAGAATCTGTTGACACAGGCCTGGAGCATTGCTGTGAAATGTCCTGAGTTCACAGACCAGGCTTTTTTTGATACGTGTTTTATGAAAGTGTGCAAAATCTTGACTTTCTATCTTGATGTAAGGGAAAAAAAAAAAGGTCGTCTTATATTGAAGTTTGGCTGAGTTCTGGACAACTGGAAAAAAGTTTCATACTGGGAGATGTCAGGCAACCTTTCTAGCTGTACCGTCTACTGCATCTCGAAGAGAAAAATGCTCTGTGCTCCTGTGAGTGATGAGGTGGCCTTGCAGGTCCTCCAACCTGCCAAAGGAAGGGAAACTTTCCACCAGGAGAGGTGAGGAGGCAGCCAGAATCTTACCTGCCAGATCTGACCTTGCATCGGGCACAGTTCAGACTCAGAAATCATCAGAGGCAATACTATCCCCCCACTCCCCACCAACCAGCCCCAGCTTTTTAGCCTGAAGGGAATTTCTACACATGCCAAGGAGTGTTTCATTGATCTGCACCACAATGGATCCACTGCAAGAAGCTTTGTGTATGGAAATCTAAATATTATAAGCTCAAAATGCAATTTGAAAGTCTCCCCTGTTCAACATGATTTTGTTGTTGTTGTTGTTGCTCCAAGAGGCTAGGAAGTTTTCCTGACATTAATTTTGGCAAAATTTCCTTTGAAAAACCACAAGCATCAACATCTTGATAAAAAAAACCTTTAAAACTGGTTGAATAGATGATGAATTATGATGTGCCTGTGTCACAGATAGGACTATTCAGGAATCAGGCTTTCTATTGTGTCAAGGTTGGAGATTTTGAGATATTTTCTTGTCTTATGCTCAGATCTCAAAAATTTTGCACAAACTGCTAACGCAAGAGCAACCCAACATGGATAAAGCTGAAAATTTTAGTCTGATGTTTTTCTAAAAAATCCATTTTGACTTCAGTTTTCACTAATCTTCAGTAGCCCTAATTTACTTACACTTCAATTAAGCAGAACAGTTTGACGTTTGTGACACGTTCATTCCAAAACCAGTTTCCATAATGATAATTCAATAAAGATCTTGCTTTGCAAACACGTTTGATTTTAACAGTTTCTGATTTTAGCGTTTTTCAGAGCAGGGAGGAAATGTTTAACATTTCTGCTGGGTGCTGTACCAACTGGAGCTCTGGGTTACACCTAGCAGACAGGACTCCCACAACTTACATCGCAGGAGACCTGCGGCCAGCCCCAGTGAGTCCTTTCCAGTCCACTCCAGGATGCTTCCTAGAATCGCCGGAATTGTCTGTCTCCCACTGTCTTCTGTGATCCTTGTATCACTGAGCAATGGTCTTGGCCACTCATTGCGACCTGTGAAATGCTTCTCGGACCCTTCTCATGCTACATGAACCCTATGCTCCCTTACTGCGGAGGTGTGCCTGAAAATCCTCGACTGACAGCACCGTTTGCAGAATCTGTTCCTTGGGAGAGATGAGCTCAAGGGTCATTACCAAAGGGACTCTTTGCAGAGCAGTAGATGGGGGCAGCCCCACTGGAAACACAACAAGGCACTGACCTAGACCAGCAGCTCCCTCGGCCAGGGAGTTTGGAGTGGGCAATTTCAAGGTGTCTGTGCGCTGTGTATGTCCCCTTCCTTTGCATGCTTCTTCAAGAGTGAGAGATAGCCGCAACTAAAACCAGGGATCTGTAAACGGTGCTGTAGCAGCCCTGGTTTGTACGCCATTGCTCAGGCGCAACCCCATGAAAGCCTAGACGTGAGGAGGCTCAGTGCCTCGCCTCTGGATGTTGTGCTATCGATAGTCACGGGAACAACCGGGAGGGTAAGCAGTGATAAACTCAAAAACCATCAGGAGCTGGGCAGAACACCTGATTACAACTGCCTGCGCCGAGTCCCGGCGGTAGCAAAGCCGATGCACTCAGGCAAGGTGATACAGGTCACCGTTGCTGGGGGAGCGAGGGAAAGATAAGAAAGCGAGAAGAGAAGAGCGGCTCTGCCTTCCTGCCCGGCCCCGTCAGGCAGATAAACCACACACATGTACACAGCCGGGAGAGCCTGGCTGGCCCCGGTGGAGGTGGTCCCTCGCCATCCCCGAGGCAACCGGGCCACGGCAGAGGGTCCAAGCGGCGAGGAAGCAGCTGGCCTTAACAGGCAAAAAAACCCAGAGCCCGAGGCAGCAGCAGCGGAAGAGATAGGCGAGAACTGGTCTGAGAGCTGTTTATTCCGTGACACCACTTCTGACCCTTCCCCCCAGCCAAAAATACAATCTATTTAAGTTGATATTCGTATTTAGATATTTTATCACAAAAAGTTGTGGAGCTTTAGTGTTTGTTTAACTGTTCTTGTCTATAAATATTAATAGGCAGACTGTGTTTTGTATATACACAGTTCCATAACAACAGAGTGTATCCCAGCTTTGCAAAGTCCTAGCCATCCGTTTGCCTGGGGTGAATAATTTCTTTCGAGAGGCAAGAGTATTCAGGCTTTCTTTCTCAACATTTATGGAAAAACAGTAAGATTTTTGGGGCTTGCCGAGGTAAACGCTCAAGATTTCAAGGAAGTCGCAACATTTCAACGTTCTAATGATCTCCTGGAGGTTTCTCAATTATAATATTTTTTTTTGTTGTTTATTATTTGGGTTTTACCTCATTATGTAGCCTGGTATGGTACAATGTGGAATTTAGACCATTTCCTTTATACCATAGAATATCAAACTACAATATGTACAAAGGTAATAATGGCAACGGCTTATGCCAACTATTCAGTATTTTACCCAATTTCTGCTGTATACTGTGTGAGGTTTTTAATCACTGAACTACTAGATGACAGTAGTAGGGCCTTTTCTCCCCTTCCCTCTAACCTTCATCACAGCTATCTACAGCAGCATTCCACTTCGAGACTGAAAAAGCCCTTCATTTATGGATCTCAAAAGAGATTAGACTGAGACAGAAGCCAAACACTGCCAAGGATGATAAAGGTGTTTCTGGCTGTACGGAGAAGCTGAACTTTAGAAATCCACTGTAAGCTGCATTTTAATATCAACATCTTTAGCACCTCCAGAATTATCCAGGAATTTTAGGATCACGAATCCAGGCTTGGGCACCTGCAGGTAGAGTATTAGGTAGCTGAGCTTTTTTGTGCATTTAGGTACATTTTAAAAGGTACAACTCCACAGCTTTGACCGTGAACCTGACTTAATAACTTCTTGCACCCTGGAGGACATTTGTTCCTAGGCCAAAATTCATCATCTCTGCAGTCATGACAGTACCACTGCCATGCTTTGAACTTGTTCACTTAAGTCTCCACTTAAAAGAAAAAAAATAGTGTTAACTGGTTTTGCTGCCAAAGCCAATTTATTGCATAAACGAATCCTTGGTCCCTTCAATCCTTAAGTTGCTTGTGAAGAAGTTACTCGTTATCCCTGAACTGATGTGGTGAGTGTGCCAGCAGCCTTTTCAGAAACCTCATCATCCTACTGTCTCTCGCCTCAGATCAGCGAAGCAGTCAAGCACGTGCTTACCTTTAGGTATGTACTTACTCCCCTTAACTTGCTGCTCTCACAGCAGGTTAGAAAGGCTAAGCACATACTTAAAGACAGACATACACTTACCTTTCCCCTTCTTTATTACAGCACTCGGAACCTGTGAAGAACCCTAACTGAAGCCAAATTCCCATTTCTGCTAATTCTGAAAACAAGCACAAATATTTGCTTAAAATATTAATATGCTTACATTATCTTATCTTTGACATAATTACTTTAATTAAAGGAATTTTTAAAAACTAATGTTATGCCTACATGCCCTAGCAGTAACGTGTGAGGATAATGGAATTTAGAGTGGCTGATTTATTAATCTTAAAATATGTACTTGAAATAAAACTGGTAATGTTGTAAATTGGGAAGCAATGCATATGAATATTTTGTTTTATCATTTAGACTTTGAAGAGTTGTGTTTACACATATAAAGGGCATACACTAGCTGATTACATTAAACATTTTTAAATTTTTATATTCTGGAAAATATAAAAATAAATATAAAGCATGCCATTTTACTGCTTCTTGATAGAAATTTTTTAGATTGCATTGATCTTTGATATGGACAACATTTACATAGCAACCATTACCAAGATCTTTAATACTATATATACACTAATACTAATATTATTTTCTTCATAAATTTGTATACCTGACCCCAGTTGCCACTATAGCTATTACCATGTCCCTACACACATCAGATGCATCATTCTCTGGTGTTTTCCCTCCTCCCTTCCCCAGAAAGCTTCCTTCAACATGTCTCCAGTGCCTTGCAGTCAGGTGAAGTCTTCATTGACCTCTTCATAGCCATCTCTGCCCTCCTTAACCTGTGAACAACCTCACACATTGATCCCCTACTTTTTTCTTGAAATCTTATTTTTCTTTGGCTTCTCTGTCTCGTTCTGCCTGTCCTTCTACCTCTATAATTTCTTTTTTGGTATGCCATAGTGCTTTCTGATCACTACTGACTAGTGTTATCCAACACTGCCTCCCTCACTGGTTACTTTTACTCCCTGCCAGCATCCAGGTCATCTCCTGGCTGGTAAGTATATTGGAAACACATGGGAAGAACCATCTTTGTCTTCCATGTTGACACAACACTGAGTACTGGTCTGAATTTCAAGAAATATATGTATACATCTGGCTGCTGTGACATAGGAACTACCTGAAGCTAAGGGTAGATTTTACTTGCTGATTTGTTTAAACAATTGGTAGAGGAATGGCAATGTATTGTTTACATATGGTTGTTTCATGTCATCCTTATGACATTACCTTATCTAATGTGATTACACAGCAAAACAAACAATGTCAAATCATGACTTCTTTGTAGGGAAGTCTAGTCTTTTAGACTGCAAGTCTGGCATACTAGCCAAAAGCATACATAATTTAAAAGGCACTTTGATACTGCTAGAAAAATTGTGTGAAATATGGGTGAACTTGAAGGGAAGAAACTACACAGAGGTTAAGTTGCATGAGAAAAATCTTTCTCCCAGCTACGATCCTATTAGAAAATAAAGGATTTTTTTTTTCTCTTGTGCATATATGCATGTCAGTGATGTGGTACAGCTCACAGACTAGGAGAGACCTCATTAAAACAATGCATTTGTGTTCCCACCTATTTGGAAAAGCACACGATTGATTACTGAAATGAATGTGATTATATACTCTGTGTAGGACTGCTATGAGGTTTCAAGTTAGTCAATATACTTTATAGGTCATCTGTGTGTGATGCTGGTGTGCTCACCTAAGTACCTTCA
The DNA here is from genome assembly GCA_002844005.1 of Limosa lapponica baueri. Classification (NCBI taxonomy): domain Eukaryota; kingdom Metazoa; phylum Chordata; class Aves; order Charadriiformes; family Scolopacidae; genus Limosa; species Limosa lapponica. Next base: position 193,508 of record KZ506005.1, read on the forward strand.
CTCCTTTCCACCACACTTTGCCAGGTGAAGAACTAATGCACCAACTAGAGCTGCATAAGACACGAAGGCAAATACACCTCTGCTTCAACCTTGAGTCAGCCCAGACATAATAACTGCATGGAGGAAATTAATTTGTCAATTACAGATTTCAAGTTTAGAGAACGTTTTGCTGTTGCTTTTATCTGTCCTTGCCTGTGAGTTCTGAACTGGGGTTCATAAGGTCATTAATTCTGATAGCAATGGGAAAGCAGGAGAAAGAGAGACATCATGGCATGAAACAAAAATCCTAAGAGCAAGAATGATTTAACGTTTAAATCCAATCTCCTTTATATTATGTTAGGGAGTTTGAGATGGGCTTTTTTAATCTTATCTTCCAGGATTTTTTTTTCACAGGAAAACTTCCCCATAAATTCACAAAACGTTCTGGTGCTTGGTATGGTTTTACACCCTGAGAATTTATTATTCATGAAATAGGTCTTTTGAAGTACAATTTCTAAGTATTGATGTTTTATCTTTAAACAGCGAACGTGAGCGCAGGCTTAAAGGCCCACTGACAATCACTCAGGAATAGCTCAACTGCTCATGTCTAGGCGAGGTCTTCCCCACACAGGGAACCTTTTGTAAATATTAGTTACTAGAATCACAACACTAATACATGTAGTTAATAATTATCGCAATGTGCCAAAACTGCACAGTTTGCTCCCTGATTACAATATTAAATTGCTATTGAGCTGTGGTATTTGCTTCAGGCAATACTACTGAGAAGCCTCCGAAGACTTTGGTTGGCCTCCCCGCGCAGGCATGGGAAATCTGTGCCTGCACAGAAAGCAGAGGCAGCGCTGGGGTTTGCCAGAAAACAAACAAAACTCAGACAATAGAAGGAAAGTTTTATCAGAGCTGAAGTGTCCTTTCACTTGGGAACTGTCATCTCGTGAAAAGAAAACACACAAGCGCACTTGATGAGAGCTTCTGTGGCAGACCATTACCATGAGCCGGGTGATTCAAGCTGCTCATGGAGAGTACTGCACAGCCAGCTCTGAAAGCTTTGTTTTAGCTGCTTTTGATGACATCTAGAAAAGAGCTAAGCCACTTCAGAAAAGTTCAGAGGTTCTGCCTGACACGTTAGTGCACCTCTATCAATGGGTATTTTCTGCTAATACTTTCACCCATCACCCTGAGGACCGAGTAGTTGGAGATGATGACAAAGGGAAGCCACTATTGCTGGTGCCAATGTTCATCTTGGTCATGCATTATGAATTCATGATGGCTCTAAACACAAACCCTAATCCTCAGCTTCAAGTCTTCATTGTTTATCTTTCTAAACCCATGAACCAAGTCTCCATTTAACTTGAAGAGTCTCCATTTAACTGTAAAATTCAGAAATGGTTCGAGCTGTCTTCTTAGATCTTTGGTGTCTGGGCTGGTATCAACATTCATACAAGCTCAGGGAAGGGTCTAAGAGTTACAGTGATGTCTGACCCCAGATCAGGTCCTAGATTAAGGTTTCTGCTTGAAAACAAGAGCTGGGAAATACTTCTGCAATGTTGGCTAACTAGTGCTCAGCAATCTGGTATGTAAATGTCACCCTTATTTGGTGGGAGGAGAAGGTGTGACAAATCTATCAGGAGCAAAATTTCAGACTCAGGGTTTGTTCCTTCTTTGCCTGTGATCGAAGATGACTTCTCTGTGATTTTTCTAAAGTGAATGCATTTAACGTTTAGTGAAGTACTGAAGACGGCATAGCCAGAAGCAGGATTGCAGTTATTAGGGTATCAGTAGGAGTAGTCCAGGCATGTGACTTGCAGGTACAGATTCCAATCCTTGCACTTACAAAAGGCTGTTGAAAGAGATCACGCAGGCTTTTGACTCTTTCTATAAAGCAAAGCCATCTGCTTGCACTTGGAAAGTGCAGGTGCAAGTTTATGTACTTGAGTTTATCAGGCCCAGGCTGAAACCATATCCCTCATGAGATCATGCGCTATTGTCCAGCTTCTGCATCGTTAAGGCATGCTGTTCATGTAGGTTCTGGGAGTTACTCTTGAAATCACTGTGCTGGGTTTTCTAACTTGGGGTTTTTGTGAGCTGTATGGTCTCTTTAGCAGAGCTGTGTGAGTTACACCAGGCAAGGCTTCCATCCTCCTTCAGAAAACATATGTTAAATTGAAATAGTATTAATACTATAGCCCCTAGAAGGCTGAAAAAAAAGAAGGGACACAAGTTTGCTGGCTGCTCACCTGAAACTGTGCATAGGCATCTCAGCTGCATTCAGTATTTCATTTCAGCATTTGCAACTTACCTCAGATGCTTCCTCAGAGAAGACACTAGTGCTAACTTGTCCTTTTTATTTATGCACTTGCTGAATTGCAGAATGTGTGTTTCAGGTCTCAGCTGTCAGCCTTATACCATGGACCTCTTGTCCAGAATGAAATGCCATTCTTAAATGAAATCACAAAGGTGTTAAAAAGAAAAAGAAAAGGAAAAATTTGTCTCCAGACTGTTTTCAGGGTTCTTCTGAAACCCAGATCATAAAATAAAATAGAAAGAAACTATCGTGCCCTTAAATCTATCCTGCTATCAGCTCCTGCTTGTTTCCTAGCACCTATTTCATGTGACATTGTAGTGCCCAATTTTAAATGTCCCAACCAAAAATTGTGTCCGTGGGCTCTTTGGGTTCATGCACCAAACTCAGATTAAGGTAGCCGGATATTGCTTTTTCTGCTGATTTTGTTCTGCCAGGCCCTGCTGAGATATGTTATATCCTGTCAACAGCCTCTCCTCAAGAATAACCTGAGAAAGCAGATAGGCTATCACACAAGTAACAAGGGTCTGCTCTCTTTCTTCCAGTTTCTTCTTCTACGACAGCTAACACAGAAAAAGATCAAGGCCTGTCGTGGAAAACAAAAAGCAAAGAACTTCTATATGTTACATTGGCAGGTACGGTTAATTATTTATGCAGTACCATTGGTAGAGCAGCAGACAGGTCAGGTTCCTGATTATGCTGTCTGTGGGCATTTTGCTGATGCGTGTCAGCTCCGTTCTTGGTCAAATATTATGGTCCCATCCTGCTGCCAAGTGTGTCTGTCTTTTATTTGTGAATCACCACTAAAAGGAAAGGCTTAGAGATGGCAGGGAAAATGGCATCTCAAGCAGCATATATGCATTTTGTTAATTGTGGATTGAGCAATAATTTTGATCTGATCTTTCAGCCTTGATTCTGGACAAAATTGATTGGATCTGAAATTATAAAACAAGAGATGGAATAACTGTATTTAGTATGCATTACTCCCAAGGCAAAACTAGAAATCTAGAATACTTTAAAAGGTTAAAATTAAGAGAAAGAGACAAGCTAGGTTTGGTATTATTTTGAAGCTTACATGAAAGTTGTTGGCATATATTTTTTCCTGTCACCTTAGTCTTACCTTTTCTAGTATATCTCCCTCTCTCACTGACTTCTAGCCAAATTTTGAGGAGAATTTCTCATCTATACCCTTAAAACTCACGCCTTGTATTTCACAATCAACCCATTATAACTGCAAGCCCGGGCTGAGACGGGCTATGACTTCCCTATCTGCTCCTCCTAGCAGAGATTTGCCACCAGTGCTGACAAAGTGGCAGCAGCCTCGCTGGCTGCAAGGAACATCTCTCCTCGCTGACAAAATACCCCGTCAGCCAGTATAAGTCTGGAGAGCGTGTCTCTCCCAAAAAGCCCTACGTTGTCGCCACGAGTCGCAACGTGAAAGCCCTACCATCAGGGCAACAGTCAAAATTTATTCTCAGGCTGGCCTCCCATGTTAACTTATCACCAAACTAAACTCTTTGCTGAAAGGCTGGAGCTTGTATTCGCAGAGGGTGAAAATTGGTTCCACTGGGAAAGCTTCAAAGTCATTTCAGCCATTAAACTGTGGCTGGATGTATCATAAGTACAGGAGAGGTCGAGGCACTGCCTGTGAACCACAGGGACTTGGGAAAGAAGTTCCTGCTGAAATTGGCAGCGCGATTGTGTATTCTGTTTCAGTCCGGCTCTGCAGCAGGAGTGAGTCGCGTTTGTACATGAGACTCATTATGCTTCCCCTGTTTAACATACCAATTACTTTCTGTATTTACCATGTTTAGAGCGACTTCATGTCAAAAATTAATAACGCTAAAATAAAGAGCTGCACTGCTGTATGCTAAAGGGGAAGCACGGCAGAGTAATAGAATGTGTAATGGAAAGGGAAGGTGGATTTGCAGCTGTGGGGATCACATCCAGATGAATTTCACGGCGTGCCATGGGGGGGCCCCGTGTGCTCTTTAGGCACACTTCAGACTGTGATAAGTGTATCTTGAGAGGTCGCAGCGCCTAAGTAATTTCGCCCTGTAAGCAGTGCAAACACGTAGCGGTGCCAGTCAGTCCCTCTAAGAGCTTCGCGCCTCCAAATTTCTCATGTCGCTCCATATTGAACAGAAGTGTTTGGGGGACAAGTAATTAAGTTCGGAGGACAAGATGACAGAGAACCGTCTTTGTCTTTTGTAACTGACCTTTGTCCAAGCTTGGGCAAGTGAGGAAACCTTGCTTCATCCCTGCTGGTCCTTGGCAAACCCCTCCAATAGCAGCAGGTCTCTGATCTTCCTCTTCAAAACTTAGGTGGATTTTACCCAGATTCCCCCAGAGTCTGACAACTCCAGCGCATTAACCCTTCCTTACAACTTTTGAATTCAGCACCTCTCTGGTACTAGGACTTGAAACACTGTCAAAGTCTCTAGCAGGCAGCGTGCCATCACACACTGAGGAGGACATCCTTACTCTTCTTGATCCCCGTAGACAACAGACTAGACAACCTTCTAATGGGAAATAATGTTAAAAGGACCATATTGATTAGTGGTGTTGGAGCAGTTGTCATTAATGGAGATCATAAATATTATAACCAAAACAGATGGAAATTTGATGTTTTCATTAGAAGAAAACCTCTGTGTATGAAGACCCCAACCAGCAACTAGTATCAGGCATGAACTGATATTTGTTGTCTCCAGTTTCAGCTGGGCACTTTCTCCAGGTTGTCGTGGGAAAGATCCTGGTTTCTGTGTCACTTTGCTCACAGTCATTGTTGATTTCTTTGTGGAGAACTGTGTGAGGGAGAAAGGGGAGAATCTCTGAGTCTGCCTACCAGCTCCAGCAGTAATGGATGGCATATTAACGTTTTCCTGGTTTTCTTGCTTTGGAAAGCTAATCCATACCTAAGCAAACAGGTTGTTTTTACAATAAAAACACACTCAGTGCTGAGAGTTTGCCTTGCATGTTTGCCCTCCTGTAAAAGACGGCCTCCATTAAGAAATCTGTATTTGAAAACCCTTTCTGTAACATCTTAAGAGATGTTTCATGTGAATAGACTTTCTCAGGGCCAAATACTGACCTCTTTGCTTACTTCTTTTCCATTTAAAATCCCATTTGCTTTAGTGGAAGTTTGCTTTTCGTGGATTTCTGCTACTTACCTGTAATTTTTTCTCCACTGCAAACTCAACCAGCAGCAAGATTCTTTCCTTCCAGTGTGTCATTTGCAGGTCATGAAATCTCTGTCAGTGAAAATATGCAAGAATTATTGCTGTGCAAATATTATTCTCCCCTACACAAGGAGAAATTCCACTCATGCCACTGCTAAAGGTGAAAAAGGAAGAGATCCAGGAACACTTGTTAACAATCCGTGTGTGCACTGACTGGCCTGGTAACTGATAAAGAGTACAGACTTTTAGTAATAATAAAATAAAGAGGAACCGGCTCACTTGTCCTGAGGAGGGTTGGTTTTGCAGGGCTAAAAACCATAAACTTTTTAGTTTTGAACGCAAGCAGCAATGATTCTCAATACACAACAGGAACAGATCTGCTGAGTAAGAAGGTACCATTTTTATAACATTGCTTTCAGAACAAGACATACATAAATCTTTTAGTCTTAAACAAGCTCAGTGTTATTCTTCCAACAGAAAGGTCAAAAATACATGGTACGAAATCTAAATCACTCTGTTTCATTCTGCTTTCACTGGATGTAGGGCTATTTGCCCCTCACTGACTGTGTGAAAGATAATACAAGTGCAGAAGTATCTCAGGTTTAAATATCCTCCAGAAGGCTTCTTTCTCAAGGTATGGTGAATGATGGGGTATGGCTACTAGCAGAGCCTGAAGTCATCATGACTGCAGCTAGGAAGCACCAAAAAATGAACACCAATTTCCTGCCCAGCTGCTGTGCCCAGCCATGGAAGATACTCTGTGTGCTGACCTCCACCATCAGGAATTAGAGTAATAAACCCAACAGCTTGAATATCTGTTTGGTTTTGCAATTAAAGTACTCTTATTTTTCTTAAGTGCTTTCTATGCTCAAGACACATCAAAACGCATGGCAGGGAAGGGAACTTCCCCTTTGGGGACCCCACTGCAGGGGAACCAGCCACTTGTGGTGCCAGCAGTAGCTACATAGGTGAAAGAAGCAGCCAGTCTGCAGTGTTGAATTTCTGCTTGGTGACAACACAGGGCTACTGGACACTTGTGCTGAGGTGCACCGAGGTCTCCACTTGCTTCACGATACGGTCCCTGAGGCCAGTCACTCCAGGGTTTGCCTGAAAGGGATTATCTAGAGTTGGTCAGCAATTTCTTGATGTTACATGCCAACTGTCAAAACAAACTTTCTGGTGAGAGGCCTTCAAGGAGGATCTTCCTCATGTCATTTTGAAAAATAGTCTGTCCAGTGAGAGCATTCACTTGGGCTAGAAGACACCATTCCTGCACTATTTTAATCAGAGTAAGGACTTGACCCTCATCCAAGGTGAATGTTTTATTTCGTCATGATCTAGAGCAGATCCAATTTAGGAAATATCTCATATTTTTACAGGGTTGCAACAGCCATTTCTCGCATGTCTTCAGTTTTTACTCCCTAAGACATGCACTAAAAACTACCAACACCAGAAATTATGCTACAAGACCTAGCTTCTTGCTGTAATTACAAGATTCAGTTAATAGCAGTAATTTGTAACTGCTCAACGTTATGAATAACTCAATAATTTCAGGGCAGTTCATTGCCTGGACCTGGAGGAACCTCCTTCTTTGAATCCTAATAGTATTTTAAAGTAATCTCACCAATTGCCAGTAGCTTAGCAAAAATTATATATCACAGGATGGAAGAGCAAGGAGTTCAGAGATTCACATAAAAACAGCAAAGATGAGACTGTGTTGGGATTCCAGAAAAAAATAAGAACCACATGCCAAAGGTCTGGTAAATAACTCAGGGACAAGTAACATTCTACTGATCAAAAGTGTACTATAATTTGCGTGCATGGGTCACATCAGGAATATATAACAGACTTCAGGCAGCTGAAGGTAATCAAGGAGTCTGAATCTTGAATCTGTCTCCAGCAAGTAATGTGCACCTTCCTATGTGATAATTGTACAACTCGAGGCCATCTACGAAATACAAACAGAATAATTAATATCTCCCTCATAACATAAAATGGTGGGATGGGCTAATGTTGTTTGATCTCCTTGAGTCTTCTCCTTGTAATAAGCTCTTATTTTGTATTGCATTATGCATAGTATATTCACTCACGTCTCACTGTTGCACTGTTTTCCACCAAGACAATGAAAATACGGGCCCCCTTTTACACGAACCCACACCACATATTGCCAGAAGTAGCTTACATCTAACCTGAGGCCAATAGCTGCTGGGAAGTAATTAGTTGTAGTGCTGCTATAATCCCTTAGTAAATGTAAGCGCAACTCCTATTTGTGCTGAAGGTGAAATGTTTGTGGTAACAAATGCCCTTTTCTCTGAATAAAAATGTATTTACTTTTAATCAATCAGGGACTCATTATCAGCCTTGTCTTCATCTCCCTAAACCGTGGCCTTTTGTATAGGATTTCAGCGTTGGAGGAGAGCGTCTGCAGGTTATTAAGAGAATGTTGCAAAATAACTCTAATGACCTGAATCAGCTAGGGACAGTCAGTCAGAAATTATGAGGCAGTCCTATTATCTCCTGGTACCTCCAGGCTCTCACCAGACCCTCGCAGTCCTCAAAATGAAAGGAGGAGGACACTGTTCCCACTACCGTTTAATCAGCAGGTACATTCTCATGTTGCATGACGTGTGTATGCATGCACGTCGCACGTGTGAAGAGCAGCTTCCAAAAGGGGAGAGGGATCCTAGGGCTTTGCTGCTGAGGACTATAACCTGTGGACTTTGGCAGTGCTAAGTTAACCGCTGGACTTGATCCCAAAGGGCTCTTCCAACCAAAACGATTTTATGATTCTATGAGTCCATGACTTCGGAAGGCAACCTGGAGAAATGGAGCTGTCTGAAGAGCAGGGGGATGGCTGGGTGAGCTCTGTGGGAGCTGGGGACATCCTGAGCTGTACAACCCAGGGGCCCGGGCTGGCCAGGGGGCTGCACAACGTTTGCTGGGCTGCGCGTCTCTGCAGTGCTGAGTCCACAAGACCTCACAGCTGTGCTAGGGGATGGGGAGCCGCTGGCTGACTTCTTCCCCAAGGCACCCCAAGTACAACTGTCCCCAAGAGTGCTGCCAGGTTAAGGGGTGCAGCCAAGCAGAGGTCTCCTGGTCACAAGCAGCCCTTGAAGACCCTCTAGATGGCTGCAGCCCTTTTCCCTCCACCTTCTTTTGCAGAAACAAAGCACCCAGAGCAGGGTTGAAGGTCTGAGCCATAAAGTTTTGCTGTTTTTAAAGGCTGAGGAAGGAAACTCTGGGAATTGGTTGCCATGAATTAGGGCAGATGCTTTATTTATTTTCAGTTTCCCCAGTGTGCTTCTCTTGGCCAACCCTGGAAATAAAAGTTACAAATCTCAGCTATTACGGTAAGTAACTTCCCAGCAGGGGCCCTGCTGCTTGATCAGGCAGAGGTTCTTTCCAACAGGTTTTTCCAGGACATCAATGAGGACGGAAGAGGATCCTGTGCCGGAAAGAGCATGAGCAATGCTCCACCTCACTCACCTTCTTGGTCTTCATGTTTGGCCCCAGAAAATCAGCCGCTCCAACAGGCATGTCAACAGGGATGTGAGAGTATTGCAAAAAGTGAGAGGAAAATCACAGTGGCAATCTACTAGGAAAAAACAGATGGATTTTCTGACTTTGCGGCTTCTTCAGACAACTGTAGGATAGCCCATTCTCCTGCCTGGTTAGTTTGCCCAGACGTTTCTCCCTCCTTGGTCTTTGGTGTCCTACTCGCAGCAAGCAGGGAAGTGACTAATGTTGCTGGATGTAAGAAAGTGGCACTGACTTCAGGTGTGGGTGAAGTACCTGGAATGACTTTGGCAATTTGTTTTTGATTTTTTCATTTGTTGAGATTTTGACATTGAATGTGAAACATTAAGATCAATGAGAGTGGGAAAAATCTTAGTAAGCAAGCTCATTTTAGAGAGGAAATACTCAGAATCAGTGTCTTTTCCCTATGGAGGTAATCTGTTATCCCTCAATATACAGGCAAGGCTTCCATAGACAAACGAAATGGCAGCGCACAGCATCTGTTTGCCATGGAAGGAGCACAGACTTCTGGTAAAAAGTACGTGTGTTGCAGGAGGAAATTTTGATTCCGAACACGTGCGGTTAGCTTTTGATACAAAACTCCACCGCTGCAAACTGTGGTCTGGACTCCATTATTACCCGCTTTAAAGATCTCTTTCTATAACATCAGCAATGCTGAATCAAGCCAGCATATTTGACTTACAAGAACAGCTTTAGCAGAGGGTAAATTGTGACAAAAATTGTCTCCTTCCTTGTTTCTTTGTACAGTGCAGATCAAGTGATACACTCTCAGCAGTAATGCAGCCTGATCATTACTGAGCACTCTCCCTGGCATGCCTATGAGCAAACTTTCTATTGTTTCAATTAGATGATCTTGGGCATTCAGGGAATTTAATACTGATGGAGCTCAGCTCCTAAAATCCTAGAAATTAGAGCCTGAGAGAACCCAGGGAATCATCTTGTCCATCCCCTGACAATGCAGATTATTTTCTACTGTATTTTTACTGTGTTTTTTTCCAGTCTATTTTTAATGATTCTAGCAACGGGGTTTCCATCACTTTTCCTGGGGGACTATTCCCCATTCTAATAGATCTCACTGTTAGGAAAATTTTCCTGATATTCAGTCTAAATTTTCCTTTGCTCAATTTCATCCCATTACTCCTAGATATGCCCAGTAGAGGCGGGTGAAAACTGAAAGTGAGTAGGCAAACCTGACACATTATGTGTGCTCAGAGCCAATTTACAGCAGCGGGTAAAGTGATAGAGTCAATTTGCAGCATTCTGTAAGTGACAGAGAGGGTCTTAGGGCATGCACTCTCTGAAAATGGTTCTGAATCTTGATGAAAACCCCAAAGTATAGAAAAATATCCAGAAGCTGTAATGACTTTATATTTTTTGCAACACTCAGGCTAAACACAACAAGAATCCTCTATGAAGAGATAACAGGTAGGGCACCTTGTTTATGCTATGGCTGCCAATAAAACTTAAATTTATACAGGCATCTCAACAGCATACTTTCCGTTGCACCAAACGCTGCAAATTATCATTTACTTTTACATGCTGGACAGAATTAAAATCCAGCTTACATTCCTTGAACTATTACCCACTAGATAATCAAACCCATAGCTGAAAATTGCATTTATATAGTAAATGTTCTTGTTAAGTAACTTTATGCTTGTATAATTTTCTGATATCTTGCTAATAAACTTTGTAACAAAAGAAATTCACAAAATCCCCTCTGCACACACATGCATTGCTCTTTCTTTTTTCTCCTTTTTTTCCTTTCTATCCTTTTATGCACTATTATGGGGCATACCTGTTTTATTTCTTACTGCTAATTCATTTCCAAACAGGCAGCCCATCCTGCCACCACTTTGCTGCCCACATCACCAAGCCTTTCAAACCATTTACCTACTTTCTTTTCTCGTGCTGTATAAAGATCATATTTCTGCTCTTTCTCTTCAATACCATATAACTCTTTATTCTTGGACATAGCTGTACCATTTCTACCCCATCACCTTATATTACCAAAAAATTGTTTTGCATCCTAAACCTTCTTTATATCCTTTCTTGTACTCACCTCTTCCCCAGCATCTTTTACTGATGCTTCCGCCCAGACCTATCTGCATCAACCTTCAGCCAGTATTTGTATCTGATGGAAACTGCAAAGTTCTCAGGTATGGATAGCGCCTGCCTTTATATCGGTTATGGAAGATGACAGAAAGCTAGTGAAGTAATTCACAGGGGAGAGTGATACGGCCCCTGCAACAGGAAAGGAGGATGGTTTTCACAGTCTCTTGAACAGCAATCCAGCCTCCCTCAAATCTGTAAAAACTTTAGCAGACAAAAGAAAGCTAAAAGTCTGTGTTAATCTCATGGTGATATGAGGAACTCCACAGGGATGTGGCCAGAGTTGTATCCAGATGTCCAGCTAGTGGCTGAACGTGGTGAATCAGAAAAAGCATGAAAACAGTCCACTCATGACAAAGCAGGCAAATCTAGAAGAAACACAAGTCACAGGCACTGGAATTGCTGGTTGAGCCACAGTGCGTGTACTACAAATTCTGCCCTGGGGGAGGGATTCAGAAATTGGGACAAGCAAGGAAAAGAGGGGTTTGTGAGAGATTGCGAGGGAATGCCGGTACTTATAAAGAGCCACAGTATGATGAGGGCAAGGAGCAAAAACTATTTCTGAGGCTGGTGGGAAGTGGAGAGGACAGTGCATCCCACAGAGTGGGGAAAGAAGTGAAGCATTAAGAGAAAGTTTAGGTCGGGTGTAGTGGACGCATGCTTGAAGTTTCACTGGTAATATCATCAGGACTGCAGGTGTTCCTGGAGGTCTATGAATATCTAAGACTGGACATCAGAAGGGTAAGAGGGAAAGTCATCTCTCCAGATACAACTGTTTCTTCTGGCCTTGGATTTTGTTAATCCTGGTGACCTCTCCTATTTTCTTCCTCTTTCCATCTTTTTGCAGTAAGTCCAGATAGTGCTCTAGATGTCACTTTTTTCTGATCTACATTTAATCACATAAACTATCTTATCTCCAACCTGAACCATTTCACAGTCTTTTAGTCTTTTTGTTAGTTGAAACTCAAGATGTGTGTTTTGAGAAAAATGAAAAATCTCTACATCGTTGAGGATCCATTAAATTAAGGTGCTGACTCCCCCTGTAGCAAACTGCCATAGCTGAGGCCAGCAGATGCATTCAAATTGGAATTATGTCAGTGGCTGAATCAGCAATCATTTCTTGTGGAGGACTTTTGCTCTAAGAAGTCACTTCTCACCACAGTCCTCTGTGTCTGTGAACAGGAGAACTGTGAAGTCCTCTGCATGCCCTACCAGTACTGCCCTTCTGGTTTTCTTTTCCCAAGGGTGAGAAATTTAGCAACACTTGTAATCAGCAGCGCTCTTCATCTGCAGCTGTGCTTGTACAGGACAGGCATCAATCCTTAACTGTATTTAGCAATCAGAAGACAGTGGTGTATCAACTGTAGCTGTCTCCATTGTTCCTTAGGGGAACATGCACAATCTCCTCTTGCACTCCTTTCATCCTGTTTCCCTCATTGATGCTGTATTGCTCTGACTCTGCTGCTCACAGAGCTCCCTGTGACCCCTTCTGCCACTCTGCTTTCTGTCTTCTTTCATGCCATTTGAGCTGGCTTTTCCCACCTCCTTCTTCCGTGTCCCAACTTAAAACCCATGGGAGTGTTGTCCTGATCTTCTCACCACTTGTGTTCCCAAGCCTTCTTTCTTCTCAGCATTGATTGAAACTTGTTTTGATCTGTTAACTCATAAGCTCTTTTGGCCAACAAACTTGACACCTTGATTCTTTCCCCAGTTGTCAGGTATTTTGCTGGCTAGCTGATGAAATGGTGTATCTATGTGGTGATATGTACTGAGCTTAGATGTAATTGTTGCCCTGCACTTAAGATATCTATAGGAAGAGTTAGTGCATGTCTCCATCTAAATATAGGACATCTAAAGGCATAGGAGCGTTAACTCCATAGATAGCAAGTATTTGTTGAGGTAGAGCTATGCAGAAGGGACAGAGTAAAAGGAGAAAGAAGATGCAGCCATCTGAACAGATCTAATGCATAGTCCTCTCAGCCTTGCTGTGGCTCAATCTTAGGGAAAATGCCTCTCCCCTGGATGCTACTGTATGAAGGGGCCCAAAATAGGCTAACATTTGGAGCAGATCTTAAAACAGTCATGAAAACCAGAATGTGCTTCACCTCTAACCCCATCATGCAGTTGCCTACTCTATCCTATTTAGACCTTTTTTTAGTGGCTGCTGGTTTCAGAGTATTTCCCTTTTTTCCTGCCTGTAACTCTTTGGCTCGGCATACCTACCTCTGTCTGTGACTGGAGCAAGTGTCTCCTTAAGGTGTTTCTGCCTTCGGTGTGCAGATATGCAACCTTCCCACAGGCCTCAAGGAAAGGCTAATAGGGGGATTTTTTTGGACAGGTTTCTAGCAGAAAGAGCTTTGGGCAAGAAATCTGTGCATGATTAACACTTCCCTAGGAAAGCAGAACTTCATACATTAATATAAATTAACAAAACTGTATCAGAAGTATCTCCCCCATCAGTTTCTCCTTCTAATTGGAATAACCTGATCAGGTCGCAGGATAAAAGCCTGGTGTCAACACTGGGCCCCATTCAAATAGAAAAATTATGAGCTGGTATTCGTCTTGAACCAATAACAAATCTGCTCTCAGAAAACAAAACTAGCCAAAAGGAATTAAAGCAAGACCAGAAGGCGCTAAAACAAGAGTTGGAAACTTTACAAAAGGAATTACAGCAGCATCTGGAGGTTTCCCAGAAATGGCTGAAGTGATTTGCAGGCAGGGGTGAACTCTCTGTTGGAGTAATGACTACAAAATGTCCTAACAGACTGAGAAGGCCAGCTGCAGAACTTCCAGTCTGAATTGGTAAGCCCAAAAAGGTAAATGGCAATGATACTGCCATAGATGCTTCAAGGCAGGGAGATGCCAGCTGGGAACCCACTAGCAGGGATGAAGAGGAACAAGGACTCACTGGCTAAATTTCAGCTCCAGAAATAAATGTCTGGTCACAAACCCATCATGGTAGCCAGCCATCTGGACATTCAGTTGGGCCAGTCGGAGAGCTTAGGAAAAAACATTTACTGCAGTTCATCTACTTGATTGGCAAAGCCACAGAGTCCCGTGGGACAGGCTGGACTCCCGTAGTTCAAATAACGCAAATACCTAATATCTTTTAGGGAAAACTCCATTTGATATTTACTTTGCTCAATATGACATCATGGGCTGAATGAAAACTCGTGAAGAGGAAGGAGGAGTTCTAGCAGCAAGCCTGAATAGCCATGCCCAGAGTGCCACGGTTCTGATTTCCCAAAAAGAGACTTCATCCAAACCTTTGCCTCTTGATTAGAACCATCCGCAGATGTGAGCCAACCCAGGTGCAACTAAAAGCCAGAAGAAAAAGGAAAAGGAAAGAGAAAATTCTACCTGAAATGCAAGAGAAGCTGCAGAAACTTGTATTTCTGGCATGTACAGATGTCAGTGGGGGCTTTCAGGATAAACTGCCAAGGGATCAATTCAAACGTGCTCAACTGGACTCGGGTTTTAACGCTAAGGTCAGTGAATGGCAGCCAAAGACACTCCAAGGGGTCTCTGGAGTTTACCATGGAAATTGTGATTCTCCCCTTGCAGCTGTGGACCAAAGGAGGAAGCAGTTTCTGCTGACAGGGATGAAAGACAGTCCCTACAAATTCTCTAAGTTCTATATCAGGGAAAGAGGATACAAATCTGCCTCACAAAGTTATTGAAAAATAATAAAAATGAAAAATTTGGCCCAGTAAAATGAAATTGAAAATATTGTGAACTTCATTTGAAAACTGGCCCTGTGAAAAGAAGGATTATGATGAACATAAGGCTGCCCTGGGCAGACCATCATTACTTCCTAGAGAACTTCTCTTTCAGCTCAGGAAATGGAATGACATAAAACTGAAGAAGCAAAACTTGGGGACGTGTAAAAGGACCAGCATGCCATTTTTATTTCAAGCTGGACAGCTAACAACAATAATGGGAATTTTGGCGATTGAATGTGTAATAGAATCAGTGAAATGTGAAGGAATCATAGACGTTGTCTCAAACCTTACATTTATTAGACTAGACAAGCCAAAAGGGCTAGGGATTTGGGAGATCCAAAACGGAACCTCCTAATTGATTTCAAATGGAGAGAATATCTGGGGAATGTGAATGCATCCAAAAACTGGAAAAAATAGATTTTGAAACCAGGACCTCTGTAATTTGAACAAGAACTATGAGTAACTGAGGTAACAGATGAACTAATAAGTGAATTAATCATACCTAGTAACAATAGAAAAAGTATATTGCAAAAATTGTCTTTGGAAGTTCCTTTGAAGATGTGGACTAGCTGAAACAAATGAAACAAATCTAACTAATTGGTTTACAACAAATAAGCTGTCCTACTTCCAGGCATAAAAACCATGACAATAGCAACATACTCTACACTCTTTTCTGCAGAGGAAAAATGGTGGGAATTTGTTTTGTGACCCAAAACTCTTGGTGAAACTTTGCCTACCACAGTTCTTGCAAGTCTGCTCCAGGACCAAGTCCCTGTTGTTTACTGCTGAGCAGAAAATACTATCAGTAAATAAAGAAAAAGAAGGTTTGCTTTCAAATTTTGAATTAACCCTAAGACACAAGAAAATTGAGACAGTATAGGAGTGGCCTATACCTCATATTCTTCCAGAAGCAGAAGGTTTGTATGACTGCTCCTGTTCAGTTGTGGGCTTGCAAACAGCACCAGAACCACTCCGTAAGTTTGATGAAAACAGAAATCTGTATCAAAACCATCTATACCCTTCACTAGAAGGCTTACCTTCTGGTTTAGAAATGTCTCTGCTAGGTGGTGATAATTTCTTCAGTTCCTGAACCACACCTCCTCCTCAGCACCCCCGGTGTTGCTTTCAAGCCAATGGTATGTCGTGGAACCCTCTGCAGAGTCACCTGCATCTCTGGCAAAAATTGAACCATTGAGGACTGTTGAAGTTGGCACTGCAGACTTCTACTGGGACTTCACCTTGCCCCAACTGTTGTCTCATGTAGGGCATCCCTAGAAGGTCTCCATCTCCTGTTTATACATGTGGCCATAGGAAGGTGTTGGTTCATGGTTTGTAGCATCAGAAAAAAGGACCTCGTGGTTCTAGTGGTTGCTTCTTTCATAGTCACTGGTGTTATATGGAACAGTCTACCAGCTTATAGTGACAAAAATTGAGTGGCTTCATCTGGGGGACAGAATAGACCCAGAAAGAGAATACGGGGATCTTACAGAGTAAATACGGGATGCATGAAATTCAGGGGTTCATTAGAGATAACCTTCCATTTGGCAGGTGGAAGAAAACAAGTCAGAGTCTTATCTTAAACACTGGGAATGCCTGGAGATATGAAATTAGCTTAATAGAAGTTTATAAATGTGGGAAGGCTTAAGCTTTCTTTAATTTCGTTTTGTTAAAATATGGGAAAACTTTATGTTGACTTTGACTGAAATAAGGTGGCTCCATTTCAGTGAACTGAGTTGAGGGGAAGGATGTACACCAAGTTATCTCTTTCAGATCTGCATGTTTAGCTATCAGCCTTTAAGATAACTGTAAGAGGTAGATAACTGTGTGTTTTCACCTACAATCGAGAAAAGGTGACATGAAAAAGAAAGGCTTTTCTTGGTATTTTCAGAAAAACATGAGGGCAGGGGTAAGAGAGAGTAGACAAGACACCAATCAACCTGAGAACACCAGAAAATACACTTTTTTCACATGGAGTTGCAAAAGAGCTTCAAGCAAGGAAACTGCCTGTCTGGATCCTTCTTGCATCAAGAAAGCAGGACTTGGTAAATTTCTGTAAATAAACAGAATTTATCAAATACACCATCTCCATCACCAATTTCCCTTCCTAGCTGAAATAATATGGAATTTTGGCTACCTGCTCACATCAAAAGGAGTCACAAAGCCACCCACCTTCATGATGAGATGCAATATGATAAAAAGGATCAGTGGTGAAAGGGTCCGTGTTTTCTAGCAGAGAGCTTAAATACAAAGATACAGGCTCAAGAGAATCTTCTGCCACGTTTCTTACAAACTTCTTCTGTGAGTTAATTAAAAGTTTGGTTCTCATAAGTTTAATCCAGATTTAAATGCACTTTTTTCCTAGTTGCAGTATCTAGAGAACAACATACATTAGAGTGGGAAAAACTCCCAGAAACATAAAAAGTGAACTAGGACAACAGAGTGAGTATTCTTTACTGATAAGGAGAGAGAGGTTTGTGATGAGAAAAACACTATGATCAATAATCAGACACACTTCAAACTGAGTGGCTGAGAGGCAAATTGAACAAGTGCAGCAGCACCTGATGTGGCTCATTTTCCTTCCTGCTGGATTGCTGGATTTTCTCTTTGTGTTAAAGTTTTTGGATGATATCTACATAGTTTGAAAAAGACATCCCTGATGTCACACCTATTTATTCCTTTATTTTGCAGGCAGTCTACAGAGAGCAAGATCTGATCCACAACAGAGGATCCTTTGAGTTGTAGTGTTTATCATGCTATCTCAAGACCTAACCACTTCATTCTTTGTAATTTGATTATTTGGTCACGCCCTGGAATGCAAAGTATTACTCTGATGTATTTGTATAAACCTAGCCTCTTCAAATACAGTAAGTAGCTGAATGATGTATGTTAATGACATGCTCTCAATAATTTTTATAATGCGAGATCTCAGCCCAGATTTAATGTTTAATATCCCTGGGATTCACATTGAAATTATTACACACATTATGTATTCCGTTCCTTGGACTTAGAATTAATTTCAAAACAGAGCAAAAGTGCATCCTATTTGTTTTCTTGAGGGAGTTTGCATCAGTAACAGTCTATTTATTCTGGAGTTTCTGAAGTTAGAAATACCTTTTCCCTTTGCTATCTTTGATCTATCCTGACGAATTGTGGAGAACATTTCATTTCTGTGTCTTGTCTCGGTTATGTCATTTCTTCGTTCACTTGAAAAATATTTATTCTAGCAGAATTTACCTCCTTAAATAAAGGACACCGGTTGTTACAAAACAGTTTCACAGAATCTTTGACTTAAAGCTGTCTGCCAAAAATAAACAGAAAAAAATAGCTGCTTCTCTAGATCCCCTTTATGGAAGACTGCATAGGAGAATTCATAATCTGACTTCATTGCTTTGATCGATCATTCAATCTTTGCATTGGTGATGTTTCTAATACAGGGGCTTAGCCTCTGGAAAGACTCCAGACAGGATGGAACAAAGCAGCTAAACCTGTGTTAGGTTGTGATCTGAGTACTCTCAGGCAATAAATCTTTAATTTGCAAGATTGGCAACTGTCTCAAAATTAGAATTAAAGGAACATTTAGTATTAGTGATGTTTTCAGTATTGTCAGGAATTGCTTTCCTAGACATTTTTTGAAAGGCCAGGTCTCACTTCCAAGATACCCACTAAACCCACTAAGCCACCCTTTCTTTCCCCTTCTTCTCAAAATCAAGCCCAAAAGGCAGCAGGAAGATGTAAATGAGGAGAGGGAGTTAAAGCTCCCATTTATTATAGTCCCACCTGACAGGATGATTTGTTCTAGCTGGGCTTCTATCCATTCTGTTGTCCCTGAACAAGTCTTTTAGTTTTGCCAGTGCAGAGAGAAAACCCTGGTGTGAACTAGACTGCTTCTGAAAAGGGAGTTTCCCCTCAGGCATGAGGACAGCATGGTGGTGATGCTATTTGAGTGTGTGAGGGCAGAACGATCCACCACCATAGCTGGGGGAGGATTTCAGGATTACCTACGCACTTGCTTAAGCCTTGGGTATGAACGGTTGCTTGGCCACACAGTCCTCCTAGGCTAGAGCCACAGAGGGTTTCCCACCTAATTTCTCCTTCAGGCGTGCTAAGCCCAAAGCTATGTTGTTCCCAGCTTTCTCCTTTCTGCACGATGTATCCCCACGTGCAGGTGGGCATCGCACAGTTGGGCCGCTGAGCCAGTCCCACCTATTTTGCAAGTGCCGACAGGCTCCTCGGAACATCTTATACTCCCCACCTCCAACGAATGCTCCAGTAGGTACTCCCTTAACAGCTCCAGCGTCACACCAGGCAGAGCAAGCGGGGGAAATAACGCCTCCTCTCATCTAATGACTCCGTGAAGTTTTCATATTAAGTAGAGCAGGAACTGAAACATCCCAACTGAGTGCCCTAATCCCCCTGCCATGCCTCCGTACTTGCTCTCCCTGGCTACTTAATTCTCTCTTACAAAATAGAGCTGCTTCACTGGAGAGAAATTGGGAACAATCCCCTGCAGTCCCTGGCCTGTTAGTTATGGTATTCCCCCATGATATGTAAGCTTGAAGCTTTTTCCAGTAGAGAAGTGAACCAAGGTCTCCTACAGCCTGACTGAAAGATACAGCCACTGAAATACTTCTCCTTACCATGAAATGAAGTACATCTCCAAAGGACTGTGTTCCTGCCAATGTGCCATTCCATACGCAATTACCTTCTCCCCCCTCCTCTGTTTTGGGATGGGGAAGAGGTGGGAATTTGGCCCTGAATGAAAGATTATTAGCTTCTCTCTCAGCAAGGGAAAAGACAGGGACATACAATAAGAATATTAATTTTAATGAGAAACTCAGACTGGCAAGAGAACTTTATTGGCAGAAGTGAAATTAGCTTTTCTACATAAACAGTTAGTGGTGTCAAGGGACTAGTCATTCATTGCCCAGAAGGAAAAAAACAAAACAAAACACAAGAGTCTTTAAGGGTCCTTACTCTCAAGAATGCTCTTCGCTGTTTAATGCAGAGAGGATTTGCTTTGTACTTCAGCAAAAATCAAGTATGAAAGATATCGTCCCTTTGCAGCATTATGAAGCAGTAAATATCCAAAAGGAACCAAGTACTTCAGGCTTCTCTCTTGACCCTTCCCCTTCTTCCACGCAGACATGTGCTCACATGCTCTACATAGTTATTTTTAAAAGCCATTTCGCAAATCACAAGGAGCGTTAAGTGTAAAAATGTTCATAATCCCACCCAGACCCATCGCTGGTTTAGTCCATCTTTGCAAGACTTACCTTACCTGGTCCTGCTTTTCCCTGTTCCCTTCTCTCTTGCCACCCTGATCTTGGAGAACAAGCTGCTAAGGATGGACTAGCCATTTTTCCCATCTCCCCCTTTCCCGTTCCTGTGAGCTAGCCCAGGAGGGGCCACCAGGTGATCAAGGCCCCCCATTAGATGACAGATCCTGCATTGACTGGTCACTGAAAATCCAGAATCAAAGGCATTTTCTTGCCACTTATACCACACGTGTTAGCCACAGGGCAGCCTCTAAGGCTAGAGCAAAAGCCAGCTGAGCATCCTGGCCAGTAGTTTTCCTCTGTGTGTGCTCTGTGGTAGGATGGGATTTAACCCACAGAGTAAGAAACCATGGAAGGATTACAGATTATACAGATTCCCAGAAGGAAGCTTTTATCTTAGTCCCACCTGATATTGTAAAGGAAAATAACATTTTATGTTGGAGAATGAGAATGTCTGCCACAAAGGGTGCTATTTAGTGGAAGTGACCCTATTTTTCACTTGAGAGTAGAGCCAAAAAGAAAATACTTACTGGGGCATATTTCCTTAGAGAAACAACTGGCCACATCTGATAATGTCATTTGGGTTTTTTGAGTTTTGGTGGTTTGTTGTTTTTTTTTATCCCCCCCCCCCCCCCCCCCCCCGAGCACAATGGGAGGCAAACGTGTGCAGATCCTCTAATATTTCCACCTCAGCACTGGCTGGCTATGACTGCATGGAAAGAGAGTCAGTTCCACTGCACACCATCAGCCAGCCTCAGCCAACATCCCTCTTCCTCCCCTCTTCAAGGCAACCTGCTTCTCTTACTGGCAAGACTTCTGCAGATTATGTTGTGGAAACACCGTGGTATCTCACTGTACCTGGAATGAACTAAGCCAAGCCATGAAGACTAGTAGGACAGATTCAAAACTTGTGCTTTAGAGCTGGATGAGAAAGCACGTGTCTAGAGTGAGGGAGGAGAGACATTTGATCTCCCTGACCTGTTGTCTTACTTGGCCAGGAGTCACACGCAGTAAAATTGCTTCCATTTTAATTACCAGTAGTCACATGGTTCAGATACTACTGCTTTGCAATAGTCTTTCCATGCAGTTTTGCTTGGACATTGCTTTTTGCTCAGCCGCCATGAGTCTTCTGTGGGACTGACTCTTGGTACTGATGTTGAAACAAGTCCTCGCTCAAAAAGCAGCATTGGAGGCATTGAAACAGCCACTGCCAGCCTGCTGCACGGCTAGTTTCCCTGTGCCAGAGGCCAGCAAAGCCAGGTTGATGAGGAGATACAGTGTAAAGCTACTGCTGGTGAGAGGCAAAAGGAAAAAAGGGCAAAATAGCCCCTCCTAGACCCTGTAGCTGTTGCCTGACTTCTCTGGGCTCCAAGTAGTAGCAAGACCAGTAAGTCCCACTGCTGAGGGGTTTCTTCTTCCTGCACCCCAGTCCCTTGCTTTGGTTTCTCCCTTCAGAGCCAGAGCAGCTGGGCAGGCATGTTCGGGAAGCTGGATCTGCTGCTGCGGTGCCGACATGTGTGGGGAGAGACTCCTTTACACCAACTGAAAAATGGCTGCAATGCATTCATTGATTTATCAGAACACACTTTGTCAAAGGAAGATGATTGCTTATGCTTAAACATTCACTTGGGTTTTTTTGAAGATAAACAGCAAATCCCATTTACGCCTGGCTGCCATGTCAGTGATTTTGAACACACTTAGCTTACATATAACTTTGCTCATCCTTTTTCCCATCTTGAATTCAGGATAAAAATCTGTCTCAGAGTATATTCTGCTTTAATTAAACAAATACAGTCAAGATTCTGAGCCATCTGTATTTCGTACCATACTTAGTAATGTCTCAATATCACAAACTCCAAGGAGTAACACTATACATTAATGGGAACATGTGTCATATCTACTTGCTCTTTATGACTTACAGGCTATCTATATTATCCCCATGTCTCCAAATCTCTGAAAACAAGTGTAAATAGTAATTCTTATTAACTGCAGAGACACCTGCACTGATATGGACAAATCTGGTCAACAGCAGGTTCCCCTGCTGTTTTACTAAGCCAGCAACATGCTCCTGTCTCTGGCAGATGCTCCTGTTTTGTATTACTTCTAAGCAGATACCAACTTTATGCACTTTTTGAAATTCCTTTCAGGAACCAGTGTCCTTCTGGCTACCAAGGGCTTTTTGCTGGAACAAAGCAATGAAGAGATCAGGGAGGTACCAGGAGACTGAATTTTGGTCCTGAAAATTACTGGCAGCTTTTGTAATCTTTCCATATCCCTTCTGCCAGGGATTAGCAGCAGCAAGAAGGATAGGTTTACTGGGGAAGTCTTGTAAAATAAACAAACATTACCAGTCTAAGTATCCACCCATTAAATACCAGTTAAATTACCAGTTTAAGCACCTAGGATTACTAAATACCTTTCCTGGGCACACTAATAGGTAATACTTCTCTTTTTGAAAGCTCTGAGTATTTGTACGAAGCAAGAACGGTGTTAGGGAAAAAGGTAACATAGCATCAGCTTGGGAAAATACAGCAATGAACAAATCCAGGTGAATGATAAGTGGAACACTCTCCACAGTGGTTTTTGACTGTTCCTGTAGCTGATGGAAACACAGGGCTGAAGGTACCCCTTGGGTCATTTGGTGCAAAGCTGGGTGATGGCAGGCAACAGCTTTACATAATTCTCTTCTTAAAATGAGGAAGCACCATCGTAAAACTTTCCAGGGTCCTTCCCCATTTTTTTTTTCCTACCAGACACCTGTCCCCAAAGCGTACTGTTTGTTGTTTGCCCAACATGAGCCCTGACCGGGGGTGTCTCCTTTGCAGAGACAGGGTGCTGCCGGGCAGGCGTAGGAGGCACTGCTCCTTCTGACTTAGCACCGTGACCCCACGTCCTTCCTGGGACTGCAGTCGTTTTCAGTCTTGTGTGCGGTTATTAGAAGAGAAACAAATATGAGGGGCCAGCATCTTATAAGGGCAGGTCATGAAAAATTTACTGGCTTCCGATGCAATGGAACATTTTCCTTCTTGTTACACTTCCTGGAGGAAGAGGCAACTGGGTTTATGAGCATTTTTAAACCTTTTGTTCCCAGAGATGCTGAAGGGGACAGCCAAGAGCTGCACACCACGGACTGAAACACCTGAGCAGCTTCACGCACGCAGGCACAGCTCTGCATGTGTAGCCCAGCTGGGGACCACAGGCCCTTTGGCACAGACTCCTGCGGCCAGGGGTTTCTGCCTCAAAACCACCGTGATTAAATCGCAGCATGATATTGCCAAGTAAATGCAGTGGATTAAGGGGAAGCGTAGCTTGCGGAGCTATGTAGAGCTTTCCTTTGTTCAGAAGCAAGAATAGGTCCAATATAGATATATAGACTAGCTATTTCTGTGTCTTAAACTGAAATACAGACTTCTGATGTACTAAGCCAGTCTACAAGAGACGTGTCAGGACAGCAAATTAAGAGTGCACAGAAAAGTAAATACAAGCAGTGAAATTAAAAGACAGCATTTTTAGAATTGTTAATTGTATGGTAATTGGAAGTCAAAGCAAGGTCTATTTAAAAATCCAGGTTGTCTACTAGGAGTCCACAGACTAACAGCACGTCAACAAAAATTAGAAAAGGAGGCCAGATTTTAATTGTAAATGGGTTACTAATCAGCAGCAGTTCAGTTTCCCAAGTGTCAGTCAGAGATGGTTGCTTGACATTTTACATTTCACTCTTTGCTTTCACAGAAGCTCGCCAATGGCCTGTATATGGGAAGGTTCCGAATAGCTGGTAACTACTACATGCTTAACTAGGTAGCAGAAGTATCCATTTGGATAGATGTCCAAAGCCTCATCTATAGGTGCCTACCTCCTAATTCCATAAGTGTGGGTGCGAAGATACCCACAAATGACTACAGCAAATGGTTGTGCAGTGGCAGAGGAGTCAGCACTGCATGTGACTATTACTATTCATGTTTCAATTACTATTCGTGTTTCCTGCACACCAGCTTTGCTGAAACACGGGCCAAAGTATTGTCTTTGTAGGATTTCCTGGGAAACATTGCAGAGTTAACCACCGGGGCTAATGTGTGTAGCTCTCCGAGAGGCAGATATTAACAGTTCCCAGATACTTTTCTTGCCTGCTCAGGGAATGTACAGTCCATTATGCTGGGGTCACATACAGATGGGTCTTCACTCATTTCGTGGGATGATGCTCAGGGCACACCAAGAACATCTCCCCAGAGTTCTGCCCAAAGTACCTAGTACACTCTCAATGTGAGTACACTCATTTCTAGCTGAGAAATTTAGCTCAGAATTCTCAACCAGATGAAGATTATCTACAAATGGAGGTAATTCCACAAGGCAAGCTCCCCACTGGAGGTGAAATGAATTTGTCTCATCCCACCAACACAGTTTAGTGCACAAGCAACAGGTTACCTGAAACAGGAAAGGCGCCATCAGGTATCTCTTTTCGCTGTACCCTGATGACAAAAACATAATTTGCAGGGGCCTTGTCCTGTTAATTTTCTGCTATTTTGCCCAGTAGCAATGGAGGGAAGTCTGCCTATTGCTGAATGAGAGGTAGGCAATTAATAAAATCGATTCATCTTCTTTGCTACTCCTCAAAACTCCAGCTCTCCTTAGAGGATGAGGGTTGGTACAGCAACATCCATCACTATGACTGACTCAAAAAAATTGTGTGTCCGTTAAGCTTGGGCATGTAGGGCATCAGTTCTCCCAGGCACTCTAGCCACGGTCAGCTTGCATTTTAGAGGCAATACAGATGATAGTAACCCTTTACAGTGCAAAGTTTCACCAGACCATACAGCTCCCAAACGCTCCAAGCCAGAGTGATATATCTCTGCTAAGGATTTTGGCAAAAAATATTTAAATAGCTACAGAGGTTTTTTCTAAGATGACCTTACCAGTTATCTCTTCTATAGCCTGGGTTAAGCACTTGGGAAGGGTATATCAGGAATCATTAATTCATTTCAATTCCAATTGGCTGTGTAAAGCCATCTGGTTATGTATGTACCATTATCCTATACCCATCACCATGGTATCTAAGTGGCCTCTTCATGTCCCTGTTTATATTCATTATTCACGAACCTTTGTGCAAACAGGATTCTGTTCCCCGTGAAGGTTTGGAGAAGGACTGCTCTTCATACAAATGGCCACATTCATATGTTAACGCGGATGTCTGTGCACAACAAAATATTCATTACAAGGCCTATCTGCTATGTATCATTCGTTATTCTTCCATTTCAAATGTATCCCATAACCAGTCAAGAGATTTCAGTGACCTCTCACTCAGCACCAATAGCAAATAGTGGAACTGAGCAACTTGTGAAGATGTCATCCCTGTCCGCCCCAACCCCCCGCCACCCCAATCACAAACACTCTATATAATAACACCTAACACAGCTAAGCCTAATCCCTCGCAGTGGCTTCCAAATACCATCCTAGTGCAACCACAGCAGAAATCCAGATTGCTTCACCAACAAGCAGAAAACAGAGAAAAAGTCATGTTCCTCAAGCAACTGATTCAGAATACCACAGTGAACCGACAGGTACCATTCTCCTTCTAATCAGGGCTTTTTGTGTGCCCGAAACAATTCTAGTTTGCCATGCCATGTCCATCTTCTTCATCGAGGGATGCGCAAGGAAGAGGATATGCATTTGGGAAAATGCACACTGACAGAGAAGCACAGGATTTGGATTTGAGGAACTGAGGTGCCGTTTTCATAACAGAAGGATTGAAGCCAAGTCTTCAACTGGACACCAAAATGGGAGGTTTCATCTGCACAAATGCAGACTGTCCTGCGTCTCCGAAATCAGATTAATGGGATCTGCTCTGTCATCAAAATTCTTATACATAAAGCACCTATTTAGGAATGCAAATACTGGCTTTGAACTCTAATTTTTGGCTCCCATTTTGAAATCTCATCTGAAGTAAAATCCTAGAAATTGACTGCAAGGTCAAGGCATAAAATCTAGGAAGTAAACAGCACAAAATCATGAACTAAACACCAAGGAACACATGAGTGCCTGTGTAAAAATAGCAATAAAGAACATTTAAGTAACTCACACGAACGGTTAAGACAAGATCCTCTTCAGCAGCAATGCACCTTGGTCCATGCCACTGCAAAAAATTAAGTGCAATGAAAGTTTGCAATCACATTTGTCACAAGTGCAATAGGAGCCTGAGTAACACAGGGAACATAATGCATCTAAATAGATGACAAAACTGTTTATCACTACAAGTAGCCTGCATAAAATCAGATCAGAGAGCAGGAAAACCAAAATGCAGTAAGAAACAGCTGAAAATTGGTTTGGGCACCTTTCTTTATAGTATATAAACTTACCGCCACCTGTTTGTTTAGTAGTAAGCAGAATCCATGAATTAGTTTAAAAGGTGACTTTCAAAAAATATTCAGCAGAAGGAGATGTCATGGAGAGAAAGCTTAAATCTTCCAGAGTTATTATCTTTCGTGTGCGGGGATGTTGCGTGGCCTCCACAGTCATCCAAAGTGGCAAATGTTTCCCAGAATGCTGTGGGAGAGCTGACACACTGAACTAATCTTTAATTTATTGATGTACTACTTCACTGAGAGATGTAGTATATCAATAAATGGCTTTAGTTAAGAAGCTAAGGTCTAAGAAGCAGTGGTAGAAGCTTGCAAAAGTACATCAAAGCGTACAGAAAATAAAATCAAGAGCTTGTGGGAGAAAATTGATGTCTAGGAAGGACAGAAAGAACAAACAAATATCACAAACTTTAAAGTAAGAGTTTTGTACAAGACAGCATTGTTGGCCATCTTAAACACACATTTTGCAGCTTTCTACATCCTTCTCGGTTGTCCAGCAGCTTATAAAAAGATTATTACAAAATAAATAACAGTAGTCACCAGTAACAAAAAACAATTGTCCTAGGATGAAATAGGAAATCACTGGCCTACTTAGGGCAATGTGGTCTGGAAACTGATGGCTTTTTTGTGATGATAAACCCCAAATCACTTAACTTGCTACTGCAGTTGGCAGTGCTTAGAGGCTTGTTTGGCTTGACAGTAAGCTCAGCAGACAGAGAAAGCAGTAGAAGCAAGTACAAATTCACTCAACACAGGAAACAGTATTTGTGGCTTTTTTTTTAACTCATCATTTATTTTTCTAGAAACAATTGAAAATATAGGAGAACATGTCTTTATAATATAGTTCCTTAAATCAACAGCTGTAGGTGGCAGTCTCTGAATAATCCCTCATCCAGTTGAGGTAAACTAGATGGCACTGAGTGGTGGCTAGTTCAGCATGGCAAATATCCCCCAGCTGCCATTGTGAAGTCCCAAATGCTCTTTCTGAAAGACCTCTTCTTACCCAAGAGAGAGGAGCTGATGGAAGAAGGTAGTTCAAGGAGATTCCTTAGCCAAAGACAATAAAAACATGATAAAACCAAAAAGTTTAATTGTCTTGGGATCAGCCAATGCTGCTTTATTGGCATTGCATGGAAAGCCACTGGAGAAGCTTTCACAGTTGAAGAGATGGGCTAGGACACTTGAGGAGGCAGGACTTACTCCTTGCTCCTGGGTAAAACTATTCAGAAATGTTGAAGGAGAAGAGTTATCCCACCATGGGAAAATGCCACGTCTACAAACTTGACACATTCCTGCAGAACAGTGTTTTTGGCAAATTTTCCTGCTGGAACTAAGCATGTTTTCTGAAAGCATCAGCTTTTCTGTCACCCTATCTCCCTGCCAGTCTTCCCCTGCACCACCATGAAACTCTTGGGAACCCCAGACAGGACAGGGAATTTGTGGGCATCCCTTGCCTGGGCCTGCAGCAGGAGATGAGCAGCTGGACAGGCTGGGAGTTGTGTCAACTTTTCCTTGAACAACAAAACAACAATGCTGTTGAAATTCTTTTCTAAGATAATAATTGGAATCTCCACTCTGCAGGAAATTTCTCATTTCAGTTTCACTCTATTATTTGTTGCAAAACAGTATTTTTTTTAAATTATGTTTTCCAGCAAAAAAGAGCTGCAGATTTCAATCTATATCTGTCCCTGAGCACTGGATCTCAGGGTCTACAATGACCTCATATGCCTGTCAATTGATTAGACTCCCTCATCTTCTTGAAGAATGTATTGATGCTGGGGAAAGATGTGCCTGCCTGTCTTCTGGATGAGTGGATGTTAAGCTGGGGAGGCTCTGGTGTTCCTCTCACTGTTGTTTGCTTCTGGAGAAATCAGTCCAACACAGTCCAAGTGATTCCACTATGTGCTGTAAGAGATGGGGAACCGGCAGGGAGACATCTGTGCTGGCAGCTGCTCTGAGCCTGGAAGGACCCGATCTCTGCAGCCCTCGGGCAGTACCGGGAGTCGGGGTGATCTCTTTTCTTGCGGTTGGATCTTTGTGTAGGTTACCAAATGCTCTGATCTGAAAACAGGCAAAAAGGAGCCTGATCCTGCTGCCTAACATCTGTGGCATTGCTGGAGAAGAAGCATGATTGCAAGCAGCCATCCAGTACTTAAAGAGGACCTAAGAGAGAGGTGAGGAGGGACTTTATCAGGAGGTGTAGTGATAGGATGAGGGGTAATGGTTTTAAACTGAAAGAGGGGAGATTTAGATTAGATATTAGGAAGAAATTCTTTACTGTGAGGGTGGTGAGGCACTGGAACAGGTTGCCCAGAGAAGCTGTGGATGC
Source organism: Limosa lapponica baueri (assembly GCA_002844005.1). Taxonomy (NCBI): domain Eukaryota; kingdom Metazoa; phylum Chordata; class Aves; order Charadriiformes; family Scolopacidae; genus Limosa; species Limosa lapponica. The sequence continues at coordinate 222,312 of KZ506005.1, forward strand.
CCCATCCCTGGAAGTGTTCAAGGCCAGGCTGGATGGGGCTTTGAGCAACCTGGTCTAGTGGGAGGTGTCCCTGCCCATGGCAGGGGGGTTGGAACTCAATGATCTTTAAGGTCCCTTCCAACCCAAACCATTCTGTGAGCCTATGAGTCTATGAAGCTCCAGCCCTGGTCTTACTTCTGCTGCTCCTGCCTCTCAGTCAGCCATGGGGCACTGAGTCCCACCGCTCAGCTTAACCTAACTGTGCTGCAGGACCCGCCTGTGCCCCCATGTCTGCCACGTCCATGTTTTCCATGACCCCTGCTTCAGTGTGTGGATACACTGAGGTGGTTCCTGTACCTCCAAATAGCAGGGACATGCTTCACAGTTTCATGCATAACTCTGATCATTGATGAAATTCTCGATTCAGTCAAAAAAACCCACCAACCAGTGGTGCCTCTTCTGCTGTTACAACTTCCTTTCCCTACTTCAACATCCTCTAAATGTTCTTCCATGAGCTTTTCCCCTGACATGGCCCTTTTCCTGCAGCCTGTGCCACCTGGAGGATGCTCGGTGGGCTCTTCTGGACTCCCTGCAGCTCCAGCTCTCTCCCTCCAGCTCGTTTTTTTTCTTCAAAAGAGCTAATATGATTGTCAGCTAAGGAAGCAAGATGCACTTCTACCAACAGCTGCTCCTTAAAAATTTGGTACGTTCTAGGAATGTTGTTCACACAGGGGTTACAGCTCTGGAGCACACCCTGGCCCAGGCCATTTTCACTGTGATGGATTCTTGAACTCAAGTGGAGCCATGAACAATCCTTTGCTACATTCATTTTCTATGCCAGACACATCTTTGCAGATGCAAATCACTTATGCCCCAAACGCATTGTTTTACATTCAAAACCGCAACAGCACTCATTTACTGAAGATTTCACCTGTGCACAGCCTGTATTCATGTTGTTGCAAATTCATTTAACATCTAGCTTTTAATGTGACAGGCATCCCCTAGCATTTTAGGCAGGACATCCAGGCCAGACATGGGGACATTTGGCCAGGCAAGAGGGTGTCTGGCTACGGAGACCTTTGCTGTCTTGGGCTCTCAGACACCTTGCAGTATTGCTACTCTGGCTTTCACTTTAAATCAATCCAACAGTTACAAATTTCTGCGATGTCTTTGCAGTTTCAAAGCTTCCTCTTGAATTTCATACTCGGGCAAAGCTGCCAGTGAAAACAATGAGCCGTTTGCCTGAGTAATGAGCATAAAATTGGAGCCGAGGTCAGTAAAAATTATTGCAGGAGAAAGGCTGTGATAACTGAGCCTATGCAGCACTCCTGTTAGCTCCCTGTCAAAAGACTAAACCTTTCATTCTATAGATCTTTTTATAAACCCCCCTAGCTTACAATTTTCTCTATAAAACAACCACGGATTTAATTTGACTTTTAAAGAACAGAAGGAAAGGAAACACCCTGTACCTGATCTGCGTCTGAAAGGTAAAGAGGGACTTTTATATAAAACAGAGCAAGTCAGAACTTTTTTATTTCGTTTTTTATTGGGGCTCTGATTTTAAGTCAGAGAGCATTTCAGAGAATCTCATATTCTGCTGGATTTTTTTCCCAATGATATATTTTTAATCCTCGACTACGCCGGTAGTCAATTGCTTCTTCTGTCCCTTGCTGCCCACCTCTGACTTACTGTCAGTATTTCTGGCTGACTCTATTCACAGCCCTCCCTTGCTAAGCTCGATGTCTGCGCTGAGATTTCTCCCTACAGCCATGAAGCCAAAAGCCTTAATATAACCTGGAAGCCAAGAAAAGTCAGCTGCAAGAGACTGAATGAGAGATGGGAAAAAACACTGGCTGCGTGTACGAAGCACTTCCTAGTGGAGTAAGGTCAAGGGAGGTGACTCTACCCCTCTACTCTGCTCTGGTGAGACCCCACCTGGAGTACTGTGTCCAGCTTTGGAGTCTTCAACACAGGAAGGATGTGGACCTGTTGGAA
>KZ506005.1:225437-247380 GCA_002844005.1 Limosa lapponica baueri
GAGAGGCTGCATGGTCCTTGTTGCTAACTGGGTATAAACCATGACAGTTCTAAAGATTAAACCATGTCTGTCTTGACTTTTCAGGAGTCTTTGCAGCTTACCACAGAGCCAGTATTACTGTCAAATGCATGACAATCTAAACCTAAAAAACCATGAGGGTTATGTACTTCTAGTCAGAGGATTTAAAGCTGTTTGTTATATTTTCATAGCATCTCTTTACCATACCCAAAACTGGTTAGGAGAAAAGATCACTGCACTTCAGCATCTAAATTAAGGGCTGACAAATCTGATTGTTCTGAAGTGTTCTCCTTTAGTCAGCCAAGGTAATTTCCAGCAAAAATGAGGAAGATATTTATTCTTGTCCAGCAGAAACACCCACTGTAAGGAACAGAGGATGCCATGCTTACTTTAAGGATTCATAAAAGAACTCTGCTGAAAGTTGGTAGAAATTTGACTTATGAGTTTTTAGAAAAAAGCTCTTTTTATAAGTGATAATGTTTTCCCAGAAGCTGGATGACAAGCTGAATAGGCAGCAGATTTATGTACAGCTAATCTGGCTGTGTAATAAATGTCCATGCTCAAAAGGTGTATATTAAATAGGGCAGGGATCCAAATGACGTAGAAAAAATGTCCATATCAAAGAAAGTGGCACAAGTGTTCCCATCACTTCACTGCTTTCATCCCGGTTTCAGAAGGAAATGAGGTTTCTGCAATCAGGCTGTCTGTCAGTCAGTCCTCCCCTAATCATTCTCCAACCCATTAGTGACTTCCAGACAAATTTGGAAAGAGAAATAGAAGTCTCAAAGATATTAGGTTCCTACAAGTTTCATAAAAACGAACAGCTGGATAGAGGAGAAAAGCCCTGTTTAGTGCCTCAGGGGAGGGAGGGGAAGAGAGGCAGACTGCCTGTGCTGGCTCTGCTGCCCATCCCCAGGCTCCTGCCAGGACACCTCAGTCCAGCCTCAGCCCCGAGACGCCCCTGGGATCTGGCTCCTGGCCGGGGTCAGCAATGCAGAGCAGCAAAGAGAGGTAGCTGCAAAGCAGTGGGAAGTCAGGTTTCACTCGCCCTGCTGCCCGTGGAGCTACTTGTTGCCCTCCCCAGTTCAGCTGCTCATAAAAGTTGCTGTTCCTGCAACTACAGGGTTTGCTCTTCTTCCCTGGGAAAGGAGAGGGGATATGGAGGCCAATCCACTTGCCTGTGGAAACACCTGTGCAAAAGCTGTCTTTTTTCTTCCAGTTTTGTTTGGCTAAATTCATTCATTGAGTCTCAGCTTCTTTATGGAATAGCTTTGGTCAAATGGAAATAGCATATTTCCGTGAATAAAGATTCAACCAAAAACCTGTTTGAGCTCTTTGTGTGGTCTTCAATATTTCAATGGGAAGTCAATAAAACAAAGTATTCCCCTAATCTTTTCAAAGCCACCAGGAAAATGAGCCAAGATGTCCAAAGGAGACATGCAACAGGGAGCTAGGAAAATTCTATTAAAAGGTTCATTAATAATTGATTTATAAGAATATTTTCTTGTGGAGGCAGGTTAATCTTAAACTCCTTCCAGGAGAAGCACAGTTCTGAAGAACGATGAGAACATTTAGGTGTCTTCATTAAAAAATGTGAAGGGCAGTAGGCAAGTTCCTTGCCATCGTGGGTTTTATTAAGAAGTGAAAGGAAATTGAAACTGTTTTTCAGAAGACAGTTATTCAATATGTCTTGTGCTAACAGTTTGCTGTTCCAGAGGAAGTCTTTGGAGAGAAGAGCGGAGGCAAAAAGACCAACAGCAGAGGTACCAGCAGCAACAGGCTCCTTACGTCTAGCTGACAGTTTTGGCAAAGCAGAAGACCAACTGGGGTTAGATGTCATTGGCTATTTATGGGGATTTGCGTATTTATTTATTTCATTTTTGCATTTTGAAGGGGGAGAACGGCGCTGCTTCTCTACTGACTGCAGGATGCACTTTTTTTAAAAGTCTAGGCAAATTTTAATACCCACAACCCAAGCTAACAATTAATAGGCTCTGCATGCATAAATTCTTTTCCTCGTTCCCCATTCAGATTCCGCTCCCTTCCCACAAGAAATGTGATTGCTGAGAGGTAAGTATTTTCTTTCCAGGGAAGAGAAAAGGAATCGCCTGATCTCCCAGTTGACTGGCATTGCCTGACCTCTCATTGACCTCGCTGCAATCGCATACCCACTGCTTCGAAAAACAAAGCCACCTTTCAAAACAGGCTGGCTTAAACACTGTGCTTGGGGAAGCTGATGGGGAAGGGAAGCACTATCTGGTCAGTTTTAACATTTTAATAACTCAACAAAACACGCAGGGAGGAGAGAAAAAATTCTGGGAATATCTTGGGCTAAGTTTTCTCTCCATCACCAACGCCCGCTCTATTGTTCTTCCATGAATTTCTCATCCTGCTATTCCAAAAATGAGATCAAACCCAAGGAAACAGGAGTCTTCTTCAGCTGTTGCCCATTGATCACTTGTAGAAAGTACAGGGGAAATTCTTAAGAGCAGTACTTAACGTTTTTCAAAATGAAGTCTGAAAAATCATGTGCCTTTAGAAAACATCTGGGCAGGTGGGTCGCATGGACCAAGCTCTTCAGACAGCAAAAGACAAATTCCTTTGGAGCTCCTTTGTCCATCATACCTTCATCAAGATTAATTTAGTTCTTTGGATCTTAATGCTTCTTTTCCTCTCTTCCATTAGTAATAGACCAGCGCTCCCCAATTATCTATTTTTAAACACCTTTTCAGAGGAAGGCAGTATGAAACAATATGGGCTTGTAGTACCTCTGACATGTTCCCCCACCTTCTCTGTTCACACCCCATGGGCACCCTTTTGGGTGGCCAGGGACCAAGCGAGACAAACACACGGGGCGTACCGATGCCCAGGAAATAGTTTCTATAGCAACAGCAACTACATTAAAGCATTTCGAACTTTCTTCCTGCTCATCAGGCTTTAAGGTTTCAAGTATCATACAGGCTCGGAACAGGCGAATGCTGTCTCCTTTACAGAGATCTCTGCCCTGCTCTCGTCAAACCCAGTTGTGTGTTGAGGGGAATTCTGCTTTTTCACGCCGCCGTAGGTGCCAAGTTTGCCTACTGATGTGAGTGAACTTGCTCCCCATGAACAGCGGTGTGACTGCAGGAGGACTGGCTCCACATCCAACTGCCTTTAGACCGTGGCTAGGACCACGTCTCTCTGTGGTGGTGGCTGCCCTTTGTGGCACGATGTCGAGGTTGTACTGAAAGTAGTGTTGCCAGATATGCTGGAACAGGTATGAGACACCTTATATATGCTGAATCCTGCTCTGTCTTCTCTCCCCTGCTCTGAGAACGTAAATTCTTGTGTACCTCAGGACACGGGATAACTATTTTTATCACATGCAAATGTTTGCTTGTAATGCTAAAGAAGAAGGGAGGGAGAAGAAATATTAAAGGTAATAAAATGGATACAACTGGGAGTAAAGGGAATAAAACTAAAAAAAGGAGAAGTAACATTGAAAAATCAGGGAAAAAGCTTGCTGATAGTGAGATCTAATAGACCATGAAAGACTCCCAAAGGGAAAGGGTAGAAGCCATATCACTTGGGATATTTAAAAGAAGATGTGACACAATAGCAATAAAAGGCAGCTGGGAACAATGTTCACCGACTAGGGGAAGGGTGGGCTAAGATGACCTGGTAGATATATCCCACCTTTACGATCTCAGGTCCACCTGTATTTTGCTTTTAAAAAACTCACGTTACATGCAAGTGCCTCCTACGGTAGCATGAGCCTTTGAAGGAGAGAGGGTTTGTGTAACTTAATATCTTACATTTCATTACCATTGGTTCTTATTTAAATGCTACCTTGTTCCTTCTGCTTAGTAGCTATGCTATGTGTGACAGGCTAATAAACACAGAATAATACAAAAATGGGTATTTTATGTGGTATCTTCCTCCTTCAGAATCTTGCAGATGTTTGAGTCCCAGTGATATTTCTTAGAGGATGGAGTTTGCAACTGCTATAATTAAGCAATACAGTACCATTAAGTCACTTGAGAGGAAATTAGGAACTAAACTAGCGCTGTGTGCCGAGGAAGCCAAAATTGTGAGCTGAGATCTTTATTCAGTGCATGAAAGTCTGCCTTTTTCTAGTTTACTTTAAAAGAGGTGTTATTCCTATTATACACCATCAGAAGATGTAAAAAGTGAATTAAATCTGTATTCAATGTTTATTTTACATGTAAATTGGGATCTTAAATTGTGGGAAAAAATATGTTTTTGTCAACAGTGCTCTCTGTTTTGGTAGTACTGTATTAGTTTTTAATGGGCAGGAGAAATGTGCCGATTTGGAGGCTTTCCAGGGGTTTGGCAGTATTCCACTGCGTCAGCACTGAGTAAAAAAGATGTTATTCCTTCTTGTTACAATAAGAACTGGGTAAAGGTAATGTCACTTCTCTGAGACATCCTGGCAGAGCTCCATCTACAGAGAGGCAGTTAGACCAAAACAGCCACAGTGTGAGACGGGGAAATGCTAGGTGGTAGGATATGAACTCCCAGTAACCTGTCTGGGACAGCAATACTAGCACTGCTTACACATATCAGCTTCCGTGGCAAATAGCCATATGGGGTCAGAAGCATGGTATCTAACAGAGGAGACGACTGTCTCCCACACAACACTGAAGGATTAGAGCTTGGATAATCCACTATCACAAGAACCTCACATCAGAGGACCTGCTAGCTCATATGGAAATTTATAAAGCAGGGGAAAGCTTTTCTGATTGCTTTCTTCAATGTCGATTTTAAGACAGGCAAGGTGGCCCGTCTTCATACAGCTTTGTCTGGGCACTCACCTCTCCTACCAGCAGATCTGCATCTCTGCTAGATGACCATCTTCTCAATTATCCACTACCTGCATCCCCACAAGGATTTTTGTTTTGTCTTTGACAGCCTCCAGAAAACTTCTCAACTGGATTCTTGACTTTGAAGCTGTGACCATCCCCCAAAGAACCACAGCCTTTGCCTGACTCCAAGAAGTCTTTGTAGATGCTGAACTTGTAAAAAAGTATTGTCCTTCCACTCCTCTTTTCAGTTGATGTGCTTTTACTCAGCTACATATAGAAACACCAGCAAGATACTGATGTACATTTTCAGTTTAGATCTTGGAATGATCTTTTTGCCCCTAAATTACCACTTCAACAAATTGCTCTACTCACTGGTCGTGACACACATCTCCCCCAGTCTTGCACTAGGCTAGAGTTTGGCAGCTTTCATAGCTTTCATTATCTATTCTTCCTTGGGTTTCCAGGACCACGGACACTCTTCATTCCTCTCTACTTACCTACCTTGATTGAATAAGATTTGATGTGCAAGGTCATTCATGAATGTGCCAAGGAAAGCCAACAAGGTGTCACCTGCCAGTCACACTGCTCCCAAGGTCAGATTTCAAGCTTGGTCTTTCTGGAGTGAGCTACTGAGTTGCAGCAGCAAGTTCCAGCCACCATGAACATCATCCTATTGTATGCACTGCTGTGCAAAGAAAGTAAAATAAGAGACAGTCCTCTTATGCAGGGTTTGGCAATCTAAATAGATAAAACAAATTAAGAGATATGGCAAAGAAGTTGTATACAGTGGTTGAACCCACAAACATTTAGAGTAACCACTTAAAGTTTATCCTACCCTGTTTGTCCTCAGTGGGAAGTGGCACTGCCATTTTGCTGTGCTACACTGGCATAACAATGCACTCGGTTATCCTAATCGTGGTTTTTGTGGTTAGAAAAGTAAGGCAAGGCTTCAGAAGGGGAAGGTGAGGACCTGAACCTGTCTCTGAAAAGCAGGTTTCTGAAAGCCTCCTAAGGGCTCCCTCTGCAGTCATCCAGATGCCATTTGTCCTGTCCTAAAAGATGCTGCCCCTGTGCGGAGGTGCACAGCCCTCTCTGTGGTCTTTGGCGGTGCCAGGGGATGAGCTCAGCTCAGATCCATGGCTCTTCACTAGCTTTACAGAAAGACAAGTCTCACGCTGTGTGACTTGACAGCAGGTCTGTGGCAGCACTGGGCGTGAGCCTTTTGCCACCCCTTGCCTTGAGAAGGGAATAAGTCTTTGCGGGTTATGTATAGGGTATGGCAGGATACAAAATACCCTGTTATTTGGCAAAGTCAAATTAACCATGCCAGTTATTCGAATGCCAGACACTGCTCAAAGAGTTTTGAATGGTGAGAATCATCTTTGTCTCATACAAAGTCTCTGCGTAACGGGAGAAAAAAAATCCTGTTTGTCAGCTGCTTCCTTGATTATGTTCAATAAGAGTACACAGGGCTGGTTTTATTTTCACTTGGCAATTTCTGTGTTGCTATGACTTCACTAATCTCCAGTCCATAAATCATTTGAGTAAACAACACACCAACAAGCTCAAATCCAGAGGAAATTTCTCCAAGGCAAGTTTTGTTTCATCTTTCTGTTTTAAAGAGAGAACTCAGGAGATTCCTCCTACGTGGGATGTCACCATGAGAAAAAAGCTCCTGACATTCCTGAGGTTCAGCTTTAAAGCATATCATTAGGTGTAGGTATTAAAGTGAATAGAGAATAGCACAGTATGGTCAGCTGAATTTTTTTCTCTCTCTGAGTTCTGCTCCCTCTTGACCCTTACATGAGGATCCTTCTGTTGACTAGAGGGTCTCTGCTTCTCCTCCCACTTCAAAACCCTTCCTCCTAGCAACAGAAAAACTATCGATGTGTGGAGGCTTTCAAGGCAGACCATAGCTGTGCTCCCTTGAATGTCAAAAGGGGTTGGTCTCACAGCTACAAATCAAATGTCATTTTACTTAATAATGTATTTCGTAGTGGTTTGTGTCTCGTCTGAGCTGTTTAGTTGCACATCTATCCTTTGAGTTTTCTCTGTAGCTGCAATCCAGCGCAAATAACCCTGGGATAGGGGAAATGTGCATCAGCTTTATAACATGACTTAAAATATAACCCCACAGGGAAAAACACTTTATAGGAATCAAAGGCAGAAAAAAACAACATGCAGGGATGCACTTAGGTGAACAGGTAGTCAGTTGGTCTAAGTCTCTACTGCCTTGTATCTTGCTATTAACACAGTGCAGAATGTGTTCAAAACACAAGGAAAACAACAAAAGACACAGAAAGCAACAGTCACACCGTCACCCACCTTGTGCAAACATTAGTAGCCACATGATGTGAAAAACCAAACCAAACCCTGTACCCACAGTTTGGTTCATGAGGGGGGGCACATATAACAACGTAACTCTGGGATACAATCAGAATTTTAAAAATCTCTTTTGCAGGCTGTGAATTAAGATTTTTTTGTGCCAGGCTTGGCGAACTCCTCACCTGGACAGACTAATGGTGCCATGGACTGGCTAGAGAAGGATGGTGTGGGTGCCTTGTAATCATCTTCTGCAGGGTGTGTTGTATAGTCCTCCTTTACAACCAAAGTTTTTTCTTAATAGTTGACAGGCAAATTAACAGGTGAATGACCTGAGGTGTAGGGCATCCATGCCTAGGTACGAGTTAGATATATTGTGTGATGACAGCAAGAAACTTGATTCCCTTGGCAATTAGTTTACCCATCTTTAAAGTGGTGCTATTATTTTTCTCATAGTCAGTAATGAAGAAGCTTAAGGAGTTCTTGACTCATAGTACATTTCCTTTCTGCTGACAGAGATTAAATAACTTCTATTTCTAGAGTAGGTACTTGGTCCTTTACTTTTATTCTCAGTCCTTTCAGTAGAAAAATATCTTTGCATTATCATGATGTCAGAATCGGTGTTTTCTTTCTGACCACCAGCTTTCCTAATCCTCTTCCATTAAAGGATCTCTCCTGAATTTTCCAGCGTTCTGTGATTTTTCCTCGCTGTATATTGCCTCTTTGATGCAGCGGGAGATAGACACCGAGACAATATTTGAGTGGCTTTGTTTTCTCCTCATCTGCCTGCATACGTGGCTCAATTTCCTCCATTCTCCGGCTCTTGGCTCTCTTCAGTGTTGCTCCAGGCTCACAACTCAGAAGAGCCATAGAGGCTTTCTGGCCTGTCAGTTTTTGAGAGAATTTGCTCAGATGTATCCTTGGGAGAGTCTTCACTTCACTCCAATAACAGTAAGAAATTCCCAGTACAGAGCAATTTAAAGGATGGTAAGAGGGCGGAGACCTGCATCACAGAAGTCCTGGCACAGAAAAGGAAGCCCCAAGACACAAATCTCTTTTCTGTTCCTGTTAGGAGTATTTCCCCTTTGCTTCCACTTTCCTTCTTTCACATGAGATGATCTGCCAGAAAATATTTCTTCAACTATCTTCAAATGTTCATCTTCTTTTTGACTACCCCAAGGGCAAACTCAGTCCCTGTTTTATTATCGCCTTTTTTTTTTTTTTTTGCCACAGAGCCAGAGTAGAGCAATCTCCAAACAAAAGCACTGGTTTTTCATCCAAAGTTGACAAAATGCTTTACTAAGGTGAGCAGGCAATGAGGGTCCCATCTGCCCAGCGAGGTTAAGTAAGTGACCTGCCTGAGGCCACACAACAGGACATAGCAGCACTCACACCCCTCATCTCTGCCGCACTGGGAAACACTATTAAATCTGTACATTAAACAAGCACAAACAAGAGGCTAGGTAGGAAGGTGGCCCCTCCCCAGCCTGATCACTTCAGAAATTATCCTAGAAAAAAATCCAATGGTTCTTCAGGAAGAACATCTCTAACAAATGTGAAACTGTCCAGAATGAGCTGTTAGTTCTGACTTTCAGAAAGACATTATATTGATATTTTTTCTCTTCATGCCATCATCCTGTTTCTCTGAAGATCTTTCAGTAGCGTCACCTATTTTCCATATGGGAAGTCTTTGTGGGTACCTTATGCAGCTGCGCTATGCTGTGTGCACTGGTACAGCAAAAGGAGAAATGAAATTATCAATTAAAATGGCAAGTGTTATCATTTCTTTCTGGTGTTCTCTCCTCTTCTCTTTGAAAAGTTTGCATACACACTCTTTATCCTCTGTTCACTCACCTCCCTCAATCCTCTGTCTCCTTCCCACCAAAAAAACCACAATAAAAAACAGCTTAAAAGCAAATGAAAATTATTGAGTGCCAAAAAAGTCAGATACATAAAATTAATCAATTTTTTAAAGAAAGTAGGATGTGATTCTTCTTGTGGATGGTTTTCCAGAAGAAAATTTCTACTGGATGGAATTTTACTGCACTGAGAATTTTTGAGCATCACAAGAACTGTTTATAAAACATATGTAGATCTGTTGGGGTAAAATACTTTCAAGTTAAAATACGTGTGTGTGTGTTATCTTAAAAAAAAAAACAACCAAACAAACAAACCAAAGATATTCTTTTTTAATATTCACTTTCCAAACAGTAACTATGGTAAATTAAAATTTGTTTAAAGGGAGTTTTACAGCAGAAGTTTGTAAAATTTCAAAACACATTAGTAGTGAAAAACCTTAATTAAAAAGCCATCTTTCTGGTCAATTAGTCAATTAGCATGACTGATAGTGTGTATAAGTGAAAGGGTTAGCATATGTGTGTGGCTGAGTCTTAAGCGTATTGCCACCCACCATTTGTAGTTCATTTGTGCTCCTCTTTTATCTGTGGCTGCTTAGAGTGTGCAAGGATTTAATACAGTCAAATGTTCCCAAGAAGAGGACACCTGGTCAGAGTAGCTGGTGCATGGAGACACAGAGCCTACCACTACCAAATGGCTTGCTGCTACTCCCAATTGTATTTGTAAATCAATATAAGAAGTTCCACTTAAACATGAGGAGGAACTTCTTTACTTTGAGGGTGGCAGAGCCCTGGAACAGGCTGCCCAGGGAGGTGGTGGAGTCTCCTTCTCTGGAGACATTCAAAACCCGCCTGGACAAGTCCCTGTGCAATCTGCTCTAGGTCAACCTGCTCTGGCAGGGGGGTTGGACTAGATGATCTCCAGAGGTCCCTTCCAACCCCATGTGATTCTGTGATTTGCTTCTAAAATGATGAGTACTTACCTTGCAATTAGCGGAGCCACCCAGAATAATTAGGTGCGGAGGGATGGCGGAGGTGGTGCCCCCACAGCTGCAGCAGCCATGGCCACCGCCGCGGCAGCCACTGCTTCTGCCATTCTCTGGCGCTGAGACCACCTGGGTTTGGGGACAAGGAGGGACACCCAGGCAGCTGGAGCAGGGAGAAGGGGGCAAAGGAAAGTTGGGACCCCATTCCAGTGCCCGGGAGGTCCCAGGGCAGTGAGGGGGAGGGATAACGGAGGCTAAAAAAGAAAGTGTTGCATTGGACAACTAATTACCAGTTTCTGAAGCAAACCAAATGTCGTATAATCACCAGCTAATTTAGATATTTGTGCAGTTGATTGAAAATATGCAAAGAAAGCAGCATTATTTAAAATTATTTTTAAATGTTTGGAATTTATTAGAGTTGACTATGGAAAAGAGATAATTAAGGATTCTAAATATAATTAATGTGCTGAGTTATAAAAAGCACTGCTTAGGTTAGGGGTTTTCCAGCAGTTAGTAAGATGGTTGACACTGTAATGACAATTTTACATTTAAAGATGTTTGCTGTTCACATAAATATGTATTGAAAAATAATTTCACAGTGGGTGCATAAAGAATATACATCCATCTCCATTTTAGAACCCTTATACATGAGCGAGTGTAGGGGAAAGATGAGGCTATAGTAGAGAAGAAAGTCCAGAATGCGGCATGACATGGATTTCCCTTGTCTTCGGCATGTGCAGAATCCCTACCTGAGCAGCCAACACATGATGTTAATTTCTGGGTGTGTTAAATGTTGATTTTTCTGAAAAAGTTGGTGTACAAACAGTGCAAAGGAAAGCGAGAAGAGTTTAAAAAATAAAGGAACAGATTTTTTTGGAAAAACACTGTTTAGAGTTTTGGTTTCTTTTGATTTTTTTGGGTTTTTTTGTTTGGTGGTTTTGGGGTTTTTTTGGTAATTTAATGATTGGGGGGTGGGCAGTCTTTTCAGTTTGATTTTCCTGGGACAATCTAGCTTGTGATTTTTGATCACTCGAGGTTTACAGTCCCAGAGGCAGGGAGGCATCCTTTAGCAAGAGGGGGTCCTATTTAACAGCAGGTCCATGCAAGATGGTAAAGTTATCCAGCAAAGAGGTGAGCTTTGTTTGGTTCTGCATGTGCTCTGTGCCCACCATCATAAGAAATGTTTGGTTTTCAGCACTTCGCCAAGTTTTCCTTTGCGTTCAAGCCCCAGTGTACCCAAAGTGGAAAGCTGAAACACTGGGATAAAGAGGAGGTGGTGCTCTGGGAAGGGTCAGCTTGTGCTGTAGGGTGTTAATATCAGTCCCAAGGGATCTAAAGCTGGTTATCTGCAAAGTCCCTTTGCGGAGCTGATGCCAGGGTGTGCTGCAGGGAGCCCACGAAGAGTGGGAGCTGTGGGTCACTCACTCCCAGGGAATCAGCCCAAGGCGTGGTCCAGGCTCTCAGACACAGAGGGGAAAGTCATCCAGACTGTGTGATGGACTGTATCAAACCATTGTACCATCAGGCACCAGACATTATGGACCTTCTGGAAGGCTGTGAAGTTCAGCTGAAGGACTGAAAGAGCATGACGCTGGGCTTCAAAGTCAGCTGCTGGCAAAAAGAAGACTTAAAAAACAATCTTAAAAATGCCCAAAAAATTACAAGCATGGAAATGGTATGGAAAGGCCAAACTTCTCTGGCTAGGAGCCTGAGATTTAGCATGAGGAAGCTTAGGCACTCACTGATTTCCAGTAGGTTATAGCTACTTGAATCTCTGTGCCACCTTTTAAACTGGCACTTAACATCTAAAGCTATCAAAACGTAGAGTTTGCCATCAGGTACAGTGAGATGTAATACTTTACCCATCAGGAGGAGGAGGCTTGCCAGATTTCCCCTGCACTCTGCGACTAGGATTTTGTTTGAATAGGATGCTCATCAGGTCTCAGGAAAAGTAAATTCAGACTGTGCAAGAGAAAGCAAAATGCAGATGGTGAGCTAGAGTCCGCAGAAGGCAATTCATTCTCCTCTGAAGGAAAAATTCTTCTAGTATTGCAAATAATGTTTCTGCAAATCAGATCAGGTTGGTAGAAGAAATATCTTATTTTTGGGCAGACCAGGACTGGGTTCCTTTGGTTTTTTGTTCGTGTTTAAGATCCTTACTGGATCCTTGCTATTGCCTGACTGGCTGCTGCACCTGGAGAGACTCCCTCGCACTTAGCCTCCCGGAGAACAAGAGCAGTCAGGGCGAGACTTGTGTAACCTCAACAAACTGAAATCAATCCCTCCTGGAATGGCTTTCCCAACTCTTTGCTTTTGTTTTTCTCCAAGCCAAGGAGCATGTCTGAAGCCAACAAAAGAGGATATGATACACAGTTCCCCTCCATGGGCATTTCATTACTACCTGTATTGGGTCTGTCTGAGATGGAGTTAATTCTCCCCGAAGCAGCCCTTACAGTGCTGTGCTTTGTATTTGTAGCTAGAAGGGTGTTGATGAGCTCCCACAGCATCAAGGCTGTCTCTCCAGCTCTCCCCCATCACCAGTAGGCTGGGGGTGAGCAAGATCCTGGGAGGGGACATGGCCAGGACAGCTGACCCAAACTGACCAAAGGGGTATTCCATACCGTATGATGCCTGCTCAGCAATAAAAACAAAGAGAAAGGAGGAGGGGTAGGGGCATTTATTATTATGACCTTTGTCTTCTGGAGCAACCCCTATGCATACTGAGTCCCCCTACTTCCCGGGAAGTGGCTGGACATTGCCTGCTGATAGGAAGCAGAGAATAAATCTTTTGTTTTCCTTTGCTTCTGTGTGCGGCCTTTGCTTTTGCTTCATTAAACTGCTTTTATCTTGACCTATGAGGGTTTTTTCCATCTTATTTTCTCCCGACCGCATCCTGCTGAGGAGGGGAGTGAGTGCCTTGGTGGGCACCTGGCATCCAGCCATGGTCAACCCACCACACTACTTTTAAAAGTAGAACTTACAGTTGCTTTTTGAAAGTCAGATCTCCTTTTCTTTGGCGCTTTAAACGTGAATTTGAGGCCGTAACTTTGCATAGGCTTTAAATGAAGTTTAGAGTCCTTGATACTCTGTGTTCAGTTTGAATGAACATCCGCTGAAGTAATGAGGACAGAAGGACAAAAAGTTCTTTATGTTGATGTTTTCCACAGATATCTGAGATGTAAATAGTACTACAACCCATTTATTGCATAGACTCACAGACCTTCCTTGATTATAGCAGAGTTCAGTGCCTACCGTCTCCTGCCAGGTGCTCTTACTCTACTCCCTGCTGTAGGGTATCTTGACTTTGCATGGGCATAATGGCAGAAGAACATCTGACACCCCAAGAGGAATTTAATATTGCAGGCATTTATTGCTAAGCTATGCAAATGCCACCACACCCCTCAAGATCCTAGAAAATATTTGCTGAGGTGTGAGCAAATGTAGAGCTGAGACATCTCCGTGCTCAAGATGTCATTTTCCCCTCAGTACAAGCAGGCCCTTACGTGGTGTCCATGCTTACCTGTCTCTCTGCATAGTAGGATACTCACTAAATGAAATTACATCCCTAAAAGATTACTGCTACTAATGGAAGAGAATACTGTGAAAAGGAGGAAGATAAAACTCCCATGTATGTGTTGCCTGGTCTTAGGGCTTTATTGGGAAAGAAGAGACCTCCTGAGGGGTTCTTGATACTTACCCTATTCTCCAGTTGCAGTCTCCTTCTTATTTAGGGGTCCTGGCATTTAGCAGAGAAAATCCTTTTTCCAGAGAGTGTCTCCATCTACAATCTAATGATATTCTGGTTTTGGGAATAAAACACAGAGGTCTGAGGGGTGGCCACAAGTCTCAAGAAGCCAGCTCCTCAGCCACCCAGGGGAGCAGCAAGCAGTGCTAAAGCCCACAGCTCGTTCACCAGGGTGAGAGGACAGCACAGCAAGCTTCTGCCAGCTCTGACCAGGGCCTGCTTACACTCTGGCAGTAACCCTTTCACCACCCAAGAACAGCTTGAGGACCCCCCATCCCCGTGTGCCATTCCATCAGCAGAAGACCACTGCCCCACTTTGCTCTTCAGGAGCGGACCGCGTGGTGGGATTTCTCCGGGCGCAGAGCGCTGATGTTGCTGGCAGGCTGTGCGCGGCGGCTGTCATCACGGTGAGAGCAATGCCAGCCGCCCTCCTCGGGGGAGGAGACGGGAGCTGAAAATGCAAACCTCGAACTTCATTTTCTTCTTTTTCCCACAGGAGGAAGGAGGAGCATCTGCACCGAGGGGAAAGCAAATGGGCGCAAGCAGGACCCCACCAGCTGCCCACGTACACACACACTTGTCTTGCTTTGCTTTCCCAGGTCATAAGCTGGTGTTTTTGCAGGCATTCCTACAGCAAGGGGGGGCCTGAGCACAGGCAGGTTTTCTGTACTCCTCTGGCTTTGCTTTCCACCCTCTTCTCAGCTACAGCGTTACCCATTTCCTCTCCCACGTCTGATCAGACTAAAAATAACCCATTAAAAAATCACGATGACTCCAATCGGAAACAAAATAAATTATGGTACCTCTCTGGAGCAGCTGTTCCCCTCCACCTGCGAACCCCAACGACAGGAGAAGTGTGATTCACCAGCCTGAAATGAAAACCCTGGGAGGTGGGGAGGGGAGCTGCCGTGAACCTCAATGCCACCGAGGAGAGGACGTGACAGCAGGTCACGCAGACATATCTGCACCTTGGCTAAGGTCTGGGGTAGCTGAGTTTTGAAATTATATATGTCCTGGGGCTTCTAAACCTGCCTGGCTCCATCCTAGGTAGGTTTCAGACACATGCCTCTGGCTTCCTAATTAAGGGGGAAGCCACGAGCAAGGCAGAGTCAATCTCTTGGAAGGAGCTTCCCTCTTCTGCAGTTGTTTCTGTCAAAGGGAATGATTAAGGTGACTATAAATGATATTAATGTTGTCCTTAAAAAGTCATAAGGAAATCTGCTGTAAGCCAGGCTGCTGTTCCCCTGGAATTCAGAAACGTGCCTGTTTGTTTCCCAAACAGCCGTTTGCCGCAGACAAACAGAGAGCAAAAGGCAATACAGGGTGCGGGATGGGGACTGAAAGAGTGGGCGGGCTGGGAAGGGCTGCTGGAGCAGCACGGCCAGGGATCTCCTGGTTCAGGAGAGTCGCAACAAAATATTCAGTTTAGAAATGATTTCGTTCCCATATCGTATTAGCTGTATTTCCCTTCTGTCATTGCCATTTACAAGGATATTGACATAAAAACCGATGTTTGTTTTGTTGAGCTCATTTTCTCTTCCTACCTATTTCCCCTCTGAAATCATGAGGTGAACTATTTGCAGAAACAATATATTTGATAAATATACTCCTTTTTCCTTTTCACAAATTATCTAGGAACAGACATTGATTTTTTATTACTTTGTTCATTATCTAAAGTATTTGCCAAATTGTTTACAATAATATTCCAAACCATGCATTGCTACCAAGCGGCCTGTCACAGCTATCGTTAACAATTTGACTCAGTGATTTACTTTCTGGAGCCGAATCTTGAATAATTCTTCATGTCATTTCCAAATCCCGAAGACACTGTTAATTTGCTTTGCAGGAGCATCTTCTATTCCCCGCCACGCATCAGGATGACACTGTGCTAGGTGCTGCATAAACACAGATGAAAAAAAAATCCTATTTCAATACACAGTCCAAGTCCAGAAACAGGTAGATGTCACAAGAAAAGCCTGAGCACAGAAAAAGATGAGTATGATGGACACTGGTTTAGCATCAGAGCAGTCAAAGTGTTGTCAAATATTTTGTTAGCATCACAGCAAAGAAGAGTCTTTCTGAGCAGAGACTGGAAAAACAATGAGGTATTTTACAAAAATACCTAAATCATTTTGGTTTATTCATTGATCTGATAGCAATGGTCCTCTATATTATTTAATATTGCTTGAGTTCTTCTCAGACCTCTCAGGCTGGCTGCATGGACATCTCTAGTATCAAAACGTCTAGAAAACCAGTATTTGTAGAAATATTTGTAATGTCCATTGCCCTCTCTTGTAATGACATTTTCAGAGATTAAAGAGATCACAAACACAATCAGAGCAAACATAAGCAAATGTACTGTCTCAACCTTCAGTTTAAAAGACAATTTCCTAAGTTCAATCAGGAAACATTCTTGTTTTAACTGCCTTTAGTTTTCCTGCCTGAAAAGGAAAGAGTCTGCATAAAGTGACAAAGACTCCACATATGAACACTTTTCCCCATAATTTTCTGCAAGGAGCTCACAGCTCTTTAAAACTAATAATCACCATTTCAATATATAAAATCAAGCTTCAGCAGAATCAGGCCAGAGCATACCATATGTGACTGCTGGGATTATATAATGGGAAAATTCTCATTGATTTTTATAAAGCGCTGGATCCCAGAGATTTTAAAATGAGGCACGGAGGCTGACCCAATTTGGGTGGAAAAAGCTTACAGAATCCCAGGGAAGAGCACAGCCCAGGGAGAAGTCTCAGGAGGTACAGTTATTTTTAACCTTTCAGACCTGTGCGACAAAGAATGAATTCTGAAAACTCTGGGTAGAAAAGAGGCATTTAGTTTCAAAATTTTAGAATCCTCTACCCCCTCCCCTAGATCTTGACCCTGGTAGAAATCTTGTACAAGAAACTTTTTTTTTGGATTAAGAAAAAATTTTGGAGTAGACTGAAGCTGCCATTTCAGTCTTCCCTCCACAAGTGTGACAGACAGAAGTAAAACATTTTCTAGGATGGGATTCAACTAAATAATAGAATATGCAAGGCTAGAACACCAAGACAGAAAGGGGTTTCGTTTTAGCTGGAATCAAGAAAGTTAAATTTGTAATCAAACATGGCATTCACAAACTGTTGAAATAAAAAGATGCAATTAACATTTGAAAACTGCTCTAAAAAGTGCTGCAGTTTTCCAGCGATTAAGTGTGCCTCATTAGGTGATCCAAACAAAATTTGATCTGGACAAGTATTCTGTTGAAATTGTAATTGAATTTTCTTTCAGCCTATTGCAGGTTTCAGCCCTTCTTATAAATGTGATGGGACCGTTAGCTGAATAGATTTTATTATACGTGCTGGACAGCATTTCAGATGCGATTTTGTTTATTTGCAATGGAGTAATAATAAACAGGCATTTGTGTTTCAAATCAGGTGGGGATGAGATGTTTGTATTTGTATCTGAACTTATCATACTAGTGCATATATTTTTAGCTGCTCTGAAACGGGAAGAGGACTGAGTACACATTATTTTGACAATCTAGTTATATAGTACTTGCCATTTATGGATTGAAATCCTCACGGCCGTTTCAGCCTCATTATACTGTATAAACGGGCTAGGCTTGGTCTTGAACACACACCCTTTTCCTGGTCCCTAGGGAGGGAAAGGTAGGGAAATGCAACAATAGAAGAGGCAGAGCAAGGATGGAGAACCTGGGCCTCATCTCCAAAAGCCCCTCTAAAACCCTGGGGATAAATAGGATGGGGAGCTGTCGGTGGGGCAGGGGGGTCCAAGCTGGTCCAAGTCCTAGACTCGTTGGTCTAGGACTTCCGTGGCGTCTCACCCAGGCATTTTAAGGCAGCCTTCTATTAGCCCGTGGGGAAATTTTACAGCATGGGACTTCGGAGGAGCTCATGAATCCGGCGGCGTGGCCAGCGAGAGAGGGGAGAACATCTGGAAGTGGAGCTCACCGCTCCCTGATGCTCTGCCCCACACTGGGATCCTCCCCAGGCAAGCCCGGCACAGGCAGGGCAGGCAGCTCTCGCCCTGCGAACGCTGCCAGCACAGAGCAGAAGGTCACGTCCCCAGCTGTTTGCTGCTGGCACTCAGGGTGCGGCAGCAGCTCGGCAACAGGGAGCTTTGGGCGATCGTGTCTGGATTAGCTCCTGCTGCTGTCGCTGATTCTCACTGCTCACTGTGCCTGTCAGGTGTCACCCAGGACATCACCGCTTGGGACCGAGCTGGGAACGGCTCCGGGGATTTACCACGTTGGTCTGGTTCTTTTAAATATTTCCTTATTTTTCTGCTCAAGCCAAATCAAATTCCTGATCGTGTCCAAGTCTTGGCGCAAACGTGAAGGCAATGCACTGCGGTACTGGCAGAAGGTGGCAATGCCTTAAGCTGGTATTGCCAGTGAGGACACGGGCAATTTCTCAGATGGAAATCACTGGCCTCACAGCCGCATTTTGCTAACAGAGCTGAACATTTCTCATTCATTGCAAGCTGGCTTTGTTTGAGTCCTCCTTCCCATTTTCAGTGGAAGAAAAAATAATTCTAAGTCAGTGCCTTGGAAATTAGGATACTTTTTTTTGACATCATAATCTTCCCTAGCTCTTGCTTTTCCTTTTTTACACACAAATTTTAGTGTTGCCACCTTCACCTAAATGTCAGAAACGCAATCCTGCCCTGTTGATCCTCAGTCATTTGCTGTCAGAGAGACAGTACAAAGCACACGATGGCAGAGAGGAGCTCGGACAAACTTCATTCTAAGGCAAGAGTCAGATTTCATTGATCTACAACTTGACATTCAGTTCCTGCAAGTGAATAGAAAAAAGTAATTTATAACCTATTAAAAACCCAAGGATGATTTTAGTCTATTTTTTTTTATCTTGTTGGAGAAATCAGTCTTTCAGAATAGCCTGGGAGTTGCGAATAAAGAAGAACTTTGCTATGTTTATTTAGAGAACCTAGCCCCTTGGAGCCAGCATTTTCACTAATGCATTTTACATTAGCGGGCTGCATCAGGAAATCCTGACTTTTGGTGCCAGGGGGGTAATTAATATCAGATCATGTTTGCAAAATGGTTGTGTTTATGTGGGAATGAGGACTGAGCTCTAACTGGCACGATTTGAAGTGCTCAACTTTGCTACGGAGCTTCAACAACTTGCTAGAGAGTGGGATGTTGAAATTAAAGTACTAGGTCCTGATGGCTTAGTAGAGTTACGGCTGCTGAAGAGAGCTGCAGCCTTTAGGATTCTGTTCATAAACCTTTAAGGATAGCCTGAAGTGTTTTTCTTAAAAATGTGAGGGGATTGTAGGTAACGTAGAAATGCTGTTTGTTTCAGATGTTCCATCAGCCAGCAATGTGCCCTTGTTGCCAAGAGGGCCAATGGAATCCTGGGCTGCATAGGGAGAAGTGTGGCCAGCAGGTTGAGGGAGGTCATTCTCCCCCTCTACTCTGCACTGGTGAGGCCACAACTGGAATACTGCATCCAGTTCTGGGCTCCCCAGTTCAAGAGAGACAGGGAACTACTGGAGAGAGTCCAATGTAGGGCAACAAAGACGATGGAGGGATTGGAGCACCTCCCTTACGAGGAAAGGCTCAAAGAGCTGGGGCTCTTTAGCCTGGAGAAGAGAAGGCTGAGGGAAGACCTTATCAATGTTTACAAGTTCCTAAAGGGTGGGTTGAAGGATGATGGAGCCGGACTCTTTTCATTGGTTTCCAGTGATAGGACGAGGGGCAACGGGCACCAGATGGAACATAGGAAGTTCTACTCAGATATGAGGAAAAACTTCTTCTTTACGGTGAGGGTGACAGAGCACTGGAACAGGCTGCCCAGGGAGGTTGTGGAGTCCCCTTCTCTAGAGATCTTCAAGACCCGCCTGGATGCAGTCCTGAGTAATGTGCTCTAGGCAATCCTGCTTTAGCAGGGGAGTTGGACTAGATGATCTCTAGAGGTTCCTTCCAACTCTGACAATTCTGTGATTCCATGAAGGGCCACAATATACATAATAAGCTTAACAAGGTCAAAAATCACTCAGGAGTTTAGGACCCTCTGAATCATAACATCATGAATTTGTGTAGGCAACATTTAAAATTAAGGGATGTTTTCTTAAGTTAAAAAGGAGTCACAGTACAACTGAGGAGCAGCAGCAACTGATATTCAAAGTGAGAGTTTCCCGGCATCCATTTCCATGGGACATCACAGCTGGCCGGTTCTCTGCAAGTCTATTTATTTACTCCCTCCCCATCAGATCCTTTGCTGGAACTTCAGGGCTCCCTCAGCGGTACTGGGGATTAAAAGTAAAGGTATAATCTATGTTAGAGCTAATATATGTTTTGTACTATAATGAGCCAATATACTATTATGGATCTTGTGGTCAGCTCGCTGTGTTTGATAAATACGATCAATACATGTTATTCCCCTCTGAGATCCACCCACCATCATCTCTCCATACTCACCTCTTGCCAGTACTCATTTGGGAATAATTATCCCCACCAAGAGCCTACCTTTAATGTGCCCACTGACTTTTCTCCTGCCATAAATTGGTCTGATATGGGCAGTAAGATAACAAATCTAGACTGTATCATTATTATTGCTGTTATTTTACTAGCTCCTTGATCCTAAAACAGGGGTAGCAATCTAATCGTTTGCTGTAACTATAGTAAAGTTAGAAGTGCCTAATGAACTGTTCCTCATCAGGTATTTGTGAAACTGATTAGTCCTACCTAAGTGTAGGATTAATGTCCTACGCTTGAGTATTCCTCAGCAACACTGTCTACAGCTTTTGTTGTGTGCAGTGATGTGAAGTAATGGACCACCTCTTCCTTTTCTACTGGTATCTCTGAATAGTGGTATTTCATTTTTTGGCTTGCTTTGATTTTATTTCAAAGTGTTCTACTATTATTTTAAGCTTAATCCTAACAATGAGAGCTTTCTGTGCTCTTCCTCTTTTGTCTGAAGGCACTGGTGAGCACTTGATCCTCCACATTGGGATAATTTGTACTTCTACCCATAGTGTAATTTCTTTAAGGACTTGCCAGCTCTCCTGAACTCCTTTTTCTTTGGGCTTTTTTCCCCATTACATGTTCCCTCTTCATTCTCTGAGATTACTGATGTCTTCTTGGTGAAAGTTTGCTGTTTGCTAGGCTTCCTGAGGAAAAGTGAACTTCCTTGATGAACTTCAACCAAATTTGAAAAATTTCTCTCAACTTAGAGAGATGTTTCAAGACATCTCAAGATGTCTTTCAAGACATTCAAGACATTACATTCTTACAAGGGTTATAAAACAACCCAACTAGGAAAGAAAAGAGATTTGATAAATATCTCATTTCAGCAAAGGCTGATGTTAGAGCTCAACTTGTTAGGCATCAGAGAATCCAGCCGTAAACTTATTCTTGATACTACCATGCAAAAATGGGAAACATTGGTTCACCTGTTCAAAACATTATTTTCTGCTCTCCTTCCTTCCTTTCCTAAAAGTAAATTCTTACCGCCTCATGGTCTGTTACTTGAGCTGCCTTTAAGCCCTGTATTGAGAGGTGATTTCTCTTCACTGGTGAGAACAAACACCAACGACCTCTTCCATTTTCCTGCTTTCCCCATGCCTGCTGTATCAAAACTCTCTGAGGAACCGAGCATTCTGCTGCATCCCTTTCCCGAGACATGTTTGCACAGTTACCATTCCCCATTCCCATCAGCTCCTGCATTTCAGATGACTCATCTTGGTCAGTCGCAGAATGGCCTGGCGCACCTCAGGCAGATCTAATTTAAAGTCTGTGGTAAACTCTCACCCCAACAACTGCACTTGGTCTCTTCCCATTTGTTATTGCCATGGATTCTCAATCAGTCAATCTTCCATACCTCAGAGAAGACATACTATCCTGTTCACTGACAAAGTATCTTCTCTCTTCAATTTGTTGTCCTTCCTGAAAGAAGTTCTGCATGTATTAATGTTCAAGCCCTATAAGTAAGTAAATAAATAAATAGAACCATATTTCTGTTATGCTGATACAGTCATAATTTTGATCATACATTTAAGAATCTTTCTGTATATTTCTGTACTTACGGCACTTCTGGTGAGGGTACAGCAAAGGGCTACGAAGATGATTAGGGGCCTAGAACATCTATCTTAAGAGGAAAGGCTGAGAGACTTGGGTCTTTTTAGTCTGAAGAAGAGAAGACTGAGGGGGGATCTGATCAAGGCTTATAAATTATTAAAGGG
>KZ506005.1:268349-295060 GCA_002844005.1 Limosa lapponica baueri
ATGGTCAAGCTATGATTTCTTGGTCCTTACTTTTAAAGTACTTCAATTGTACTGTTTATTAGTATTCTCTGGCTGTGAAAGATCTGTTCAAAATAAATGTGAGGAATTTCCACATAAGTTTCAGGTTCCAGAAAATTGTGCTTACACCTCCCCTCTGAAAAGTCAAAAATTGGCAATACTTATATTTCATTCAAGTGAAGTAGCTTCCCATGCAGAAGAAGAAATGCACCCCTAAGAAAGGAGTTTCTTCCACGTTCACTCAGCTCCTGCTGATTCCTAACTTTTCCAAAAAGGTGGCCAATATTCCTTGTGGATATCCCAGGCTGCTACAGTAGCTTTTTAACCAAGAGTCATCTACTGAATCTTATACTTAAAACACTCTACTTCCTAAATCAAAAATTATTAAAATTCTGCTTTTAACTGGACTGACTGTATAAAAGCAATACCATGAAAATTTTACTTCTCATTTAAGATATTCCTGTGCCTAGCATTTTAAAAACTAGTGCAAATCAATAATGAGTACAGAGCGGGGGCTGAAGGTAAATCCAACAATGGATTGCACCTTTTCATTTTTTTTCCTCCTAACACCATCTGCCTCAAAATGTACATATATAGCAAGATGTTTGCTAGAAAAAGTACATGACAAAGTTATGCTAAAACTACCCAAAAGTTAGATAAAACCTTTCTGCATATTATGGTGTCTTTATCTATTATAAAATACTTGCATCATTCAGGACACAGTAGATATTATTCACTGAAAAGCTATTTCAATATTTTGTTTCCTCCTAATTGTTTGTGTGAGATGCCATTGCCTGGTCAAATACTGAAGACAGAATTATTAATTTACTCATGGGCTTTCTTATGGCACTCATAACTAAAATGTCCAAATCTTCATAATGAATGTATCTTCACAACACTCCCGTGAAATCAGATGGTATTATAATCTTACCATCAGATTTATTCCTCTACAGATGGGGAACCCATGCTGGGAAAGATTAAGGTCAAAAACATCTACCAATTTTAACAGCCAACTTGAGATGCTAAGACCTTATCTTCCAGAATATTTAGCAGTATGTTTAGCTAGTGCTGTTATTTACTGATAGATATAGTAGGATGTCTTATTCTCAATATGGATCACCCCTTTATAAGAAACAACACGTGCTTAGGGGTTCACAAATGCGTCCTGGCAACAGTACTGAGGTTCAGAAAATTTTTGTTTATTTCTGTTTCTGAATGGCAGCACACGCTACCAATTAAGAAATCTTCCAGTCACAATCTGTTTATTCCCTTTTTGCTAAACTCCATCTCAAAGCATTTCCTCGTGGCTCATTCTTGTTTCTTCACTTACATGAGAAGCCTGCAGTGTCCGTGCTTGGCTGGGACGTTCTGCCCAGCCAGGCTGGATCGTGGCCACCCACTTAAACCTCTCACAGTCTCACAGGTTTCTCTGCCATTCTCTCCCCTGCTGTCTTGGAGTCACAAGAGTGAAGATACGAAAAAACATTTCCTCTAATTCGTCACCAAATCTCAAAACAAGTGTAACAACTAAGAGTAGAAAATGGAGGAAATGTATTAAGTAGACCTGATTGGGAATCCTCTTAGGTGAAAAAGCTTAGCTACCAATACATAACAAACATACACATCTTCGGCCTTAATTCTTCCCCCACAGATATTTAAAACTTGACTAATTTGGGATAATATTTTAATTGAAACAGGAAATAGCACCTTGGTGTAAGACAAGTTTCAAAGCCTTGCTCTAAAGCAAGGGGTACCTGCACTCCTACACTTACACATGAAGTGCTCTGTTTATCAATGTTTTTGTGAGGCATTGAAATATTTTAAAGTATATAGTTTTTCACTCCACTGTCAGAAATGACTCTCCACTTCTGTGAAACTTCTGCAAAAAATCAGCCTTGAAGCAGACATTTGGAATGGAAAAAATCTCAGCCCATAGGGTCAAAATTTAGCAAAATTACAATTACCCAACGTAAAAGCTTACCGTGGTCCTAGGTGCAGGCAATGGTACCAGCTCTTGTTCTAACTACAGATTTTGCTCTTGCTCTTGAACGTATAATTTGGTTAGATGCTGCTTTTTTCTTTGTTCCCCAAAGCCACTTCAGTACTATTATTTGTTCAGAACAGTAACCTTTTAAGTATCTTTCTGCCTAATTTCTAATGAGCAATTTTCAAGTTTGACAGAGTGGCAAAAATACAGCAGGGGAATGAGGAAGAGTAAAGAAGACTACTTTGAGACAGAATAATCGCTAGTCCTAAACAGTAAGCCAGTCATACAAAGTAAGTTGTTTTCTGCAGAGCGACTTTGTGGATGGCTCCCTCACACAAACTGCTGCGTATTTATTGCTAACTCTCTGCAACTAAGACATTTCAACTGGGCACGCACAGGACTTCTCTAAAGCATGCTACAACGTTTACAAAATTACTCCATTATGTATAGCACAGAATACACAGATAACTTGACAGTTCAGAGTCAAAAATATTCCCACTTGTGACGGTTTCCTCTGCTATGTGCCTTTTGTTTCCTCTGCTGTTAAATTTTAAGAAAAATATTATTAACAATGTGGATGATGAAGGATTTCGACTTCCTACTTTCACTACTGGCAAGAAAACTGCAGAAACAGCTGCTTTGTCTTGACTCATTTTTGGTCTCTCATTAACTTAGTCTTTGTCCGTTCCATACCTTTCTGTGATGTAATAACCAAGCTGATCAGTATGACCTGGTCTGCTCTTACACCTCAGGAACAAATAGTATCTACCTAACAAAGTGGAGCTTTGGTCTCCAATGAGAGTATACTGCAATAAGAACCTATGCCACTGGAGGATTATTTTTTCTACAATGACCAGGAAGGGAGCCCTAGAAAAAGAGAAAAACCACATTCTCCTACAGCATTAGAAAAGAGACGAAAACCTCAACACAAGTCATATCCTTCAGCTGATATTTCCATAAGAGTTCATATTTGCTGTAAACATGGCAGAAGCGGTTTTTTTTAAAATTCTGCAGTATGTCTTCTAGCAGGTGCTATGTCCAGATCCAATGTAGTAACAGACTTAACAGCTAAACTGAAAATACTGCTTGCTGACTTGCAAAGCACATTCATAAGAATATGCAGTAGACACACAATTTAATAATTTGGTCTGTTGTGACTCTAATGCAATATTTTAATTCTGCAATGTCCTTGGCACTTCAACAAGGACCATACTGTCAACAGGATACATCATCTGTTTATGCTATGTAAATATCCTAGATACAAAATTAGTTTTGAATTTTACTATATTCACAAGGACATCTCCTGAAAACAGTAGGGAGTACCGGATTTGTTACTGGAACTGAATTTTATTTCCTTAAGATTAACAGACATTCCACAGTAAAACAGCATGCAGCAGAGAACAAAGATTAATTAGGTACAAAAATCTGAGGCATACCTGACTTTAATTTTTCAATTTACCCAAGAGACTGAAGAGTAGAGATGTATTTTACCAACTCAAGAAATAATAGATAGACGTGTAAAGTCTAAGGAAGATAAACAGTAGTTCAAACTTATAACTGATGAAACCATATCCATTCCCAGATTCTCACACAATACCTGAAAACAGTTCAATGTCTGCAAATAAGCAAAAAGTCATTGACACATGGGAGAAAGAGATGTAGAGTCCTCCAACCATGAGTACAAGTGCATTTAGAGAAGGAAATCTACAAGAAAAGACCTTTAAAAAATGTCTGTACCTGAGATGTTTCCTTTTTACAGAAGTTACCAAGCACCTCGCTTACCTTGGTTAGGTTGCATGTTCATGTTTGGTCTGGGACCATAGTTGCCCATGGGCTGTCCCTGGCTCATGGTCATCTGATTCTGCACTGGCATGCTCTGTGAGGATGGCACTGAGTGATTATAGCCACCCATTGACCCATGGCTACTTGAAGGCATGTTCATGGAACTGTTTGTCATATTGAGCTGGTTAGGTCCAGGTCCTTGCATAGGCATATGGTTAGGTCCTTCAGAAAGAAAAACAGGCAAAAAAAAAAAAAGGGTTTACATTAAGTAACATTTCTGTTTATTCAAACAAACCATACTAGAGACTTTTCTGAAAGGAACAGTTAATATTTTTTTTTCCAAAGTGAGGCAGTATTAACACTGACATGGTACAAATACATGTAGAATAAAAACAGCTGAAGGCATATTTAATATTGTTGGAACACATAATCTATGGCCAATATTCTGCAACTGTATTTACAGATTAGTAGGGTGGGAGATGACGACTGGAAGGACAGATATCAAACTATCAGCTCACCTCTCATGCTTGCAAAGAATCAAAGGAAGAGCAACCTGTCCACATACCCATGAGGCCAACTACATCTCTTCACCCTTTATTTCCCCTTTTCTGGACAACACAGGTTAGAACTGGATTGTTCTCTAAGTTAAATCTACTCTCAATGGCTATTTTAAAAAGTATAAGCAGTAAAATACCACCTGATCAGTTTACTCATTACTTTAGCTGGGATAAGTGAGCAGCTAATAGGAGTAAAATTAGTAAGAGGTGTGACTGGATATAAATATGACCTGGACAAGCTTGAGAAGTGGGCCCATGTGAACCTCATGAGGTTCAACAAGGCCAAGTGCAGGGTCCTGCACCTGGGTCAGGGCAATCATTGCTATCAACACAGGCTGGGGGCTGAAGGGGTTGAGAGCAGCCCTGCCAAGAAGGACCTGGGGGTATTGGTGGATGAAAAGCTGGACATGAGCTGGCAATGTGCGTTAACAGCCCAGAAAGCCAACTGTATCCTGGGCTGCATCAATGGAATTGTGGCCAGCAGGTTGAGGGAGGTGATTCTGAGCCTCTACTCAGCTCTTGTGAGTCCCCGCCTGGAGCACTGTGTCCAGCTCTGGAGCCCTCAGCACACGAAGGACATGGGCCTGTTGGAGTGGGTCTATAGAAGGGCCACAAAAGCAATCAGAGGGCTGGAGCACCTCTCCTATGAGGACAGGCTGAGAGAGTTGGGGTTGTTCAGCCTGGAGAAGAGAAGGCTCAGGAGAGACCTCATTGCAGCCTTTCAGTACTTAAAGGGAGCTTATAAGAAATATGGGTACAAACTTTTTAGCAGGGCCAATTGCAATAGGACAAGGAGTAATGGTTTTAAGCTAAAAGAGGGTAAATTCAGACGAGATATAAGGAAGAATTTTTTTACAATGAGAGTGGTGAAATACTGGCAGAGGTTGCCCAGAGGAGTGGTAGATACCCCATCCCTGGAAACGTTCGAGGTCAGGCTGGACAGGGCTCTGAGTAACCTGATCTAGTTGAAGATGTCCCTACTCATTGCAGGGGAGGTTGGACTAGATGACCTTTAATGGTCCCTTCCAACCCAAACCATTCTGTGATTCCACAAAGTGAAAAAGTAAATGAAGTGCAAGGATTATGCATATGACAAGCATATGAAGAGTTTATGAAGGTATCTACAACCAGAGCAATGTGACAGAGTAGGTCAACCGTAAACAAGGCAAGTGTTGATACACAGAGTTTATGAAGAAGATGCCATTGCTGCTAAACATGCCACTGGTAGGTTTTTTTAAGCTACAAAACCCTAAGAAATACAGAAAACTTAGAAGAGGAACTGAAAAGGAACTATGTCAGTAGAGTTGTAGGAAGATAGTGATTTGGTTACATATCTCCCCATGCAAAAAAAAAAAAAACCACCAACAAAAAACCCCAGCAAAACCAAACAAAAAAAATCCCAAAAACATCACAACGCCAAGTATCTACTTTCTGTAAACACCTCCTGAGTCCTGTCTTGGCTAAAGAAATAACTGCACTAATCTAGGACAAAGTGAACGCTAAAACAAGGACATAGAGAGTTGTACACAAGGTCACAGAGGTAACACCAACTGACCTGCAAACAAAAAGATGCAGAAGAAAAAGATAACAATTATCAATGAACACAACTACTAAAAGCTAACACAGCTACTAAAAGCCAAGAAGAAGAAACAGAGAATACGTTTAAGAATATATTTAGCCTCTTGCCCTTTTCAAGGCACCTTACAAACACAGAAGCATATTTTATCAAGGGAAGTGAAAGAGCTGAAAGGTGTCATATGCACACTTCACTGTTCCTGCAAAACAAGATGAGCAGAGATTGCTGAATAGCGCAAAGGCAGACCCACCACAAATACAGAAAAAATAACTCAGTGAATAGGATTATGACCATGACAAAGAACTACAGATGCCTATACTGTCCCCTCTTCAATTCAATGCTGCCTAACTCAGTAATAGTGAGAAAAGAGAGACAGTTTAATTAGGAAAAAATGAGATCATCTCTAACTGTGGTATCATCAATGTGTTAAAGGAAAGCTAAAGTCAAGAAAAGCTCTAGACTGTAGTGCCAAGCAACTGCGTAGGACTGCTAGAAGACTAACTAGTTTCCCATTTTCTCTCATAAGAAAAGGAGACCACACAGGATTAGTGCCAGAAAGTCAGGGCCTGGGAGCGGTTTTGTTACTTTTTGTTTAAAGGAAGAAATCGTCAACAGTAAATTTCCAAGAGCTGCCAAAGCACACAGTGGAACAAGGTTTTAAAACTTGGTGACGTAAGAAGCAAAATAGAGAAGGCAAAAATCATCACAAGAGAGAAGTTGAAAAAAATAAACCACCTTCTTTAAAAGGCTGGTTTACACGTCATGTCTAGGGTAGCACCAAAACAGGGAAAGCATTCAAAAAAAAAAAAAAACTAGCACATGAAATGTCAGGCATGCATGGGGTCAAAATCAGGTAGTTTGTTAGAAGCTAGAAGACAAGGACGGAGGAAAAGCCAAGACCATAGTATCAAGAAATATTGCAAATGAAAAATAGTTAAGAATACACTTTGCAAATATTTTTTTTATAGTTTTCCAAAACGCTTCACAAGGTTCTCCTGCACATAAGAACACAACAGTTGATTTTTTTTTTTATATGAATGAATGAAATATGAAGACTGGAATACAAATGAAATATGCATGAATGAGACACAAAGGGCTTATCTGCCATTAAAATAACTGCTTTAAATGCTATACTAATTAGATTCTGCGTTACAATAAAGTTAGTGGAGTATCTATCTTGACTATAAACAGAAGTCCTTTTTCCTCCTAAGCACTTAAGGTCAGTATCTTAGCTCTGAGAAGCTGTAAGCCAGTTTAAGTGTATTTGAGACTACATTCGCAGGAAGGAAAGAAAACTTGGAGAGAACTTGCTGGTATGTATATAATAACAGAGCACCTGTTATTCAGGAAGATGACCTGCCAGTTCCAGGACAAAGGTCCTACAGCAAATCTTACTTTCAACTTTCTATGTTTGATAAAACAAGCTCAAGAAATCGGGAAGATAACTTGCCACCAGCACAACCCAGTTCAGCATCTCCTTCCAAATCCAGACTATCTTTACTTTGCATTACAAGAACTCTCAGATGATGTCACTCTTCAGACAGTAATTTTTTCAGGTAAAAGCCATGATGTGCCACAGGTACAGAAAATACTCAATTCCACCATAGGCTGAAAAAGGTTTGTCATGACTGTCTTCACTGGTAAGAGGACACAGACACTCATTTATCAGGGGATGTAATTAAGGGCCGCAGCAGCAATTCAGGTCCTTTATTATCCAGAACACATGTATGAGAAAAGTCATCCTTTGCCCTTCAGGTAACAGGACAGGTCTACAGCAGAACGTTAAATTAACCCATTCCCTGACCATCATAAGGTAGTTCTTTTAATCCTCCCATCCCCCATTCCACCAACATTCAGTCATGTGGAAGCCCCTGCTCAGATAAGACCTTTCAGAAATCCTTAGATGGTATTTTAAATTTTGATTCTTCCAGACTGGTCAACTCATGGCTGTTGACCCTGAATTTTTCAGAGTTTTACCTTAGTGATTTTCAGTTTGCACCTTAGTGATTTAATTCCTTTTGGACAGATTCTCTCCTCATAGAATCACGGAATGACTCAGGTTGGAAAGGACCTTAAAGATCATCGAGTTCCAAACCCCCTGCCATGAGCCTGGGACACCTCCCACTAGACCAGGTTGCTCAAAGCCCCATCCAGCCTGGTCTTAAACACTTCCAGAGAAGGGGCATCCACAACTTCACTGGATGACCTGTTCCAGTGCCTCACCACCCTCATACTGAAAAATTTCTTCCTCATATCTAATCTAAATCTACCCTCTTCCAGTTTGAAGCCATTACTCCTTGCCCTGTTTCCACATGCCCTTGTAAAAAGTCCCTCTCCAGCTTTCTTGTAGGCCCCCTTCAGGTACTGGATGGCTTCTGTAAGGTCTCCCCAGAGCCTTCTCTTCTCCAGGTTGAACAACCCCAATTCTCTCAGCCTGTCTCAGGTATGTAAGGTTTTGTATCTGGCTTCTATTATGAAGTGTCTATGTAATTTTAGAGTAAGTGCCCTATAAACAGAAAGCAAACATACACACTGCAGAAATGATTACAAATACATGTCTATGAAATAAACAAAGGCTTTACATACAGGTAAACTAGCAAACACCTAAAGAAAATAATCATTCAGCTATCCACTTAACAAGATGATTCTGTTTCCCCTTCTCCAAGGCCTAACTATGAAATGATTTTAGCATGCCTTTCTGATATTAGAGATGCCCTCATCCTAAGCTGTTTATCTTTGCATCCTCAGAGACAACCTTAAACAGAGAAGGGAAGGAACAAACATTCAAAAAAGGGAATATGTTGGAAGAAAGGCTAAATTAAAGCTTAGTTGGAAACTGTATTTAAGTATCTGTCTAGGTGAATACCAAAACAAACCTATTTACCTTTCACATATTTTCATAAGAGCTCTTTTCTTATTCTATCTAATTACAAAATATGTATGTTTAAGGAGTGACTTTTCTCCCCCGTGGCTCTGCAGTGAAGTCATTATGCTCACATTGTGACTTAGTAATCCTTCTCCTTGGAAAAGATCATTATAATAACAATAATATGATTACACTAGAGGGTCAAAGAGACTGATTTGTGAGAGGCAATGCTATTCTCCATGGGAGCTGATGGATCTTAGATGGATAGAGGACTCTACAACCAGAATATCTTTGCCCTACTTAGGGAACAGCATATATTGCTCTTTCCACTTCCAAATGCAAACCATGACCAACATGTATGATGAAACTAACTTCTTCTCTAGATCTTTTA
Organism: Limosa lapponica baueri; assembly: GCA_002844005.1. NCBI lineage: Eukaryota > Metazoa > Chordata > Aves > Charadriiformes > Scolopacidae > Limosa > Limosa lapponica. Next base: position 277,527 of record KZ506005.1, read on the forward strand.
TTACACTTCTTACACACAGCCTCTGGAGGCTATTCAGCTACTCTTCTCAGAAAAGCTGTCACTAACACTATTGTGTCCATTTTATCAGGGTTTGCACAGAAATTAGAAACTACAGCAATCATTATATTTTTTACTTCATATTAAGTTTTGCACAGTTATTTACTGTGATTGCTGTCGTGGAGCTTATCCTTGTGACCACTGAGAGATGAATTTTCAAAGATCCTTTGACAGCAGTTTCCTTTCTTGGAAGAATAAATACCTTGAAGAGCTTTTGTATGAAAAGTTCCTCCATACCAAAAAAAATGAAGGGGTCCTGAACAGAAGTAATCCTGGGAATGCAATTTTAAGCTGAAAGCCAATTCACATGAAATAGGCAGTATGACTTTATGAGAAGAAATTCTGGAAAACAGCCTCTATATAAAGAAGCAAGCTTTTCCAGAGCCTACTCCATTCTGATCTGACTGCTAAAGGGAATAGTTACCCCAAAGCCAGCACTGGTAGGTACAATGTGGAATTTTATCATCTTGTTTCACTGCTTTGTTTCTGACTTCCCAAGCACTTTTCTTTTTATTACAAAACAGGATGGCATAAAAACTGACTTAAAATTTACACCTAGAACAATAATCTGCAGGCCATTTCTTTACAAATCCCTTACGATTCAACACATCTTCGATAATAAAAACCACAGAGGATTAGTGGAAGCTGGATCACGTTCTGTATTAAAGAGATTTTTATTATTTTTTTTTAACATTTACCCACATTCGAAACACCCTCTTTAAGATGTATCTATTTTATTATTATCTAATTATTTAGCTACGATGATTTCACATTATCTTTTTATGGAAGGATTTGTGTTCACTCAGCCACAGGCCAATACCTTTCCCCAATAAGCCTTCTAAAGCCAGCTGTACTGCATGGTTTCAAACAGACTAAATTTAGCCAGTTCTGTTCATCAGAGGAATGCTGTGTGTCAGCTACATCAAAGCCCAAGGGCAGCCTGATAAACACTGAATACAGGTCACGTAGCTCTGTAGCTAACAAACTCTAAGAGAGCTTGTACTCGGGGGCATTCAAAGCAGTTTTGTCATCAACAATCTAGTATCCCCTGAGCCCCCATGTCGTTTCGGTTGCCAGGCAACGCTGGTGTTAATGTCTTAGAGGAGAAAAACTTACCAGGCATCTGGCCGTTCATCTGGTTCTGCATGTGTGGTGCAGGAGGGCCCCCACCTACCATACCATCTGAAGACATGTTGTGGGAGCGCGGCGGAGGGGGAGGGCCGCTCTGACTCATCCCGCCCGGACCCATAGGCATATTCTGTGTGGGTGGCTGAAAGGAGACAGTTTAGTCAAACACGAGAAGCAGTTAGTCTGACAAATACACTCTATGTACATATGGTACAGCAGTTGCCTATATTGTTCAGCGGGCTATGAAAGAAAGCACCGAAACGCATTCCTTGCTCTTTCCCAGACGCTTAACTCCTCCCAGTATTAATTTCGGCAAAACATTTAATCTTTCCATCAATTTTACACGACGTATGACATGCAGACAGCACCGCAGCACCTTCAAGCACCGCTTTAGAACAAAAAAATACAAATCAATGCCTCATTAAAAAATTACATCTGAACAGTTTCAGGTCGCTGGAGTGGCTCCCTCCCACACGCACACAAAAGGTTTCCTTCTCAAAGCAACATTTGGTGAGCAGAGAAAGAACCCTTCCATTATAATTCTCTCACATCAACAATTCGTTGCCGTTAACAGACCTTGCACGGGGACAAAACAGGTACGGCAAGAGACGAAAGCCTCCGAACGCTCGTAGATGCGCAAAAAAGAAATAGCACCCGGGTGCGGTAAAGCGTTTGCGATCTCTTCCCCTCTCTCCCCCGAAGCGCTGGAGGCCTAGTTCATAACTCCCTGCCAAACACCCCCTACAGACTGGAAGCACATTACTGCTGGCCTCCAAAGGTCCAGAGACAGCTGCCTAGAAAGGATGTTTTTGGCAAATTTCCTAATGAAATTGTGAGGAAAATAACTGAATAACCTTGAGAGTTCAAAGAGGGAGAGCAAGAAAAACAGTGAGTACAAGGGGGAATTTACTATCAGGTTCTACTCACGACAATGTAAGGAGACGCAGAAACTGCTAGTAGCCAGCTTCGTTTCCCTATTAAAACCACCTGAGACCGTACGAGCCTCCTCACGTACCTTGGCCAAATGCTTTCAGGGGAATAAAAATCACCTCTGTGAGAGCAAACGCCTGGGTCTCTGGCTTTTGAGAACCATCTCTAAAAGGCCATAACTTCCTGCAAAAACTCTTCCCGAGAGACAACCACGCATGTATTTTTCACGCTTCTCTTCATAGAAACAACCAAGGGGGTGATCCCTAAGTTCCAGCCCAGTGCCCCTTACACCTACACCTATTCAGCAGGGGGTTCACAAAGACAAGATGTAATACAGTAAAAAAGAATAAGGTCTTTCCAAACAAGTGTAAGGTAGGATCCCTTTCTGGGCCTGGAGAAGGCAACATCAGGGTAAGACACATGGACGTGCATTCACTTGCCAGGGTGAGAGGGGGAACAGTACTGATTTATTTTCTCAACATTTCTTTAAATACTTCAAGCATGTATTATTTTCCCTGCAATATTATTTTAAATGCCTCAAGAAATTAGTGAAAACTTTTTTTTTAGTAGGAGGAAGGAAGGAGATGAAAGAAAATGCAAGCAAGTAGATGACTTCTCTCACTAAATTCCTTTCATACCTCCACGATGAAGAGAATGATTTTTTATAAGCAAGCTTATTCCTCAATCTATAGCAGAAGTGGCAGAAGGTGGAAAAGGCAAGAGTGAGAAGCATCTCTTCTCTCTGAATGGTGTGAGCAGAGTGCTGCTCCGTTTTTGCTCGATCTTCCTCCATTACTGAGCAACCAAAGCAAGGCTGCTTCAGCTGGGTCTTCCTGCACCTTCAGCTCACTGTCATCCTACTTTTGCACCTAACAGAAACCATCTAAAACTGATATAAAGAGAAACAAACAAACCAAAAACCCCAAAGAGACTATTTTAATTGTTTATTTAGAAAGTAATTTTTGGAATACCAGCAAAACCAACACACTTGGTATCTCCACATGAGCAACTAGAGCTCAGAGCATAACAGCCCCACATCAGCAAACAGAGCAAAGCCATCCAAGTTGAAATGTTTTCAGAACTGAAATTAACTTCTTGGATTCCACATATAAATCATTAGTAAATCTACTGTTCACACAACCTGCTGCTGATACTATAAAGTACTAAAAAATTTTAGATCATATCTAGTTGCTATCCTGCAACTGTTATTGCACAAACATGGGCATGCCCTTACACATGGAAAGATGGACAACAAACATCCAAAGATTATTTAAGACAAAACCACATATTCCAAGTCTGAAATTTATTCTGGAAGTTTTCAAAATATCCATTGTTAAACATTAAGACAAACTCTGCAGTGATAAAAAAAACAGTGTTGAGAGTGCAAACATTCAAGGACAGGAAAAAAAGTATTAAGGATTTTAAAATTCCCATTAGATACAGAAACCTGCAAGAGATTTCACAAACCATAGGGAATTGAGAGAACTGAGGGAGTAATTAAAAACACCCGAAAAGGTACTACCAGGAAATAATTTAGCAAGAGCAGCTTCTGGATATGGGAACAGCCCTGTGTAAACCCATTTTAGATTCTTCAAAATAATGCAAGAAAAAGGTCCACGTTGCAAACAAATTCAGTCTTTCATTAAAATAAACTACCCCATAAGATGACTAGAAGGTAGGTGAACACTGTACCTATTTTTATAAAAAAAGTAGTAGAACCAGTTCTAGGAATCATAAATCTGTGAGCTTTGTTCCCCAAGCTACAAGCAAACTGATGAAAGTAATTAGAGTACTAGAAAACTCCAAGGATGATAAAACTAAAGATGAGTGACATATCTTTCTAATCTATTAGAAATTTTCAAATATATAAATTAAACCACTTAGCTGCATATTTAATAAAAACTTCTTTATACAAGTTTTTTGACAAAGCCTTTTGGAAAAATACGTTGTTCAGAAGTATACACTTTCACTGATCAGAAACTGCCCAAAGGGAAGAAATAAGCAATAACCTTACATGAAGTTCAGAGAATAAAGGAACATATAGAGGTCCCTTAGAAATACTTGTTAGTGGATGTCAACGTTTGAAGACACTGCAACATTAATTACTGAAAACGGTGGAAGAAAGAATAAGCAGAATGGTGCCAGGTGAAATTCAACATGGATAAATATACGGCAATTAAACTGAATTCTGAACTGCTCTTTTTTCATGAAGAAGAAACTCCTATTGCAACTAATCCAGAAAAAAAAAAAAATTGAACGTCACACAGGCAGTTTGGTGGGAAAAAATAATTAAAAAAAAATCCATTAAAACTATTTAAAATACCTATGTTCACTTCCTGATTACCTGCAGTACTTGGATATATCAAAAGTGAGGTACAATATCCAAGAAAAAAAATGCCATGGTATTTGTGATCATGATACATGTTTGGTTTTAGGAAAGCAATCACAAAAAGATATTATAAAAGCAGAAGGATTCCAAAGACAAGCAACCAGTGATTCAAGACTTTGAATGTCTTTCATTTGAAACAAGTCAAAAAAGAACAGATTTTTTTTTTTTTAAAATATCAGAAGGAACCTAAGAGGATATGACCGAAATACAATTTAACGTACGATATATACAAAAAGTAGATCATCCAATTTATGCTTTAACAACAAAGAAAATCCCAGAAGAATAGTCAATAAATTGAGGAATAACATTAAACATACAAGACACCACATAAATCACATAAACGTGAGGAATTCATCAATACGAGACACTCAAAGAAAGTTTTAGTAAGATTCAGAGATAATTACACATACATATATGCAATCAAAACAATTATATTATATAGGATTTTTTAAAAAGTGTTATGAGCCTTCATGTCAGGGTCATAAACCAATCACTACAGGATAGTAATTAAAAAGAAACGTCTCCTGCAGATATAATTATTCCCGAGTGAAATTCCTCCGGAGTATTTTTTTACTGGCTGCAGCCAGAAGAAAAAAGTGTTTTAAAATGGCAATTTCCCTATTGCTATAAGAGTTGATCCAGGCTTTTACAGGTCATATATTTCTTTTAAATCATCTTTAATTAAAAAACAAAACAAAGGAAAAAAACCCTACAAAACATGGGTTATTTAATGTTTTTTGTTCTTTACAGAAATTGAGGAGATTGACTATCCCTAGCAATATGCACTATGCATAATAAAGACTTTCTAAAATACAACATGACTACACAATATTCAAAAGCTAAATAATAAGAGAAGAAAAATGAAAAAGAAACACCCCACCACCATCTGTGAGGGGAATGACAGAAAGGAATAGGAATTAAAATCATTGATGACTGTATTCTAATTATGAAGTAGAAAATGTTATATGCTTTACTATTGGTAAAAAGTAAATTAAAGAGCCAGAAATAAGATGTCAGACACAGCTTCACTTGCTAAATACTAATTTTTGGCTCACTTCCCCCAATACACAAATTACAATTTATAGCCGCTATGAGCATTTAAAATTTATCAGAGCATGAAAAAAAAAATATTATAAGCTATTTTGTCCAGCTCTTGAAATCTGAACTGGAAAAAGACTGAAACTGACCTGCAGCTGTAACCAAAGAAACAGAGAATAAAAAAAAACCCCAAACCATTAGGTTTTAACTGACAACTTTCAGCAAATAAAATCCCACTAAACTCCAAAGTTATCTGGAAGCATACACTTAAAACAGTAGTCAAACTACATATATGTTTTTTTAGAGGATCTTCTTTTAAATAATAAATTAGATCAAATGCAAGGTAGCAAACAATAAAAGCTGCCAAGGTGGAATTGTACACCTGGAACTTTCATCTATCATCTCTTCTCTGCCCTATCAGATTTTCCTTACCATCAATAGCAGGTTGAAAGATTTGTTTATGGAACATTTATTGTTATAAAAACTGAGGTGGAATACCAACTCAGCCATCAAAAAAACGTAAAAGACGGGAAATACTATTAAGCACACTGAAATACAGTGTTGCTAATCAATATAAATAGCAACAGATATTTAAAATACGCTATCAAAAATACAATTTTCTTGAAAATCTCTCAGAAAAACATGTAAAAGCTACATGGAACACAAACATAAAAGCCTTCTGATCTAAGAGAGGCTCTAACTCGGGGTTTAATCAATCATCTTTGTTTTCAGTTCTCAAATACCATTTTCTGCAAAGCAAAATATCCCATCCCAGGAGGTACCCTGCCCTGCTAATATCACAGCACCTGTCCCAGTCTCAGAGAACAGTACTCTGTTGATAGGTGGTGATGGCACCTGCAGAGTACTTACTGAGGTGTCAGACTGGGAAATAACATCATAGAGGAGTACATTTTTGAGATTTGAAAGAGGAAAGATTTATTTAACTGGGTTATGACTTTTATTCTACAAGGTGCAGAGTATTCTAGTACTGAGAGTATCTTAAATGAAAAAATAATAAACCTATCTCGGTTCTCAGCAAGTGTACTATTTGGGGGTAGGGACTTCTACGTGAAAAGCATTTACAACTGTGTCTAAATAGTGAAGTTAATTACAAATGTAATTTGTGCTCTCACTGTTGGAGTGCTACTTGTGACACTAGCAGTAAGGAATTCTAAATTTAGAATGACAACCAGTTTTTAAATCTCGATTTACATCAGTATTTTCAAAAATCAGAAAAACTCCGACTTAATATTTGAACAAAACATTAAAATACTGCATAATGGAATACTTAAACACTTTGTTTAAAGAGGAAATTGGAATCTTTAGTCATTCCAAAATGCATATATCACTGTATAAAAATATTTCGCTGTACAAATATTCTTTAGCATCATTTTAACAACCAGAAAATTTAACCCTAAAATATTTAATGTCCACATAGCAATAGCTCTTCTGATACTTAAAAAATAATCACATAAAATTCTTAACTTGATATAACTAGAAATTATTTAAATCAAAAGTATGAATTCAGATGGTTTTACTTTAAATCACTAGGAATAAGTTAATTGTTAATTGTGCAGATGCTGTACTACACAGAGGCAAATCACACCTTCAAGTATGAAAGAATTACACTTTAGAGCATACTTCTAATTCAAATTGGCTGCTATTTTTCCTGATTTCTAACTCAGCCACAGAAGTTAGTAGGCAATATAAGTAGTTTTTTGTGTACAGTGCACTAGCTCCCCGTGTGGACACACCTGATTAGCAATACATGCAAAGTAGCTTACAGAAGGTAGAGCGATCCTCTTATTTAAAGTGGAGTACATTAGTGGTCTATGAGTTCACTCCTAACACCACGACAACTTAAATTCCCATATTCTGATTATTTTTATTTTTAGTGGAATTGCTGGCTTAAGAAGCTCCCTCCAGCGGCCCTATATTTCCCAATACTGCCCTTTCAGTGCCAATGCAGCAATTTACACAGGCCTGTGGTTAATCTGAACTAATCCAGCATGAAAATATCCCCCTTTCCACCTAATTAATCTGGACTAATTTTCCAGATTGGTTCCATCATACAACTCTGAAACACCACACAGCAAAATTGCAGCTGACGAAGAGTACGGCTCTGGCTATGTCAGTGTAACCGTTACCATCAAAAGGAAATCTTGTCTGACAACAGCCAAACTTCTTTCCAAGATTTAAAAGCCTCTCTGGAGCAACATGAACAACCTAGAAAAAGCAATTTTTGTTATAAGACCATGGCATACGTGGATAAACTGAGGATCCACAATCTGAAAATTCTTTTAAAAATGCAGCACACCCAATTCTCTTTTCCTAAAGCAGAATGACGCTATTAGCCCCAAAAGATGCACATCAACACAAGGATTGCTGGTGTTGCAGAGATTCAACAAATAGGCTAGGGGAGAAACAACCCACAGAACTTGAATCATAGCAAATTTGGTTGCTTTCCGTTTAAGTCTTCTAAGATTTTACTACTGACAATTTTACACTATTTCTTTCCTATAATGATTAGGTTTTCAGTTTCCTGGTATAAACCGTGAATGTGTTCTTTCATGCTCCATTAAAAAAAAAAAAAAAAAACCAAAAATTGAATCTGAGTAGCTATTTGTACAAGTAGTTTTCTTTTGGTTGATATCTCATAATCACATTTTTACATACAACGAATACATAGGCAAACAGAGTGTTCACTTAGAGGTCAGAAGTCAAACAGCATCCAAAGCCCCAGAGAAAGAAAATGGATACGGAGGATCCTGTCCTGGCCTTGGGGCAAACACAATTAAGTGATACAGACACGCTCAACCTCTCTGTAAGCATTTATACAGCTAAACAATAATGCATTGCTTTTATGACTGGTTATCACAGTCATACCCAAGAACGAGCTACTGACACCAATAAAGAACTAAGCCTCGTCCCTAACAGAGCTGTAATACCATACAACTTCAGGAAAAGTCTTATTTACCATGTTATTCAACATACTGAGTCTCTGAGATCACCCGAACACAGTGGTAACACTGAATTCTGAGAATAACGTGGTACTACAACATGAACCTAAATGTCTCACATTTCCCATTCTCCAGTGACACAGCCTAACTAACTGGGGGCTAGAGACTATTACCAAAGGAGGCACTCCCCACCTGTTTCTTGCTCACAAAACACAGGAAATCTTTTTTGCTAAGCAAAATCAACAAATAAAACAAATAAAAAGGTAGAACATGAGGAGTTGGAAGAGGGAATAATTTCAGAAACTATGTTCTTCAGGGAGAATGCAGGGACAAATAGGTTAGTTTTTATCAATTACAGATTTGCACTAACTTGATAGTTTCTAGTAACAGTACAGGAACATGAAGTTTAATTTCTTTTACCCATCCCAACCACAGTGGCTCTACTTGACTCTCATTTGAGGAGCAGCAGGCAAGCTGCTGTTTTGGTTAAGTAACTCTAATGTAAAATTCCACACCAAAACAGAAGTATTCAAATTTCTTGTTTTCAAGAACATAATCACTGTTAGTGACATCATCTAGAAATCCTCCTTGGGGAGTACTTGGATAATATGGCGGGTATAAATACATCTTTCCTCCCTTTCTCAAAAAATCTTTAGAAATTTTTATGCTTTTTGAAAACCGTTTAACAAACATTTAATCAGAGCAATTATTCTTCAAAATCCAAGCTCTGCTTCTGACTAAGAGCTCACTTGCCTCCTGACAGGAAACATTCAACCTTTATTTTGCTCCATTCTCTATTTATTTAATTTACAAATAGCTGAACTTGAATTTGCCATGGACTTGTGTTCTGAAAGGCTAATGCAGAGTAATACGCAAAGCAGTATGGTGTATCTGCTTTAAAACTAATTTAATCAACACACCACCATTCAATATACACTGAATTAAGCCAGAGGTTTAAAGACCTATGCCAGCTGTGATCAGCAAGAAAGCAGATACCATTAACAGATATTCTGCTACACTACCACAAATTGGACTTTTCCAAGCCTTTGGTACACAACTGGACAAGAATTTTATTCATTTAGGATTTCTCTCATCTTCAGTAATGGGAGTTTAATTTGCAAGTTTAATTTTAAGCTATTAAAACTGAGCCGTATTTGTCCTTTCTGGATGCAACCTTGGTTGCTTTTTGCCTTTTTTTTTGTTGCTGTTGTTTTTGGGTTTATTTGTTTTGGCTTTTTTTTTTTTTTAGAAAAGGCAGTATTGTGATAATTCAATTAACAAATATTTTAGACAAGTTTTATGGTCAGAATAAAGGCTAGTAAAAAAGCCAAGTGCACTGTTCTATTCCTAAGACTCTGAACTGCTTGTGCAAACTAATCACATTACAAGTACATTAAAACCAGACTGAACAGCACCCCTTTGAGAAGCGCTAAAGTGTATTTAAGATCATATGAGACTTTCCAAAAAAGTTTTAAAAAAAAAACCGAAAGCACAAAAACCCAAAACTGAACAAATGTTTTCCAATAAGCAACTTGAAGAAAAAGTTTTAGTCAGGCACTAATAATGATGTTTAATGGTTCTACCTCTTGAAGCAGTTTCTTCAGAACTAACCAGCATTTCACTGTTTGTTGACATTAAATGTTTATAAAAAACAATCATCATTTTATATAGAAGTGTTTTCTAGCTAAAATGACATGAACTCTGCCCTAATCTGGGTGACAAATTTGGGAACAGCATAGATTAAGGGATTTCACAAGTCCCACAAAAAGCATTAGTTTTGAGAGAAGTATCTCAAGCAAGAAAATAACTTTTTTATTAATAACTTTATTAATAAACCTTCCAATATTATGAAATTAAGAAAAATAATTGAGATGTGCATATTTTTCTACAACTCAGAGACAATGAGTTTTCTTGGCAGTCACTTCACATACGCTGTTTAGCTTGCTACTGGAAGAAACTGGCACTTTCAATATAAAAGAAAACTGGCACATTTTAAGTGTAATAATAATAAGCATTTATTTTCATCACCTTCTTGAAACACACACTGAAATCAAGTGCTCTGCACACTCACAGAAGGCAAGCTGCTTTATGTAAGAAAAACTCTGGGGAAAAAAACCCCCACTTTTTCTGCATTTAAAAAAACCAAACAAAACAAGTGTTCCCAATTAATTCCTACAGACCTCAATATTTGCCTGTTATGTAAAGGCTTGAGAGCAGGGCAAAAAATATCCTCTACTTTTGCCAATACAGTGATGATCATAGGTTGTTTTCCCATAAATATTTGGCAAAATTAAGACATATTGGAGACGGAAAATGTCAAAGTCGAGAAGTTTCTTTTCATTCAGTAGTTTGCAATGACTTTTTAATGCCACTAAGACACTCTCTCGCAAGAAAACCAAAAATAAGTTGGGAAGGATAAGACACCTTTTCTGCAGTTTGAGATTTAATGTGCTTAGACACACAGACACACCTTCAATACTACTTTTTGTGGGTACTCTTGGAGGTCACAGTCACAGAACTGCATGGGTTGGAAGGGACCTTCAGAGATCATCTAGTCCCCCCCCTGCCAAAGCAGGGTCACCTACAGCAGGTTGGACAGGAACACATGAAGGCGGGTTTTGAATATCTCCAGAGAAGGAGATTCCACAACCTCTCTGGGCAGCCTATTCCAGGGCTCTGTCACCCTCAAAGTAAAGAAGTTTTTCCTCATGTTGAGAGGGAACTTCCTGTGTTCCAGCTTGTGCCCATTGCCCCTTGTTCTGTTGCTGGGCACCACCAAGAATAGTCTGGCCCCATCCTCTTTGACACCTGCCCTTTAGATATTGATAAGCATTGATGAGGTCCCCCTCTCAGTCCTCTCTTCTCCACACTAAACAGATCCAGGTCTCTCAGCCTTTCCTCATAAGAGGTGCTCTGTTCCTTTGACCATCTTCCGCTGCACTCTCTCCAGTAGTTCCCTGTCCTTCTTGAACCGAGGAGCCCAGAACTGGACACAGTTGCATCTTGGCTCCCTACAGTTCAAGGATACTAATTCTTTGCTGTTGCCTCTCTTAAAAGCAGCACCAGTGGAAATCAAAAGAATGTAAGTGTTGTGTTCCTCACTATTCAAGCCCTTTATGGAAAGCTAGCTTATCCCGTATGGGGGTGGCAAATAGACTTTCTATTGCTGTCCAAGAAAGATAATACCTGCCATAACTCAAACAGAGGCAGCAAAAAATTGCATCAACTTTACATGCAAACTTAGCAACAACTCTCATCCAGCTGGGAATGTCCTTAGTAATGCTGCTGGTCACACGGCTGAGAAAAGACTGGTTGACACAGGGAGATTAACCTTGCACTTCCTTCATCTTCCGATGCGAAGGAAAGCCTCTTACCCCAGAAGTCATAATTTAGTACTCTACATTTATCACGCATACAAAGACAACAGGAGCCTTGTTGACATTGGAGTTTCAAAGTCTTTCTAGTTCTCTTCACCCACAGCCTGCGATGCCTGCTTCACCTCTTGCACCTTTTCCTCACTTCCAGGCCCTTTACAGAATTCTCTGCACAACAAACACAGTTGGTTCACTATACTTTTGTTTAGCGTAAGATTTATCTTGCTCTCTACAGGCAACACCACACTTTCAGAAAGGATGTACAGTCATTCAATTTGGATTGTGCATTCTAAAAGATGTGGACAGACAGCACAGAAGCTGACTTTTTTTGTATTAAAAAATACATTTATGTGCAATAGAAAAAAGAGGAAGGAGGCAGTAATTATCTCAAGCAATAGAAAAAAGAGGAAGGAGGCAGTAATTATCTCAAGCAATCCTGACAGAAAACGTGAGGGAAAACATACAAGCATTTTTCCCAGCAATATGAAGCATTAAGTCTAAGGACTACTGTGAAGGGATACAATGAATCAGGTTCAAATCATTTTAGCTTGTATTAAAAAAAATTCAATGAACCTGATCACTTAGCTCTTTTGTCCAGTGCGAACTGCTATCTCAATAGCAGCATTTTCTTTTCAACTTCATTTGATCACACATTTTTATAAAAACTAATAGTCAAGTTCTGAAATTTCGTGAGTGTATTTACCTGACAAAACAAACCAAGATAAAATTTAAACAAAAAAGAAAGTATAGTTCAGTAGGATAACAATCTTCCAGATATGAACAGACCAGATACAATCCAACTTCAGAAGCTATTCAGACTCAAGCCCTCCTAAGCTATGTGGGAAACTACCGCAATGGTAATATCATAAATTTGATGTATTTTACTATTAAAGGTAGTAGATGTTTACACACACAGTATCTTGCTCCATATTTAACTGTTGCTACCCTCAACCCTTGGATTTAATAAGACTGTTCAACAGCTGACACAGAAGCATGGTGAACAGAAACATAATAGTTCCAAGTCAACTTGAGCCGCATCGGTTCTTAAACAAAAAACCAATAAAGGAAAAGAGTCTGAAGTGGTTTATCCTGCATTGCAAAAAAGCAGTAGGTCACATGTTTCCAAATTCTTCTGGCTAAAATTTGTTGTGAAGGCAATTTTAAAGAATATTTTTCTAAAAAACCCAACAAAAAGTCATTTTATCTGATTATGTTACCATACTTCAGGCAAATCTTCAAAGATTTGACTTGGTAAGTCAGAATGCCTACACTTAGGCAAGACTGAACATCTAAATTTCATTTTGTATTTTAGTTTGAAAGAAAACCTAAGAAACTACCTTTATTCCCCCCATGCTAACCTGTCCAAAGGGGACTCCTCCCGCCCCCAAACAAAAACCGCTATGCTACTGCCTCACTGCTGTGGAATATTCCTTACATTCAAGATCAGAAACGTACTTCAGTCCTGATCTGTGAAAGTCTCTCAGCCCTATCTTAATTTTCTTTTAAGAAGAGAATGTCATCACATTCAACTTTAAGAACAGGGCTGTTCACCAGGGACTAGGATAAGGTCAAATTCATTTCCAGTTGTCATCAGAACCAGGATATGAATTAAGCCTCCAAAAACATATTAGTTGAGTAATACACACAGCCCTCTTAAAGGTTTCTTTCCCTCCCTCTCAGCTACAAGCATGGATTTATAAAAAGAGAAGCCTCTACAGGCACAACAGGTTGGACGTAATGAAGCACTGTTTCTATAGTCCTCTAGGTACCAACTTGAAAGGATGCTTCGCTAGTAGCAATGATTGGAGAACACTTCTCCAGAGACCAAAGAAAAAGTAATTCAATTTCAGTTGGTGAAAACTAGTATCTAGGAATGGCTGTTTTATAGACATTCTTTTTAGCTTCATATTACAGAAATGAATCAAGACTATATTAATTCAAGAAAAGTCTTATTACCAAAAAACAAAGAACTTCCTTGTGTTACTCACAATGAACTCCCCAAGCTTTCCGATTAACTCAAAAAGCAAACAGCAAGCTATTTTAATGTTTGTTGTATCTCTCCTTACTGCTCCGTAAACAATGCAAAGGGAGGAAAATTGGAGGTATCTTATAAAATAAAGAGTTCAGGAATACAGATTGAGAAAACTCCAGATTTGAAAAAAAAAAAAGAAATATCAAATATTACCCAAGAAATGCTTCATTTGGAAAGTGATGGAGTGTTTTAACCGTGCAACCTTATTTCTTGCATATTATCATTACTAGACTCCAAATACAGCATGAAGAGACACTGCATCTTGTAGTCACTGTACAGTAAATCAGAGGCTAAATGTTTGGTCATTGCCTCGAACACTTCTGTGTGGTTTTGTGTTGTGTTGGTTTTTCCCCGCCCCCCTCTCCAGGAACCCACATGAGATCTATTCCCTAGTTTTACACTATTTTGTACTTACTGCTGGTAGTAGAGACTGCATGTTCTGGTTGGAGTCAGCTATAGTGGCTAGGTAAACCAAGTTGGTATGCAGCATCTGTTGGTATCTACCAAAATAAACAAAAGCAAAACAGATCTTAAGTCACGAATACAATAACATCAGAATTTACTTTAATTCTACATATGTAAAGAGAGTCACCTATGTAGAACAAGATTCAAAAGACTTACAAGAGTACCATCATTAGGCATCCTAAGCCTTTCCCCTCATGCTTACCTACTACCCAATCTTTCCCAATGCCTCTATCAAAACTGTGCCTGCATCTTTTCTACAACTTCTGTCTTGCTGTGAAAAATCTAAAGCTGGGTGACACTGTTCTCACCTGTTTTGCTTCCAGCCCCAAACGAAGTCACCAGGAGACACATGGAGCATGCATACGGCTGTTTGGTGTGATTTCCATCACAAATACTAGGAAAAGAGAGCTCCTTATATTATGTCCCCAGATGCCAGATATAATAGATTTATGTGAATCACGACCAAGAACAGTGCAAACATTTCATCAGGACCCTGAGCTTTGGAAGTTTGCAATGGAATGACTTTTCTGCTACAGACACATTCTTAACATAGTCTCAACTTCTAGCCCACAGTCACAATAATCCTGAAAGCAGGAACAGATTATGAATACATTAACTATAGGCTTGCAAACAGCTTAATACAGTTAACTACACAACAATAAAAGCATTCCCTTAAAGCAAAAATACCTAATATTTATGACCCCCCTCCTAACCCTACACTACCAGTTCTCTTAGGAAGGGCTCAAGGGCCATACTGTGATGCCCCGTTTGTCAGCTGACTCTGTATTTGTCAGATCATCCCATGCCAGAAAATACTGGGAAAATAATACTCCTTAATAATTCACTCCTTCTACAGTTCTCTCAGATCACTCTTCAGGGATCCCACTAGACAGAAAGTCCACGTGAGATATTCTGGCAAGCCAAATAAATGTCTAAGACAAGGCTGGTTGTTCTTGGGCAAGTGGAAAACAGGCAGTTCTCCTGTGTTTCTTAACAGGAAGGAGAAAGGTCCATTCCTACATGATTTTGAAAGTTTTGAGAAGAAAACTACCTCTTTCCCAAAATGCAATTAAGATGCAGAGGAAAAAGATCTTGGGTACGAAAACCCCATTTTTATGAGTGTCATCATTATGACATCAACCTGCAGAAGTCAAGTTGCAACATTTATTTCAGTGGCAGAACTGACAGTCACATGGCAAACAGAAAAATCAATTTTAAGTGTAGTATCTGCAGCAATACTTTTCTGTTCTTCACAGCAGTTGTCCTACGAGGTGAGCTAAACAAATGAAGAATGGTGATCTGAAAATTCACCCAGTCCTTAGTAGATTTGGATTAATGTCTTACTGAGAGCATTCAGACGTCTTTCCTTTGTTCTGATAGTCCATTATACACTGAATAAGATGGTTATTTTCATCCAACATCTGAAACGATAAAGAAGAATTTTGTGGTAAGTTTCATGAAGAAACTGAAGTGAACTTGAGCCTTGCTTCTCTCCTCAGAGTTTTTAAAAACAAAAAAGCAAAGTAGTATTCCAGCAAGTTCTACATTAATAATTTATAGAACACTCTTTTGCTCCTATCTCCCTGCACCCTCCAACTAGTTTTACAGCTTTTAGTTTAAGGGTTTCAAGCCAATATTATAGCTACATTTGTGAAGCTTCCCATTCAAATACCTATGCCAAGTTCTTACAAAGTTTTGCATTTCTTCATTTGATCTCTATCAAGAAGTTTACTTAAAAATTTATGCACCAAATTTCCTTTCTCCTTCTAAAGCCCACATCTGCTCATAGATTTAATAATAAAAGGTATTGAAATTGCTATTGATAGAGACTGAGCTTACCAGACAGGTTTGTTTCAAGGAAATGCATTGGAAAGAGAAGCCATATTAACATTAAGAATCTCTAATTAAACTGCACTTCATAAATATTCTGTATAATGGGCACATTAGATCTATTATACTTCAGAGTTGTCCAGAAATACAAACATATGTGGATTACTTCTCTGGCAAAAAAAAAAAAAACAACCCTAAAATTATGGGAAATTGTAGATCTTGTGTAAGTGGCTTTCTACAAAAAGCCCATGCATTCAAGGCGTTCTAAGCTCCATAAGCAAGAAAAAAAAATGAAGCCTGGTCTCCTAGAGGTGCATATCCCCACCCTGTGCCTTTTTAACCGCTGTCCCACACTCTGATCTCTGACTCTGACCAAGAGTCAGCAGAACCATGGCTAACCTGAGCTACCCACCCAGTTATCCAAAACAACTAAACTAAACGGAAAATTTACTGCAAAATGGAAAATTTTGCATTGATTTCTCCTTTGGCTTCCTCTCTGTGAAAAGCTATTTGGATCCCTTTACCCAGCTGCTTAATTTCACAAAATCGGATCTTAACAATCTCCAAGACTCTTTCCTTCTTCCAAACATGGTTGAGACTAGCCAAAAGGCTCATGCTTCTACAAGGAAAGCACAGCGTTATTATATCACCTTTATTTCCCTAGGAATCCAACCGAAACAAATTCTGTAAGGAAAAAAAAATAAAAAAGAAATAAGTACTGACACTTTTTTCCTTCTGACTAATCCACCTCTATGAAAAGGGTATGGAGTCAGAAATCTCATGCAGCCCACCCAAAACTTATATCCATGTAAGAATGAGCCAACCAGCTGAGTCTTCCTACATTCAAACCAGTAATTCACCAGAACTGACTGGAACGATCACCAAGCAATTATTCTGCCTGAAACTGCTGGATCTGGAAACACTGTCATTAAGCACTAAACACAGACAGAACCACAGTATTTTGAGTTACTCTCTGAGCCTCAGAAGCTAGGCAGAACTGTAGCTACACACTCTGAAGAGGATCACGAACACACTGCAACACAGACACAGTTCACATGTACTAACATCAAGTTTTATAAGAAACTCGGTGGCCACTTTCAACCAAAAAAATAAGGAAAAAGGAGCTAATACCTTTGATACCAACATCTCACAGAACACTTGCTGAGGAAGCCTTGAATCAAGGCCCTCTTCAGAATGTCTCCCACCTTCCAGAGGAAGGCAGCAGACACTTAAAGCTTAGCAGACAGCTAGACCTTCGGCCTGCCAGTTAGATGCACTCTTCACTGTCACCACGTAAGCTGGACATCTTTAGGGGTTAAAAAAAAAAAAAA
>KZ506005.1:314025-324879 GCA_002844005.1 Limosa lapponica baueri
CTATTGGTGGCTTTGACGTAGCCGCTAGAACTAGCGAGTAAGTAAATGTTTTGCATTGTCTCCATTTACAAGACTTTGTGGGAAAAGTTGCCTTTTAGATAACTGAATATGTCAGGTAATAGCCATTCTTGCTGCTAGCATTACCTCCCTTCCAATTCTCTTTTGCTCTGAGATTTGGGTTCTTAACTTGGAGGTTATGGACAAAAGGTAAGGAGATGTCCTAATTTCTTCTTCCTCCTTTCTTAATTATTGCATGTTTGTCTGGTTTTTTGTTTTTATTTTTCCCAAGGTGAGCATAGAGTAGCAGAGTTACCTACCAATGCAGGTGTTTTTCTTTTGCAGTCTTCTATTGTTCTGTACCATGACGTGCCCATCACACCACCTTCTTCGTTCCCCATCCTGCTGGGACGTGCCTGTAGTTGCTTCTTATTCCCTAGTTTTTGCCTCAAAGGTGTAGTTAATTGGATTACAGTTCGTGTTCTCTGCTTGATTCCCAAAAGCCAGAAAGCAGGGAAGTCCTAACCACCATCTGCTTTTCCCCTGTCCTGTGGATTTCTTTCATCTCTAATGAACTTGGACCAAAACACAGACCGCTGTGCTCGTGAGCCATCACAATACTTCAAAGGCGTTTTTGAGCTAGCTGGGGAAGAATTGTGGGGCATGCAGATAGACATTGGATAGATCAAGCAATGAGTCCATGAAAAGCTAAGGATTTACAGAATCTGACAACTGGTTTATTAATGACAGTATTGTAAACATGAAAAGAAAAACAACTTTCTGAATGTACTATTTTTCAGTGTAAAGAGTGCAAAACTCCATTCTTGCCTTTCTCATTTTAATTTGAGAAAATGCTGATGGAACGTTGTCCGCAAGATTGGCAAAGGTGTGTTGGCTGTTGGGCCACCAGGCACATGGTTAGTTGACAAAGTCATGGCATGGCTGGAGATGGTCATAATCAGCTCCTCAGCAAACCGAGATGAAATTTCTGCCTGCCTTCCACTTTGCTTTTAAATGAAAAAATGATAGTGATTTCATTATTATTAATTAGAGTATATGCAGTTATTAAGCTGCAGTGAGATTAAGATAAACCTTCATAGAATCATAGAACTGTCTATGTTGGATGGGACCTTTAAGATCATCAAGTCCAACCATTAACCTAACACTACCAAAACCACCACTAAACCATGTTCCCCAGCACCACATCTACCCATCTTTTCATTACCTCCAGGGATGGTCGCCCAACCACTTCCCTGGGCAGCCTGTTCCAATGCTTGATAACCCTTTTGGTGAAGAATTTTTTTCTAATATCCATCCTAAACCTCCCCTGGTGCAACTTCAGGCCATTTTCTCTTGTCCTATTGCTTGTTACTTGGGAGAAGAGACTGATCCCCACCTGACTACAACCTCCTTTCAGGTAGTTGTAGAGAGCCATAAAGTCTCCCCTCAGCCTCCTTTTCTCTAGGCTGAACAACCCCAGCTCCCTCAGCTGCTCCTCATAAGACTTGTTCTCCAGACCCCTCACCAGCTTCATTGCTCTTCTCTGGACCTGCTCCAGCACCTCTATGTCTTTCTTGTAGTGAGGGGACCAAAACTGAACACGGTACTCGGGGTGGGGCCTCACCAGTGCCGAGTACAGGGGGACGATTGCTTCCCTCGTCCTGCTGACCGCACTATTCATGATATAGGGCAGGATGCTGTTGGCCTTCTTGGCCACCTGGGCACACTGCTGACTCATGTTCAGCTGACAGTCGACCAACACCCCCATGTCCTTTTCTGCCAGGCAGCTTTCTAGCCACTCTGCCCCAAGCCTGTAGTGCTGCGTGGGGTTGTTGTGTCCCAAGTGCAGGACCTGGCACTTGGCCTTGTTGAATCACTACAAATATTTATTTGCTTGTTGCTGCAAGAAAAGACAATAGCTGCAGCGCTAGAAGTGAGTCTTGCACACCAGACCATGTGGACACTCCTAAATTCACCATGGAACTCTGATAGCAATTTAGATGCCAGTGAAACTGGAAAAAGTATTGAATTCCATTTGAGAGAAACCCTGTGTATGCCTTTTTTTCCTCTCTGATGTAAAGAAATAGGTACCAAAACTTTGGCAGTTTAAAAACAAATCTTCTTGGCTTTAACTAAAAAAAAAAAAAAAATAAAAAAAATACTACATGGCATTTGTAAAACCCTGAATATGGATCTACATTGGTCAGAGAACTGTTCTACATCCTGGCTTACTCGGAATGCATCTCCCATGGACAGAACTCAATTTGGGTTTCTTCAATTGTTGCTCACAGGACTGTGTTAAATGGTTTTGAAATTTCTGTCCTTCCCCTGGCTCTATATCAGAACAGGTTTTAGCAAACACAGAGTTGCTAGAATAGTTTAGATAAAGAAAAAGACACATATGGCATGAAAAGTGCAGTTCTTCTATATTTATGTTCCCGTAGACCCTAGCATCAAGTATTGAAACATTAGCAGAATCTAAGTAGAAGCTGCAAGGGGAAATCATTGACCTGGCAGACAGGCAGGTTGTGCACTGCATCTTGCGTAGTGATAGTGAGGGAGTCCAGTATGAAATGTACACCAGCCTTTATAAGATTGACCACAGCAGTTAAATTAATGTATGTTGTGGTGAGATCTATAACTTCCTTTCTGTCCTCCACAGGCCGAAGCAATTTGTGGCAATGCTAAAACCGGGTACGAGTTTTTGGGCAGGAATTACCCAGAAGCTACAGGAGCTCAAAAGGACACCATCAAATTAGCAAGCAGCTTTGCTTAGAAGTAATACAGTACAAAGCACGTGATAAATGCTTCAAGAAAAGCTTGGGCTTCTTTCCTTCATGAAAAAGTTAAATGCTCTGTGAATATACTTGTTTTAATGATTTCGTTGTATGCTATGCTGTGGAAACTGGTGGAAAATAAACCATTGAACTTGCTATAATAAGGAGAAAACAGCTACTGCAGGTTTGTGTTAATGACCTTATAGGAAACAAGTGTACAACTGGTATACAAAATCTCCTCACAAAAATTATTCCAGGTGACACCTGTGCATTCAACTTGATGTATGAAATCTCCCCTAACATCTGGTGGTACAATGTTAGGTGACTTTTGTAGTGTCTCCGTAGATTGATAGTGCTGGGAGCTATAGTGATTGCTTCTAATTTATAATAGCGTAAGACACTGTTGGGAACGTTTCATGCAGGAAGCAGTGTAGGAAGGTGTATGGCAACATGCTACTCATGTGGGTTGTATAAGACATTATCATTGTCTTTGAAAACGATGAAAATGATAGCAATGTTTTATCCTGTAGTGATCCTTATCACAGTATTTTTGACATGCTGTGGTCTCTTTGTAGCTTAATAGCTTCTATTTCTATCACAAGTGGAAAATACAGGCTTTAGAGTACATACAAAAATTTGCATTAAAAATATTATCAGAGTACAGTATTTCAATTTTTTGGAACAGTTACTTAAATACTTACAACATAGTACAAAGTATTGCCAGCAGGTCAAGGGAGGTGATCCTTCCCCTCTGCTCAGCAGTGGTGAGGCCACACCTGGAGCGTCGTGTCCAGTTCTGTGCTGCCCAGTACAATAGAGACATGAGCATACTGGAGAGAGTCCAGCGAAGAGCCCCAGTGATGATGAAGGGGCCGGAGCATCTCTCCTATGAGGAAAGGCTGAGAGAGCTGGGACTGCTCAGCCTACAGAAAAGAAGACTCAGAGGCCTTGTGAATGTCTACAAATACCTGAAGGGAGGGCGCAAAGCAGACAGAGCCAGGCTCTTCTCAGTGATGCCCAGTGGCAGGACCTGCAACAGAGGAGGTTCCCTCTGAACATCAGGAAATACTTTTTTTTTTTTTTTTGAGGGTGACCAAGCAGTGGCACAGGTTGCCCAGAGTGGTTGTGGTGTCTCCCTTCTTGGCAATACTCAAGAGCTGACTGGACGTGGTCCTGGCCAACTTGCTCTAGGTGGCCCTCCTTGAGCAGGAGGGGTTGGACCAGAGGACCTCCAGAGGTCCCTTCCCACCTCTGCCATTCTGTGATAGCTGGGGAAAAAAATGAAGACATCATCTTCAACACTGTGTTCATTATTCTAGCCCATCATGTTTTGGGGGTTGTTTTGTTTGTTGGTTTTTTTTTTCTCCAACAACTCTCAGGTGTGGATGGAGAGAAAGGGTGGACTCACGCTTACCTGGCCTAACTACAGGTACCTTGGGTTTCCTATTGTCTGTCTCTAGGCCTTCAGCTGGAATAACAAATGTTAACAATGAGCGTGTGCTTTGAAATTGAGTGTGAATTGGAGTTCATCTTTCCCAATACAATCCTGCAGTAAGTGACTGTGACTTTGGATGTTCAGGAAAGCAGCATAGAGAAAATGGGGGAGGGAGCAGCATGTAAACGCACTTTCCCGAACATGTAAAGAAGTTCAGCAATTCACTTGCTTTGCATTAATGCTTTTGACATTGATTAGACTAATTCTTTAGTTCTAACATTTGCTCAAAGTTTAAAATCTCTCTCTGCCCCTTCAAATATCTGAAGGGGGGGGAGAAGTAGGAAGAAAAAAATCTTAATTTTTTTATTATTCACCAAAAGAAGTAAAAAGAGTCCAGGTGTTCTTTGCAGGCAGTCTTTATTTTTGATCAAGTAAACCAGCCTGTTTGAAACATCCATGAAACTAAAAGAAGGAAGCAAGATTGCAGTTCCAGGGTCAGGAATCACGTATTTCCATGCTGTTATGCTTTGTGTGTGTTAAGGGAAAATCAAATTATGAATTCCCAGTGGACAGCCAGCAGTTCAGCTAAAAAACATGCACCTGCTTAATCCGTGATGATGCACAAGCACAGGTGGAAATTAAATGCATCACTCCAGCAATAGCTTTCCTACAACGTGGTACTTCTGAGGATGACAGAAAGCAAGGACACAACCTTGCTGTTTGAAACAGAATCCATGATTTGCCCTAATGCAGCTGATTTGCTACGTCCTTTTTCTAGTCATAGTGGATTTTTTTGGTTTGTTTTGGGTTTTTTTGGTAGAGAAAAAATTGCTGTATAGGCTTATTTTCCCACCAAAGTTGAAATACTCACCAGTGTTAATTCTTGAGTGTTCTGTTTTCTTTTAGAAATAAAAATTTCTAATAGCTGGCACAACTACCTCCGTGTTTCTAAATTGCTGATGAGCACAATTAAATATAGTACTTATTTTTTAATTTTGGAAAGTACCCAGTGGCGTATAGTTCCGACTGACACCTGAGCTTGTTTAATACTAGGGCACAGCATGAAAGAACAGGAAAACATCCTATCTACTATAACAGAATTCCAGTCTCTGTTTAAGGAGGTAGGTGAACACCAACACCAGTTTTAATTTGTCTGCAGCTGGATTTCAGATTTTACTGGCATAGTTTGTGTTCCAGCTTTCGCTCAGCCTTATTGTGGCTGGTGGTAAGTGGTGGGAAAGGGATGCAGCCCTGTTTAGCCCCTCTAGTAACTCCACTGTTGGTTGCTGGCAGTCGCTTAATTCACCACTGTCTGTTTCTGACTGTTTGCATCACTTTGAAATGCTTTACAAATATTTGGCAGCACGATTTTTGCTATGGAATGTAACTAAATAGATTATAGAATCACAACGGGGAATCAGTGGTATTAATCATCTTGTCTTACTCAGATTTTAGTGCAAAAGATACTGAAATTCAAGCTGCAGAAATAGAGAAGGGAAAAAGCATCTGAAAAGAAAAAGAGAAAAATACCTAAGTTGCAGAACAATTATGATGGCTGTTATAATGTTTTTGACATTCTAAGAGGCAGTATTTGTCTACAGTGCACAGAGCTGCTGAATGAACTTGGTTCCTGTGGAGCCGAGTCCTGTAGTTTTCCTGAAACCTGATGGAGCTACGGTTGTGCTAAACCCAAGAAGCTTGTTCATCCGGCACTGTGCAGAGAGGCGTATCTTCACATTTTATTTTTTATTTCTTGCACATATATTTGCCACGAAAGGTTATTAGCATGTTTTCCAGGACGTTATGATTGTCCCTGGTTAGTGTTGGTATAAGATATGTAAAATCTGCCAGGACCCCCTTTTTTCTTCCCCTTTTCTACTGTAACTTTTTGCAAAAGGGATAATTATTGCTCAGTGGTATTGAGTCCAGTAAAGTTCTGATTTGTGCTGTATGTTATTCATGAAAAATAGATTAGCAATGTCACTTTACATAATGCTGTATTATCATAGGCCACTGCAGCTTCAGTGATAAAACTGCTTTCTTTTAGTGAATTTTACCAGACAGCAAGTGGTATCCGGTACAACTTCTTAATACACTTACATAATTCTTAAAATATTAAGTCTTAGATCAGTTTGGGTTTTTTACTCTCTGTCTTCCATTGAGAATATAACTGTGCCCAATGGCTAAACCTTTAACACTGTGAATCTTCTCTGCAGAGGCATTTTACCTGTACCTATTTCCTGTTACTGTGCACTTTCAGCTACGCATTTCTATTGCTTGTGCCCATTCCTCCCTTCTTTCTCCCTCTGTTCTCTTAGTTTTCTGATCATTTTTCCTCACTTAAAGCCTAGTCTGTGAGGTGTGTGTGCTTCCCTGACCTTCCCACCTCATCAGATCACTTCTGTGGCTTCATGATGTAGCTCTGGATTCCCCAAACCAGCAGGAACTGGAGGTGTGCATCCAGATAGGATTTTGTCTTCTGGGACCTAGCGCGCCTCACCGTATGGATGAGCTCCGTGTTCAGTTCGCTCTCATTATTAGTAGCTCAGTACAGTCAACCAAACTTTATAGCTTAGAACAACAGAATCATAGAATGGTTTGAGTTGGAAGGGACCTTAAAGATCATCGAGTTCCAAGCCCCCTGCCATGGGCAGGGACACCTCCCATTAGACCAGGTTGCTCAAAGCCCCATCCAGCCTGGCCTTGAACACTTCCAGAGATGGGGCATCCACAGCTTATGCCTAATTCTTTTGTTGCACCTTCCTGTTGTACTTTTAAATGTTTCATATGGTTTTGAAGCTGCAGTGTATCGTATCTCATGGAACAAAGAGTTTGACCTATTTCTGTAAGCGTAATGTTCAGTTTGGCATCTGTCACCCGAATGTCCAAAAGAGAGAGGCACCACCGTAAAAGATCATCAGTCAAGACAGAAAAAAACAGGGGAGACTGTAACACTGACTACAAATGTAGAACAAAAAAAAAAACAAACCTACTCAAATCACGAACTGAAGGTAGAGGTGTGGTTTCTGAGGATATTAAATAGCCAGTTGTGATTTTACTTGACAGTTTTCATCACTAACTAAATTCATATTTACAACTGTGTTCCCATTTTCCCGTTACTTAATCTTTTTGGTCATATCTTCTATTTCTGCATTTCCAACTAGATTGTTCTCACTTTTTTTGTGTGTGTGAAATTTTCTATTCCCCGATTTTTACTGCTCTTATCTACACTATCTCATTTCTTTCAGCACCTTTTCCTGAAGAGCTAGTGTTTTTTGTTACTATTTAACATGTTTCATGGTAAGCTTTTCATTTTTCCCATTGAAATGAACTATTTTAACTAATGAGATTAAATCTTCACACATATTTCTTCCCTTCATGTTGCAGTTACATGCTTAAGTTAATTCTGTAGTGCTGCCAAGTCTCTGTCGTTTAAGAAAAGCTTAAGGCGAATATTACAAGTTTCTCATTCCAGCTAATTCGCTGGTTGTGTTTAATTGATGATTTATCAATCAGAGAGAAAATAAAACTTTTGTAAAAAGGATCACTGACAGATTAAAAACCCTGAAGCATATTAGATGGATTTTATAGGGTTGTTAGGACACTAAAACTGAAGTGTTGGATGTGAAACTGATGTAAGATCTGAGGCCTTTATAAAGGTCTGTCTCTGGAAGAGTTAAGGCCTGCTGTCTGGATAGGAATTTTGGAGGACGCGTAGTTGGTTTGTGTTTTAAATACCCTATCTGAAACCCCGCAGAAAGCTTAGTACAGGATAGACCAATTCAATGCGCACAGTATAGGTCTCAGCTGTTGGAAAGGGGTTATGCAGACCATACCATGGGCAGTATATAACCTAATAGCCCCTAGGAAAGGAAATCTGAACTGTTGTTTACAGTAATGCTTTCCTCTGCCCGGAAGGTAAAGCAAATACTTCTATGTGAATATCAGATGAGTCCATTCATGGGTTATTTGAAGTAGTAAAGCAGGTCAGTTCTCCAAGGCTGGAAATTCGCAGAGTGAACAGTTAGATATATCTTCAGCTGACTTTGAAAAGCAGTCACCGTATTTATCAGTATGTCCTGGTCTTGGGGAAAAAAGCTGTAGACAAGAATGATGACTAAATTCAAAGTTTTTCAGTGCATGGGGTTTTTTTTTAGTAGTAGCAGTCACCCAAGAAAATAAAGATTAAAAATCACAAAACTGCAGGTGCTGAAAAAAAATACAGCACCTGTAATGAAAGTTATCTGTTCAGTTTTGATAATAGCTTTAAAATTCCAGATTTTTTGTTCCTTGTTATTCTGACTGACTTTTTGCATTTCTTTTACTTTGGCTAATGAAGACTGCATACTGGTAACATTCAGTCCTCTGAATTACAACACGTTTTTTCCAGTGTGAAAAAAGGACCCTTCCTTTTATTGTCTGTGCAGTTTCATAGAATGATGGGTGCATCTGCTTTGTTCGGAGAGGACACTTGTGACACTCTAACTTAGCCCAGTGTTTTTGGTTTTTTTAAGATATGCATATTTCTCAATATCTTTATTTCTCTTTTATCATTGTGCTATACCTTTTCCTGTGTTGTCTTTCATATCACTTCCTTTGCTTCTTTTGAAGCCTCTGTGTATTTTTCTCTCACTATCCTGTATTTTCTGCTTCCTCTTTTCATGCTCTGCTGTGCCTTGCAGCTCTACGGCATACACTTCTATCTTCTTCAGCTTTTTCTTTCTGTCTCTTCCAGATATGCTTCCACTCCTGAGCATTTGCATGGGAGTCTCAGAGACTCCTTCAGAAGTTGAATGGGCCCCATGAAGTGAAAAAGTTGGTCTTAAGTAAAAAGCCAGCTCTGTTCTTCCTGAAGTCCAGGAACAGTGGACAGTGTGCCTTCCCTTGCATCTTCCTCCTCCCGCCATCCGTCGCTGTTGGTCTTTGCAGGAACTGAAGTTTCCCTGTCTGATGGTCTCTGAGCATTCTTTGGCATGTGGGAGGTAACTCGCTGTACCCTGGCTGTTCTTTGTGCGTGTAATACAGCTTCACGTGCATAAGAAGGGATGTAATTTGCTCTGAGGAGTGCAGAGACTGCGCCCCTCTGGTGTTATCCCATCGCCTCCTCTTCCACCATCTTCCTAGTCTGCTCTCATACTTGGAAACTGTGACGATTGCTGTTGTTGCCTCTTTGGGATTTCAGGCTGTTGTTTGGCACACTGAGAGCTGAGGCAAGGTGAAACCTGCAGCAATGAGGGAGAGGGGATGCTGCGTGAGAGAGAGAAAATACTGTGTTTTGATCCTAAATAGTGTTTTTTTTTCTGTGTTCTTGAGTACAGGCTTCTGTGGCCCTGTGTTTTTTACCTGGTCTGTTGCAAATCCAGGTGCGATAGCTGTGCTTTCTGCAATCTGTTAAAGCCAAGGGTGTAACCATAGTGGTGAAAGCATGGTACAATGAACTTGACTCATAAAAAAAATGAAAGCATTTATCCATCTAGTCCATGCGACCTCTCTTCATGCCCGTTGTTACC
Source organism: Limosa lapponica baueri (assembly GCA_002844005.1). Taxonomy (NCBI): domain Eukaryota; kingdom Metazoa; phylum Chordata; class Aves; order Charadriiformes; family Scolopacidae; genus Limosa; species Limosa lapponica. The sequence continues at coordinate 323,745 of KZ506005.1, forward strand.
TGTGCTAGTGGAGTTTGGGAGAGTACAGTTACCTGTGTTGTGACCACACCGGAAATTAAGCTGTGGCCGAATGCTTTCAGTTCTCATCTCAAGCGATTTCTGTTCTGCAGCTGTTTCAGCTGCTGCTGGCAGCGTTTTAAAGCAGCAATACTGTGAAATTGAGCAAGGTTGTGAATGGAAATGCTGAAAAAGAGGAGTGTTTCCTTTGGTCCTGCAGTCCGACAAACCTGTAAGCAGCAGTGCATGGAACTATCTATCAGGGCATGGAAGAGAGTTGTATATTTTTTTTTTTTGCATTCTGTTCACGTTTTACATGATTTTCAGTGTGTCCTCAAGTGTTAGAATCTTTTGTCCACTTTTCTACCTGGAAAACACAGTTGTAAAGGGTGTTTAATATCAGAGTACTTAAAACAAAAATAATTCTTTGCTCTCCTAACATTTTGTTGGATTTTTTTGTGCTTTTCATACCCATATAATGAACTGTACACCAGGCCTTGGCTTTTGTAATCACTTACACTGTGCTCAACTTGGGCAGAGGAGCAATGCCCCTCGAGTTGGGTGAAGAGCAGCAGGTGCATAAGCACGCTTCAAAAACCTCTGGAAAATTAGCCCAAACTTGGCCTTGGTAAGTAGAAAAACCTCGAAACAGGGCTGCTGAAGGCCACGCTGATACTCCTATCAAACAAGCAAAAACTTTTAGTTACACTGAATTGTTTTTAACAGGTATGCTGTGTGTCTCCTGTAAGGATGGCTGTGCAAGAGGAGCGAGCTGCAACGTGCCTCCTCAGCCCTTCTTCAAACCCAGCTCCGGGCGTGAAGGCCGAAAGGGACAACTTTTGCCCCCCCCATCCTTACAGGTAGGCGCTGCTTTCGCCCTTCGGGGCCTGCCAGCGAGTTCAGCCCCGCTCCTGCGCCTACAGCCCTGCGGAGGAACCTCTCGCACTTGCTGGAGCTCACTCCGTCGTTAACGGGAGCCCCGAGGACACCTGCAGCCCCCGGGTACACTCAGGGGCTTCCAGCTCCCCAGCCATCACCCGCGCTCCACCGTATGGGGCTCTGAGAGCGGTAAACGGGGTCGCCTTCCCGGTAGGGCCTGGGGGCGAGACCTCGTAAACTGGGCAACGTAGCCGCCGCC
>KZ506005.1:327104-343588 GCA_002844005.1 Limosa lapponica baueri
TTTTTTTATTTTTTTAGTAGAGCCCCCCAGATCTTCAGGTTCTAGTATTTTGGCTTTCTGGAATGTATTGACATTCAGTTAAACATCTTTCCATGAAGGCAGACACTGATGCGAGTTGCCTGCAGTCTGGGAACTACAAGTGAGCAAAACTTTTGTTTTTCCTAGTAGCTTGGGTTTGATTACATTGAGGCATCCTGCTGAATGTCATCTGACTTGTATGGTGGCAGTAGGCAGATGTAACAAAAGTAGCATTACCCTTCAGTTGCATCAGCTAGTTTTCTTTGCTCCTGGGACAAGAAACAAAGCAAGCAGACTTTGTATTGAAAGTTCAGAGGTGCTGGTGCTGTGCAGCCTTGTAAATTAACTGTATGAAGTTTAATGCTCCAGAAGGAGCATAGAAGTTGTCGGATTTCAAATGGATCAATGTTTCAGGAAAACTCGTCTAAATAATTGCCATAAGGATGATTTAAAAAAGCATTCTGGCTTGAGTAATAGTATTCTGCCTTTTGTCTTCTATGTGGATTCAATTTTTAATGAATAATAAAATAACTCAGAAATTTAAATGCAAGATGAATAGCATTACAGCTACAAGTATTAGTGTTCTTTAAAAAAAAGTGGAATAAACCACTGAATTCTTAGGCTTGAAAAGTTTGTATTCCAAATAAATTTCAAAATCTAGCTGTGCAGGCTAAGATACAGAAGGGAGAATGCACTTGGCTTTAAAATCACAGCATTCAGCCTGTAGCACCTGCTAAGAAAAATGCATACAGAAAGCATCCTCCCATTGAGTTTCAAAGGGAGGTATTTGAACTGGCTTGTTCTGAGGAAGGGTGATCATCACTGCACTTACTGGTCATCCAGAAGTACTCATGAACTGCTTGTGGCTGGGAGCAGGCATTGCTCCTGTGCTTCTACAGGGCTGCAGGAAGGAAGGGCATCTCAGGAGCTGCATTGGCCCCCATGGCTTGGAGGACAGCAGAGGTTCATGGAAGTCACGGACTTAGGTAGTCCTTTCTCTTCCATCTCTTATTGCCTCTCCTTCTCACCCAGAATAAAACCAGGAGGTGGGAAATGCAGATGACCAGGTATGACTTCTCACCTCTCTGAGCACGGATTGTCCCTCTGCCAAGTACCACTTTATCTGGTTACCCAGGAAAGATCACTTAGCTTCGTGAGTTCTCCAGGTCTTGCAGGATGCAGGTTTGCTCATGAGTAACAAGGGTTTTTCATCACCTTCTATGTTTTTCTCTACAAAGTTCTGGTAGCCTGCTGTTAGACCAGTGCTGGTACTCAAGGCCTTCCTCCTTGACCATCAGGTTATCTCCTTTACTAGCAGTCAGGAGGTGGGAGTCCAGACCGGGCTTATGGCTGGTCACCACTGGGGGTTTTAGCATACAGTAGGATTCCAGACAGGGACTGTGTCCTTTATACACCTTCAGCTGGACAGATTCTGCCTTGAAAGTTTGGCTGTGGTGTTTTGACCTTGCATACCATCAGCTCTTAGACTGAATGGTTGGGCTCTGTCTTCCTAAATGGAGGGAACTTGTATGATCTACCAAAGGGACCCTTCCGCAATTGCCCTCTTTGTTGACAGGAACAGGTTAGCAGCATGTCAGAAGGCTTTGCACGTAGCAGTCCGTGGGACTGGCAGAGAGCAAAGCAGCATGGTGAGGTCCTGAGCTCTGCTGGTCAAGTGGTCTGTGACGATGCTCACAAAACTGCAGACGTCTTGTGTCATGGACATCTCCTTAACAAGCAATTGTGTCCTTGGTTAGCTTGAGCTTAATGTTGAGGGTGAGAAATGGTTGGGCTGTGCTATTAACAGGAAAAAATAGTTAAAGGCTTGGGAAGAGGAAGGAGTGACAAGGTTTCCATGGGCCACGACAAATGTTTATACCTTGCCTTAGTGTCTTTGGGCCCTGCACCACTTTGGAGAAATGGAGGGTGGAAAAAAAAAAGCATAAAATAACAGGGCGAATATCGTTCCTTGGTTTCCTTTCTTCTTTACTTTCTTGAACTTAGTTTTTTGTCACTTCTGTGTCTCTTCTTGTGGCTTTCGTTCTGTCCCCGGCCCTGGAGTGCTCATTACAGGCAGGTGTTGAAAGGGCAATTAGCAGATGTATCTGCTTTTCTTGTGGAGGCATGAAAAAATACAGAACTCGACTGGGTGCTAGGGATCCTCCGTTGTTACCTTAGGACCTGCTTACAGCAGGAAGCTTTTCAAAAAGCTCGCCTGCTGCTGGTTCCAGGGCTGTGACAGCAGCCGCCAACACTCTTCACTGTGGCATCAGCTACCTCTGTTGTGTATATTTCTGTTTCACACTTTCCATTATTGCTAGCACCAGTGGGCCTGAACATGCATGGTGTCAGCAAAGAGAAGTTGCCCCAAGTCTGCCTAGTAAGCTGGGGTAAGGCATGGCTGCCGTATAAAGTTTCCTTTGCACCTGACTTGGAGGGGAACGGCAGCAGATAACAGGTTCTTGTGTTCTGTTTGCAGCTCAGTTGTCTTCCCTTGGATGTTTTGGCTCGTCCCTGGCAGGTTCTCCACTGCCTGCAGCTTATCTAGGCTGATAGTGGGTGAGTGTTCGGAAGGCACAACGGCTGTGCATGGCGGGTGGCCAGGCTGTGTGGCAAGAGGCAGGCAGGCAGCGTGTGGACACCTGCGAGTGGGAGGGAGAGAGCTGATGTGGGGATCCCAAAACTCCTGTGGAGCAGTATGAAGCCTGACCTTGTCAGGTTTCTCTTAACTGGGTATAGAAACTAAGGTATCCTGAAGAGGTAAGGGCTGGTAAACATCTGGATGCTGCTGACTTCTGCTTTTGAAGTTGGCCTAATACCTCTCAAGTACAGTACCTGAATCTCCCTCTTCATGTTCTAGTTGTTATTTCTTGGTTGATATTTTCATATTTGCATCTGGTCCTTTGCTTTGGAAGAGGACGAAGCACTGATTTTAAAACACTTCATAGATTATATTTTTTTGGGCAGGAGGAGGTGATCCAAAGATTTCTTGTTTCAACAAGACAAAAAACCCTAGAAACTCCTTCAAAGTCTGCAATTTCTGGATGTTGATAATCCCATGAAGCCTAAGCATAATACTGGTGCTGTAGGATGACCAGTAGGGGCTAAATAATACATGGTTGTAACCTTTTCTGTGCCCATAACATCCTCTCTTTAGCAGGTTTATCAGGATGTATTGTTTGCAAATTTCTCTCTTCAAAATGGGCAACACCAGTCAACTTTTTTTCTGAGGAGGGGTCAGCAAAGCTTTGGCAGACTTGATGAGCTAAGTCAAACTTAAAAAGCAGTGAGTAAATGTCTTCTGCTGTAACCAGTAGAAATTTCAGCTGCTCTATAGGACTTGATTTTGCTTTCAGGACTGAATGTGTCTGGCAAAACAATGCCTTCACATCATTAAATGCACAGCCCTGTAGGGATTATGATTTAAATCTTGGCAGAAGATATAAAGCTAACTTCTAGATTTATGATTTTCACAAACAAAACAGATGCCTTCTGAATACCGAGGCACTGAAATATGATACTAAGTAAAATTAATGTTAAATGCTGTTCAGATTTTACAGTCAATTGGAGTGTATTGCAAAGAATTACAGCAACAGATTGGTGAATAGTAAACTTTTTTTTTAATCCTTAGAAGAGAGAGACCGTGAGCCTGACTTCTGTTGCTTTTGCAGTATTTAAAGAACCCATCAGCTTGTAGCAGTAAAAAAAGCATCATCCACACACAAGTGACAGCTGCAAGAAATACTAATTATATTTCAGTATTCTTTTTCCAAAGATGCTGATAAAGTAGGTAAGCTCATGAGTTGTTATTTTGAGTACTCTGTCATACTAGATTTTTTCAAGTTATCTTAGAGAACCAAGTATTTGTCATGCTTGTGCTTAGTGGGTAGGATTGTATGTTACAGTTTTGCTGTAAGTTGCAAAGCTTATGATAATTATCAAAGATTAATAATTGGTATTCCCCTAACCACTTAGATAAAAACCCGAAGGCAAGTACTTTTTTTGGAATTCTTTTTGCATGAAGCTACTGAAAACTGATGATTTCGGAAGAAAAACGTGTATAATTTGCAAAGTTGAAAAGAACATAATAGATGTTTCTAAGTGGTTTGCTATTCGAATTGTCAGGATTAGGTCTGTCCTGCTGTCTGGGTCACCTTTAAAGTGAAGTCCACTAATGGATCTTTTCCACCAGTGTCTTGAGGTGGAAAAGAACGCTGGAATGAGGTGGAATGTCTCTCTCTGATCACAACTGAAGCAGGGTAAAAATGGAAGCAGATGGAGTATTCTTACTGTTAATGAATTATTGTTAATAATTAATCTAGGGTGTCTTAAGGCTGGAGAACTTGTGAAGCTCTGTGATCTTACTGGGACGATTTGGTGAACTAAGAGCAGTCAGATATTATGATGGCACTTGGTTTTCATGGCTCATGTTTGCAGACGTTGAGCAACATGCCTTCCTGTTTGATGGAGGCAGAGGAGGTGGGTTTGTTAGTATTGGCTTCTCCCAGGAGCTGCCTGGGAAATCAAAGTTCCTTGTGTGGATGTCCAGGCTAGATTAACAAGTGGGTGAAACAGCATGTGCTGGTTGGCACAACACCTGAAAACTTTCACTTGCAGCTTGCCAAGCGCAGTTGCCATCTAGTTTGAGTGGAGCCCTCAAAGCCAGGTCCAGTTTATTGCTTGGTGGTGTGTTACTAAACAGTCTGCTTTAGGCAGCCGATGGTGTGTGTGTGTTGAAGGGGGTAAGTGTATTCAGACCACCTTTATATATGGCTTGCGTACTAGCCACTTGACAAATATCACACAGTTTTGGTGACAGTTTCCACAGTATCTGTGTAGACAGAAGTTAATACGTCCATGAAGGTTTCGCTGTCCTCTACAACAATTTTTCTTTGCTCAGTCCCACCTAGAGCAAGGTGGTAATCAGTGTTAAAATTCAGTGTTAAGCCTTTGCTTACCCTTCTGAAATAAGTGAAAATCCCTCCAACAGGGTAGTGAACATATACTTTTAGAGGACTTCAACCTTCTGTTGGTCCCCATGTGAACACCAAGGAAACAAGTGTCCCATTGTGAAATTAATCTGGATTAATTGAGTTTGTTCTCCTCTTCACAGAGATTTAATAGGGGCTGATCTTGTCCTTTATTATAAGTCTACTGAGACAGCAGTTATGCTTACAGCATCTCTTGGTTTAAAATTAAGATTTATAGTTCAACACTCTGTAAGTTTCAGATTTCTCTATAACAGTTTAATAGCTCAATAGTGTTCTAGAAATGCTTAATGCAGCGTACTGGCATACCTTCTGGTCCTTAGAAAGCTGTGCACTGTGTGTATACATATATATATATTTGGCTGCAATGTGCCAATCAGCTAACTTGCTATTTAAAGAATTTAACTCTAGTGAGTATTAGGGGTATACAGCAAACTGGAAGAGGGTGTCATGTATAGATTCAGTGCCTTTTTCAGTGCAGTAGGAATTGTCTTTGTCTTGAAAGTAGGGAAGTATCACTTTGGCTCCTTTGAGGTACTATTTCACTGCCATCAGCTGAGTTCTCTGCAAATACTTGAAGCTCCTTCATGAAGCAACTTGGGTCCTGAAGAACTCTTAAGTCAGATCATCTTATCTGTAGACAAGTCCTGGAACTGTCCGATTGCTTGGACAGGAGAGCAACCAAGCCTCAAGTAACAAAGTTGCAAACCACAAAGATGAGATGGGGAAATGCTGATGGGAAATGATCCCAGTTGCTGAAAGATGTGGCCCAAGGACAAGAGCTAGATGTTCTCACGATATCAAATAAGACTCTGCATGTGGAATGTGGCATTGGCTGGGAGTCCCATCTGCTTACCCACAGTAAACCCAAAACCTCTTGGGATTCAAGTGCAATAAATACACTTTAAATTTGAATAGAAACAGTAGTGCCATCTTGGAACTATGTGTAAAAAACATCTATGACCTGTCAGTTATTTATAGCCCCTCCAAGAATCAATGCAGTGTCCAGATCTTCTTTAGATGGTTGGTATGGATATCTGTTGTTTGCTGTAAGTAAAAGGTATACTACCTTGCAACTGGGACAGTTATATTTTTTCGCGAGAGTTCTACTATAACTGTAAATGGCATGGATATAAACGTATTCTCCAGTAATGACGCTCAACTGTGCATGCAGTCGAGGAGGACCCAGTTCTAAAGTGTTGGCCTGTGCTCTGTGAAAAGGCATCAGCACTATGGGGGGCCAATTGCTAGTCTGTTAAATAGGGATATCCATCTGGGCACCAACATGCGTTGATGTGCAGCTAGCCTCCAACAGCTTGGCTAAGACTTACTGATCAAGCAGTGTGTGAAACTTGGCTTCAGATTTTTGCATTTTTAGCGCTTTGTGTCTAGTTCCTGCAGGAAGGGAGGGAGAGAGGAGGTTGTTTAGACTCTTCAGAAAGATACATGGTGTCCGTTATTCCAGACTATTTGAAACAATAGGTTGTCAGACTCTGCTCCATCCTGCCTAGATGAGATATCTTCATCCCTTTCCTGGCTCCCTCTGCTTGAAAAGGCTGTGCCTGTACTGGGCATCTCAGGAGCTGGTGCCTACTATTAGCACAGAGCCTTGCTAGAGAAAGGTTGGAGTTACTGGAGGCAGCAGCCTTTGCTGGGGCTGCGCACCCCTTGAGTTGTTGGTGTGAAAGTTGTGGGTGCATGGTGGTTTTAAAAGCTGCTCACAGCAACCCAGGCCATCTGGGAAATGGTAGTGCTAGTGAAACAGTGCTGTCAACTGGACAGTGGTGTTTGCGAGTAAGGCTAGTCTCTGGTTTTGAAAAGGTGAGATGTGGTCAGACATCCGAGGCTGGTGAAACCTTAAAAGTTGTAGGCCGGAGTCTGCGAGAATCTGTAGCGTGATGTTTGTGCAGCTAGCAAAAGTGCAATCTTTATAAAAAACATGTGGGTATAATATTGTACTGTATTTTATTTAGCCTGTCTGTATTCTGTTATAGGTTTAAAACATATTGGGATTATGCCCTTTAAACTTTTCTCCTGCCCTGGAGATTAATGAATTCCATGTCTGTGGGCAAAACAAGGTGTCTTTCATTGGAGCTCAAAATCGAGCATCTCGTTGTGACCCTGCAGTATCTACACGCTAGACACTGGTCCTGAGCCATTGCTGCAAAGACCCAGTGGTACAGAAACTTCCCTGAAACAGAGGAAAAGGGCGCAGAGAGTGATTTCTGAGATATGTAATTATTTGGTTAGTGAAATGGCATGTGAACAGAACGTCTTGGTTAAGGGCCTGGATATGTGGTAAGTGGTTCTGGTTGCTGCCATAGCAGTGTTGATTATGGGTTGATCATTGCTGAATTCCTCTTCCATCAACTAAAATTTACTTCCAAAGGTGGGAATGATTTGTCATACAGGATAAAATGCTTTGTGGATGTAGTGTACAAGCTGAGCAACTCAACATGACCTATGCGGTGTAGATGAGCCCTCTGTCCTGCTTGTCTGGGAAATCTAAGAGTGATCAGAGGTGTTTTCCCAAGAAGAGCCACAAACAGGCAATCTTTGTGGCTTCCTAGAAGATCGCTTGTCCAAAGTCAATTGTATTTGATTTAAGAATAGAAGTTAGAGCTCATCATTGAGAGCCTGTGGTGAGGTAACCTCAGAGGGCTGCCAGATCTTCATTGTAGCTTCATTCCTGAGACAGTGAGACACACAGTTAGCTGTTGCCTCTAGATTGGGCTGTCATCTTGGTTTCCTCACCTTCAGTACAGAAATCTGCAGTAGACATCTAGGAAAGCTCAAGTACCAAGTGAGGATCGTGAGGAATAAGTAGTTCTTCTGCATGCTGTACAGTCCATAGTTCATCTGAAAACATACAGCCCCAACATATTAGAAGGGTTATGTAAATCATGTAAAAGTTAAGCCACTTTAGTATCAGGTTTACCTATCATGTCTTTCAACAGTATTTCATTAACACTTTCTGCCTCTTTAGTGCTGTTTTACAGTCACTCTACAACATAACGCATCTTGATATCATCACTGCCTAAACATTCAGTGTCTCTAACAATGTTCATTCTGCGTCTGTCTTATTCAGGCCTGTAATATGTTTTGTAACTTTGAAGTGACCTGTTCTGTGGGACTTAATAAATGGTGTTGAATAAGAAAAAAAACATATTTTTTTACAGGATGCTTTTAGAGAGAAAAACTATTTTAAAAGCTCTTGCATGGATTAGTAGTATTTGGCCCTCTGTTGTCTGAATTTCGAGCCATCCTAAATAGTGAGGCTTAGAAACTTAAAACCAATATTTGTTCCTAGTTGCCATTCAGTTTCCTACTAAAACATTTCCTTTAAAACTTGGTCTTACCTTGTAACTGCCTTAAAAGCTAGCCCTTTGTTTTGAGTAGCTCAGAGAAAGAATCAGATTTGTTTAGGAACAGAGAGCACTGAAACATTACTGTTGTTTTAAAACATTTTTGTTGTTAAAACTGTTCACTTATTGATTTGGAACCTGAAAGTCATTTAGCCCTGTATTTGTCATTGGTGTTAAAGTGAACTTTACTAAGGTTGGCAACATACCTGACGCAGGCGCCCCTTGTTTTGAAATAAACTAAACTTACCCTTCTTTGAAAGCAGCTTTTGAGTTGGGTCTAATGCAGTCGGTTCTTGCTTGTGTTTTATTTTAGGAGCAGGAGATTTCTTTTAATTTCCTCATGTTGCTCCCCAGCCAGCAGTTCCGAAGAGCTGCTGTGTTGGAAACCATGTGATTGAAGTGGTGGCTTGACAACTTCAGCTTCAGATGTAACAGCATATGGAGTATCTCCATTAGAAGACACCTGCTGGCTGGTTCATCTCAGGAAATTTCTTATGGATGTTCGCCTTCAGAAATGGCCTCAGGCTTGTCTTATGTGGTAGAAATTTAGTGGTGGAAGTTGCCCTTATGGTGGGATGCTTTTAGCGTACATTGGTGCTCAGTGCTGCTGGATGAAACCCTGAGCTTCAGTTGGCAGCACAGCTTCACGTTAACAACAGTGTGGTTTCCTTAACGCTATTCACTGAAATACAGTGAAACCCATGTAGGTGGCCTTACATACAGTGGCATAAACAGATCTCTGCCATGTCCCCACAGCATCGTCTTCATGTCTCTGGTGAGGTTTTGGTTCTTTGTCTGTAATTACAGATAGAGGTATCTGTAGATATACCTGAAGAGGTATCTGGAAGCTCTCTTGCAGAGGTATCTGCTCCTCCTGCTAACCTGCATTTCTTGATTCTTGGGTTGGATGCTAAACACAGCTACAGCTTAGAAAATTTGAAGTGCATTATAACTATAACCAGGTTAAGAAAAAGCTGGATTTCCTTAGCTGGTGATGCTGGGACAGCAAAAATTTACAGTAGAGGTATCTCAGGTTTGAGCAGCAAGTGGAATTTTAATAGAAGGCATCTGTTTTTCGATGGCACACACTGCTGGCATGCCTAGGTGGAGGCTGTTCTGTGTGGTGGCTGCCTGAGCTTTGCAGGAGTGATGCTGGGCACTCTTTCTGGAAGCACGGTTCCTGGAGCCCCTCCTCCAGGAGAAGGAAGGTCATTGGGGAGAAAGCGTATGGATCTCAATGAGATGTTGTCAAGGTAAGAAGCTATAGCATGGCTCCTTCTGTGTAGCTTTAGAGGGAGCCGAGCTGGGTTTCAGTTGTTGATTCCTTCCCCTCCAGCCTTCCATCCAGCAGGATTGCAGCTGAAGGAAGGTCTGCAGGGAACAAAGGGCTGAAGTAGCTGGTTTTATTTTAACTGCCCTCTCTGGCAGTCAAGAAAAAGAAATAACTTTCCAAAGGATGTTTTTGGCAGGACAGGCAGAATATCTAGAGACAGAAGTCTCAATTCATTGTATAAGGGGCAAATCTGCAAGAGACACCTGAGTCCTCCAGTGAAGCATGTCAGAAGTAATCCCTGCTGGTAACTGGTCACTTTGGGTTTCTGTTTCTGATCTGAAAATAGGAACAGCCTTGTAGCCCCAAAGAGATTGTGCCTTACTCTTACTGTCAAAGTGCACGAGTGGTGAGAAAGTCTTTCCTGTTCTTGGAAACAACTTCAGTAAAACTTATCAAACTGTGTATCCTGTAAACGGTGCTTTCTTTCTGGAAGTGCTGCCCAAAAGAGGGCACCTTTGCGGTTATGAAGATGCCGATTGCTGTGCAGTAACTGCAGTTGGTGATCCAAACTGACCAATAGGGTGTCACATCCATCTGCCATGTCAGTATAAAAGCTGAGGGATCAAAGGGGTCAGGTTGGGTCCTCTTCAAGGGGTGTTCTTCAGTGAGTCTCTTTCTTTGATGACTGATGCCCGAGGAAGACCCTGTCGCTTCGTCTACCTTTGATCCCCACCAGTGAGTACTGGAATCCAGTTCCCATTCGTCACTGAGACCAGTGTCGAACTTTCTCAGTGCCTGCTGGTGACATCTTCCTGGGAACTTGATACAGTTTTGTATATATTGTAACTATTTCATTATTTCCTTTTTATTTTAGTATTAATATTTCATTAAAGTAGTTTAGTTTTTTCTAAACTCATAACTCTCTCTCTTCTCTTCCTTTCCTTGTGTGAGTGAGAGGTAAGGGAGAACATTTGTTGTCTTGTCATTGGCCAACCTGGCCCAAACCATGACATTTGGCCAGACACTGAAGATATCTTTTCTGTTTTTAAATGCTGTGCTGAGTGTGTTAGCTGAAACTTCACTCTTTCAGCTGTTCAGAGGTTCCCCTCTCCGCCCACCCCTTCCCACCTCCCCCAGTTTTCCTGTGGAGTTGCAATGACTGCAAGACCTGATCTGGTTCCTTGTTTAGTGTAGCAAGAATTTACTTCTAGTGAATGTGAAAACAGCTCTTGATAAGAAGTGCTAGCTTCCCCCCGGGTCAAGAATGCGGATTCTTGCACTTACCTTTTCTTCATTTCTCATAGTAGCATCTTGGCAGTTGCACATCTGTTTATGTGACCTTTCTGTTGAGAATGTCAAGGTTACTACCACCTGCTCTTCCCTCATTTCACACTTGTGCAGCTGTACCTGGTATATGAGTCTTTAGACATTGGTTTTGAGTGCTATGGAACCCTTTTTTCCACCAGAAGAGACCTCCTGTCCCTCCTCTTGGAGCCTGCACTATTGACTTCAGTGTTGGGTCGTTGCTTTTGTTTCAAGGCTGAAAGGGAGTATCAAGAGATTGGGGGTATTTTTAAGTTGTGAAAAAATATAAGTAAATTGTGGCAACCAAAAGTGAAAAGTAAATGCCCTTCTCAACAACTTTCAGACTGTTTCACAAAGTCCACATGTCAGTTTACTGTCACTTTGTGAAGTTGGGTTGTAACTGCGCAAAACTGTATTTCATGCTTGAAGTGATGTCTTGTGGCTCTTCACTGTACGGATCTGTAGCTGTGACAGTCGTTTCAAATTTGCCTTCAACTTTATTTGTGCTAGCATCAGGCATTTACAGTACTAAACCTACAAAAGCAGTAGTTAGTAGATTACCATAGTATGGATTTTGGAGTTCTAATTTTTGCTAGCTGTTGCAAAAAGCTCCTGCCAGGAAAAGGCTACCACCATATTAAAAATTCTGCCAAATGGAACAAATATAGGGAAATTAGTATTTGTTCCAAGTGGAACAAGTTCTTACCATAACTTATATGGAAGTAAATAGGCACCAGCTTAGTTGTATTTTCCAGTCAAGCACTGGAGTGGTGTGCTGGTTTTGGTTGGGACAGAGTTAATTTTCTTTGTAGTAGCTAGTATGTGGCTGTGTTTTGGATTTGTGCTGGAAAGAGTGTTGATAATACAGAGATGTTTTCCTTATTGCTGAGCAATTGCTTTACACAAAGTCAAGGCCTTTTCTGCTCCTCACACCACCCCCTCGCACCAGCGAGTAGGCTGGGGGTGCACAAGAAGTTGGGAAGGGGACACAGCCGGGACAGCTGACCCCAACTGGCCAGAAGGATATTCCATACCATGTGACGTCACGCTCAGTGTATAAAGCTGGGGAAAGAAGAAGGAAGGGGGTGGACGTTCTGGATTTAGGACATTTTGTTTTCCCAAGTAACTGTTAGGGGTGATGGAGCCCTGCTTTCCTGGAGATGGCTGAGCACCTGTCTGCCAATGGGCAGCAGTGAATTAATCCCTTGTTTTGCTTTGCTTGCATGTGCAGCTTTTGCTTTACCTATTAAACTGTCTTTATCTCAACCCATGACTTTTTTTTCTCACGTTTACTCTTCTGATTCTCTCCCCCCTCCCACCGGGGGAGAGTTGAGCAAGTGGCTGTGTGCTGCTTAGTTGCCAGCCTGGGATTAAACCAAGACAAGTGACCTTAGGCAACTTCATCTGTGGATGCTCTCACCAAGAATAAGCCTAAAGTTATCTTACCGAGTTTTGATCAAGTATGGATGTCCGTGTATTAACCAACCCTGTCACTAGGGAGAAAGCTGATTTAGATTTCAGGATACAGTGCTGTTGGGGATCATTGCAGTCGTGGCAAAATGTAAAGGGGCTACTAGGGCTTATTAATATTTGTGGTGATTGGTTTTTTGTTCACTTTTCTTTTAAAGTTTCATGAATTTACATATGAACTGTATTGTATTTGCATAAGCTTGTTAGCTGTGTGGCTCTTGAGTTAATTTCCTGTCAATTGGAGTCTGCTGGAAACTCCTTATTCAAGTGACTGGAGGACGGGATACTCTTCAGGCAGGGTCTCCATTTCTGGCTAATGCTAACTGAAACATCAGTACAGCAGTGCAAAAAAACCCACAACCCTATAATGGAGTTGACTGGCAATGATGCTGTTTCTGGTATGCAGTGTATGATTCAGAGGAGTAGAAACTGTGCTTCTGCCAGTTTGCCTCAGAAGACAAATGTAATGAGTAGTGACAGAATATCCAAATACATGAAAACAAAACACTTAATGCATTCCAAATCTCTAAAGGAATTAAATGATAAATTTATATGTGCCTTTTCAAAGAGTAGAGCTAGCAATGGCATTTTTAAGCAAGCTTAGAAAAGAAAAGCCTAAAACTTCCAGTAGCAACACTTCTGCCATCCTGAGTGTAGACCTGGAGTGGAGAGAAATGCTGTTGCTATCAAAATGTGTGGTGTCATCAGCTTGCTTTCTTCCCCTAGAATCTGCATAAGGATGTGATGTGAGCAAGGAAAAAAAAAAACACAACCTTTTTTGACTGATGATAAATTGTATGCCATGAATTAGCATCTAAATAAGATCATATTGTACATCAGTATAAAAACAGAAATCTGATATGTTTTCTGTGATTCCAGGTATTCATTGATCAAATTAAAAGATCCATCTGTAGCTAAATATGAACGTAGTCAAGACTTCAGTGGAGGAGGAGAAAAGCTGAGTTGTCAGATGGAGTAACAGTATTTTTCTGCATATGTTACTGTCTTGTGCGTCTGCCCCATATAGTAAAGGCTTCTTGAGAAAGGAGGGAGTCACTCCAGATGCCCCTCTTGCAATCTCAGTTTGTGTGTGCTATGTAAGTGGCAATATGTTGACGTTAGAGAATTTTATACCAAGTTTTGTGTTGTCTTGCAATATCCTCTTACGCTTTTAGATGTGGAGGATGAAAAGCTGTTTCTAAGCATGTGGTTATGGCTTAATCTTTTTTTTTTTTTTTAAACCCAACTCGTGGAGCTTGTGGCTTTCCCTGTTGTAGTCATTTAAATGCAGACAGAAGCAGTCTTTTAGGCTGTATTGTACAACAATATTTTGGCAGCTTCCAGACTAACCAGGTAGTAAAAAGTTTATTTCATCGATGCAGTCTTGTTTTACACTAGGAAATATCATAAGTGTGTATGGAAGATCTGGAATTCTTCAGGTATAACTTCGAAGAAAGTTTAATGCAGTCCTCAACGTTGAGGTACTCTTATTTATGTATCTTGCATTCTCCTGTACCTTCCCCTTTTCTTTTATGCGAAGGCCTTTGAGTGAGGCGTTTAAGGATGGTGGTTTTAGTGGTGGACTCTGCAGCAGCGGACCAGCAAAGGTAGGGTGCTCTGTAGCTTCCTTGAAGGATCTGAAGCCGTTGAGATCAGGGATCCAGCTGGCATTTTGTAGTTGTGACACTGATTTGTGACTCTGGATTTTCCAGAGCCTAGCCCTTGGGGGGCTGGGGAGGAGGAGGCAGCACTGGTAGCTGAATGGTTTCCAAATGCAGAGAAGATGGGATTGTTTTGTGGCATCTGCCAGATTCTCCTTAAGCTGATTTTCATTTGAAAGCTTTAGTAAATATACTCATTGTTTGTTAACCGTTTAATTGTTTGTCGTTACAGCTGATGGGGTGGGAGAAAGGTGGTAGGAGTTGAATCCTGCTGGGCTGTCATAGCTGTAGGTTTGAAAGGAAAACAAAAAAGCAAGGAAACAGGGCAGATGAGTTGTCTTCCCCCTCCCCCCGCATTGGAATATCCCTATTTAGCTGTAAGTTGCTTTCATTAAAACCATGCGTTTTAATGCTTTTGGACAGACCCTTGACAGAGGGGCAGCTTCAAATGTCTGAGTGGTCTTGGCTTTCACTGGAGACCAGTGCCCTCTGACTGAGGCGGATGGCCTTGATATAGGCAGGTAAACTGGTATTAATCAGGCTTCAGTTCCCATTGAAGATTTTCTTTAAACCATATATTACTTCACCTGTAAGTATGTGCCTAGTTGTCCGGAAAGTGAAAATGTATGGAGGCAGCCAAGTCTAGTAGTGGTGATGAATTTTGCAGGTTGAAGAATTGCTTAAAAAAGTTACTGTTAAAGTAATCTCAGAGCGTGTGGGGGGTGTGCCCATCTTTTCAAGTCCAAAATATCTTTTTTTGACTCAAATGATAAAGTGCTTTGCAGTTTGCATCTTGTATGCACATAGTGTTTTGATGTGCTATGTGCAGAGTAAAGCTGATGTAGGCTTAGCTCTTACATTTTTGGTGGCTGTTCCTTGGAGCAAGAAACTAAATATTACGTTATCTTATCAATGTGGTCAAGTTATTTCTTCCACAGAAGCACAGGAAAGCCATAACATCGCTTAACTTCTAACAGTCTGGATGTTTTCCTCCAACAGGAACTGTTCTTATCAGAAGCAGTAATGGCCAACTAATGCTAGTATCTCAACAAGCAATAGCTCGAGCACAGAGCGAGCCACAAAATAACACAAGCGTGAGACCATCTGTGCCGACCAGCACACCTGCAATCAGAATACGTGCTGTACAGGTAACTTCTCTCATAGCTTTAAATTGACGTAGCTGTATGTTATGTAGTTATAACAGGGTTTGCAAGTAAGTTATGGAGGGTTAAATAAGCATTTGAATGCTTTCTGAACAGCATGATGGTGTTTGGGTTTGCTTGTAAACATCACTGTGCTTTGCTTTCTTAGCTTGAAAAAAAACTGCTAGCTGTTACATATGGAATAGTTCAAATTAAGGAATTCCTCTCTGATGATGATGTAAAAGGTTTTAAGAAAAAAAAAAACACCAACCAAACAAACAAAAAACCCCAACAACCCAAACCCAAAAACCTACCTAAATAACTGCCACCTTGCGATCCCCTGCTGGGATACTTCTCTGAGGCCGAGTGAAGCTGAGGACCTTTCCGATGTCCCCAGGATGTTCCTTCTTCCCTGAGCTTTGCTGACTTTTTGGTTCCATCTCTTGTAATGTCAGGGTGCAACGGTGAGAGCAGGTACAAAAAAAGTAGCAGTCTGCATGGGTTTTGCCAACATGCTCATCTTTTAACCATTTTGTTCTGATTAGGCATTGTGTCTAAATGTCTCCGAATCTGTTCTGGAGTATTAAACTGGTAGACAAATAACTTCGTTGAACAGCGTTTAAACTGTATGGGCGATGTGAATGATCCCTGTATTGTTACTGTAAGGGTTGGTGTCTTGGTTTGTATCGGACAAGAGCGGGTACTAACTTGAGTGTCTGTTTTGTCATTGACTTGTCTGACAACTGTTCTCTGCATGTGTTTAATTATTTATTTTCTTTTATTTAGAACTCTGGCACCCAGTTACTGAAGAAAGTAGCAACTACTTCGGTGAAACCATTATCTCAAACAGCAAATGTTGTGGCTTCTACTGCTCAGCCACCTGCTGTAATACAGGTAGGTGGCAAGGTTTATAGTGAGGTGGAATAAGTGACAGAGAGAACTGAAGAAAGTAGGAATACCTTCTTGCTATTTCTAACTCTAATCTGGTTTTCACTGAGCTGGTAACTTTTTTGTCTTCATGATAAATTCTTTCCTGAATATCTTTTTTTAAATGCATAATTTAATTATGCTTCTGCCAGTGTGTGTCAGCTCATCTTCTCTCATTGCAATAGAAAAAGCATTTTATTATAAAATAAATAGTTCAGAGAGTAATTTCCAGTGCTTTTATACCCTATGACACAGCTTCTTCAGGCTCTAGCTGAAGCTTTTCTGGGAGATGGAGATTTCCCAATTCTCTCTCCTTTTTGGGTCCCTTGATTCCT
>KZ506005.1:343618-385886 GCA_002844005.1 Limosa lapponica baueri
GGGGGGGGGGGGGGGGGGGGGGGGGGAAGTATACCTGTGATGATGTTGAGGGGAAAATGAGCTGTCTGCACCAGTCAAGCTGTTTTTCATGTCTACATTTTTTCCCTCATTAAAAGCTGAAGGAAGGTCATAGCTGAAGACCTCTGTTCTCTAATTAAATTTGGCAGACAAGTTCCACAGATATGACTGTAAATAGACAGTGGTTGGAAATGCCTCATTATTTTTAGCTACTGTTTTTTGTCTTATTTTCTAGGTCTTATTTCTCTTTTCCCAGAGAAAAATGTTGTAGGACTCTTCTGCTGTAGGTCTTGCTATCTGTAGGATATGATACTTCTAGACACAGGTTTTTCCTGTGTTCTTGGGGATGAGAGTTCTGGATAAGCATGTGTGATGAAAAGAAAACTGCTTCTTTCTGCCGCTAAATTATTCTGTTCTCCTCAATACCTGGAGGAGAAATTGGGAAGAAGTCTGGCTTGTACATATCTTTTCTTTTGTGAACAAGAGCTTGAAGGAGACTGGGCTGTAGTGATTGACCAAGAACTCAGTAAATGAGCAGGATCAGTCATTCAAAAAAACCACACTGGATGTGTGTTCTTGACCTTGAGGGTGTTTGAAGGATTGGAGGATATGTTCGCTGACAGCGGTAACTAGCAGTCTGACTTAAAAATTTGTCCTCCTGCTGTTCTTCTGTATCAGCAACTGAAAACTACTCACAGCTCTGTCTGTGATCTTTTCTCTCTTCCTTCTCACTACAGATGGATATTGTTGGGGCTAAAGGGGAAAACCCAGAGGCCTCTCTTAATACACTTTCTGTTTTGCTCAGAATGGAAACAACATATGCTTGAACAATAATGGGTATTCCTTCCCACTTTTATTTTGGAATACTAGATTGCCAACCACATGCTTGTGATTCTGCATAGAGATCTTTAGAATATAAAAGCAGTAGTCATCTACTACACTATCCTTGCACTGGATAGAGAAGAGACGAAGGTAAAGATTCCTACCATCTGATGGAGGAAGCTGCCTGCATCCTCACACTCTTGTGTGGATAAGCACTGAGACTCATCATACTATTAACTTTCTTTTTTTTTAACTTACATTTGCCTTTGACTCGGTTCTTTTGTACTTTTTTCTTTCAGTTTTGATGTATTCTGTTTAACTTGTGTTCTTCTGAGATATTTAAAGAGGTGGACATGGAGTATTTTTTGTAAGCTGTATTTTTTTAGTTGTGGAATCTTGAACACTTTTAATGTGGGATTTAAACAGCAGGAAGGATGACTCTAGGAAAAAATTAATATTCTAATACAATACACAGTAAATAGGTATAATATGGATACATCCTGCCATCACAGGGCCACTTCATTCCTCACCCCCGGGTCGAATAAGAGAAGAGTGCTGATGAGGGAGTCTCTGTTTAAGGTTGCAGGAACTGTCAGGGAAAAGAAACGAGAAGCCCTTGGGTCTGACTGCCTTGGCAGCCATTTCCTTCATTAGTTGTAGAAAAACTTGCTGGTGTCAATCTTGACAGTTTTCTGAGGTCACAGAAAAGGAGTGTTGGTGTGGAAGTATGATGTCATCACAAAAAGTGGGAGACAGTGGAGAGGAAATAATCCTTGGCTTGGTTGTGTATCTCCTGCCCTGTGTGAAGTACAACTTGGAACACTGCTATCTGCAGAACTCTCTCTAGTTACTGACTCCAGAATTATTCTCCTCACCTACAAAAATATTTCCATTTGTTCTCATTCCTGAATGCCTTAAGCTGTGAGGTTAGACAAAATACCTGCACACTTTTATTTTTTACCTTCTTCCCAGATGGGGTAACGAAGCTGCAAAGTATCTAATTAGCATCATGCTGGGGTGCTTTCATTTAGATGCAGAGCACTTCGTCTCTTGAAATGACTGCAAAATATGCAGGATTAATGCCATTTTTTGTGGCAACTGTTTCTCTGTTGCTCGAAGTGAGAATGAGAATTGTCAGCAGTGAAAAAGGTTGAGGGCAGATGACAGAAGTTAATTCCCATATACTCATCTTCCTGGGAAAAGGGTCCAGCAGACCTCCTGTTGTTCCCTCCCTCAGCTGATAAAATGCCGGTCTGGTCTTGATGTGTAAACACACTGGAATTTGCAAGAGATCAGCTCCCGTGAACCTCGTGTTTTCAGGTTTTAAAAGCCCAGGGCACTGCAACTTGACAGATCTGTACTCTGTCCCCTTCCGTCTTTCCTCCCGTCCATCTGTTTGTGGGATTCTCGTGCCCAGTTTGCCTCCCTGTGGTCTTAGAGCTGTTGAGCCTCATCCTTGGAAGAGGCAGTGGTGGTGGCAAAGATCCTGCAGAGAGCTATTAAAGTGTTACCAACAGTGGGAGCCTAAGCTGGAAAGCTTTCTGGTAGCTGCCTGCTTCTTTCATGTCAAGCTGGCGGCAGCTTGGGCTGGGGGGGGGGACCCAGGAAAAAAATAATTTATAAATAAACAGCAGAAGTGCGAGTGTTTTGCTTTAGCTTTAAATACTTGCTCACTAATTTTCTCTATCCTGAAACACTTAAAAGCCCTTTAATATTCTACATTATGCCTGTCCAACTCTGATTAGTTTTTGTTTTATCCATGGGTAGGGTAAGTTGGGCTCTTGTGCTACGGTTTTAGCATTAGTTCAGTTAGCAAGTATTAATTTGTGATTGCTGGAATAACCTGTGGTGATTAAGTGTGTTAAGAGTCAGTGAAAGCAATTGTGTATCGCAGATCTGAACCTAGAATTTGGTTTACGAAACCAGACTTTCTCTTAAGAGGTTTGGAGGAAAAACAACACCCGACTTCAGGTTTCAAATGCTAACCTGAAACTTTTGCTTGTTTCCATATCCTGCAGGTTCAATCTGGGTTTTTAGTTTTCAAGTTCAGAAATCAATAGTCGTGGGTTTTGTGGAGGCAGTCTTTTACTCATATTGTATTCTGTTGTATCAGAACAACTGTGTTGTGTTTTTTGAGTGTGGTGGGGGTTTTTTGTTGTTTGTTTTCTTTTTCTCTTTTTTTCCTTCTTTCTTTAAAATCTGCAGTAGAAGCACTTCAGTCTAGTAGCTTTTCCTCTGGAAACTACTATTTAGCCTGGTCTGGAAAGGAGAGAAGCAATGCGTTCTTATTTTTCCCTAAACCTTTATTAGTCTCCTGTTGCTGGATCTTCTGAATCTGTTGGTAAATTCTAATGAGATTTTAAAAAGAGGTCTTAAAAGAACTTAATTTTGTGAGCGTTTGTGTCTGGGCAGAGGAGAGAGAGGGAGATCCAAGTTGTTGCCCACAATGAAAAAGCAGGAAGAACCTGTTACGTTCATTTGCTCATCTGGGTGCTTCTGCTGGCACATGCATCCTTCCAAAGCGGACACGGCATCTTTTGCCTACTGCATGTGTGATGGGAAGAGTAAGGGATGTTGCAGTTGGGAGAGGAGCTGCAGAGGAAGAAAGGAAGAGAAATAATCACCTAAGGTCATATTTATCTTCCGATTACCATCACCTGCCTTAGCATTGTCCAAAATTCCTCAGTCTTAGATTGTGGGAGCCTGGCAAAGTTAATCTATGGGTTTCTTCGACAGAGTTTTACCTTTCTGTCTTCACTTGAAGTTTCGGGCAGTGCTTTGATCTGGGTGAGCCTTTGCCATTTCTTCCCCCTGCCCTTGATTTAAAACCAGAATTATGGCTGTGGGGGTTCTGTCACTTCCTGTATTAAATAAAGCCTCTCAAAGCAAAGAAATCCAAACTTTAAAAACAAAGATACAAATTGTTTGTTTACGTTTTAAATAGTACTGTGGAAGGGAGGGTGCTACCTTGTATGCTAGCAGAATACAGTATGTTTGTCACGTTAGCCTTTGGTTAAAAAGTGTTAATTTTTCTTTTCAGCCAGCAGCTGCAACAGCTAGTGTTACTACAGTTACTGCTGTAAAGCCTTCGAGTACTGGAACACCTGTAAAACTTCCAGTTACAGGACCACCTGCACAAGCTATCTCCCAAAAGGCAGTCTCTGTGAAAGCAGAGGGCACAACAGTAGCACAGACCAGCGCTTCTACAGTAAGGGGAAAAAAAAGTTTTTAATTAAAAATTAACATTCTCTATATTCATCAGAGGTTGGAGAGCCAATGCAACATCTAACAATCTTCTCTTTATTTCCATGCTAGGAGATGCTAGAGAATGTGAAGAAATGCAAGAATTTTCTTGCTACACTAATCAAACTGGCGACGAGTGGACCTCAAGCCCCTGAGATGGGGCAAAATGTGAAGAATCTGGTGCAGAATCTATTGGTGAGACTCTTTTTCTTTTAAACAAAGTCCGCATCATTTGTGTGTCATTTTTGACACTGATTTCATCATAGTTTTGTACCTTGTCTTTTTTACTTATTTATTTTTAAAACAGCTGAATAGCTTGGTTTGTGGCTGAGTACATCTGACCCTCTTTAAGTCTTACATTATTACAACTCTTATTTTAACTGGATCCCATGCTGTATTTTTTTCCCCCTGACATTCCTGTTTCATTTTATGCACACAGGTAACTGACAGCAGGAGGAGCTGGTAGTGTTAACGCAGCTTCTGGGTCTGAGCTGCTTTTTTTTTCATGTTAGTGTAGTTTTGAGTCCTCCATGGCAAGACTATTACTGTGGAGGTTGTAGTGCCGCGCTACGTCCACGCTACTGCTTTACTCCAAGGCAGAACTGACTTACAGGTTGACAGTGAAGCTCCAATGGAACAAGCATGACATTATTTATGTCTTTAGACAATGGGGTGGAGGAAATAACGTTGTGGCTGCCAGCCTCTCTCTCCTTGCAGGTGGCTTCTGTATGCTGTTTTGTGCTGTACCCCAGCACAGCTGGGTTTTCTTGGTAACGATTTCTCTTGCCACTTCTTGTCTTGGCATTTGACCGCTGCTGCTGTTCTGCTGTTCCGCTGTAGCAGAAGGCTGTGGGCTTATGGAGGGGCATGGCTTTGCTAGTGGTACCAAAGGACTTTTCAGTCTAGAAAAGCGTGGTGTAGACGGAGGTATAATTTAAGAGAGCAGATTGTTTGAGGATGCAGCCTTGCAAAAAATTGATTCCTTTGCCTCTGTTTCTGTGCTGCACTGTACACCTTGCTTTTTGTGCTTACAGTACTTCTATTTATTTTTTTTTAAGAACAGTTCTTAGCAGACATTAATACATCATTAACTGTGCACTTGTTTGCTTTTTGTAGTATTTTTTAAAGATGCTGTTCTTCTGCCGTTCAGTATGTGTATATGATTTAAATGCAAAATAAATTAATGTTTCATATGTATGAGGGAAATGAATAAACAGCAGCTGTGAAGTAAAATTGTCCTTAAGGCAGCATCTCATGAAGTGGGTGTCAAGCGCCTTGTATGTACTGAGATGTAGTGTACCAAATCCCTGCGTCTCTATCAGTGAGACCTTGGTGACCTTTATCCACAGCTCAGTGACACCTAACAGGCAGCAGAGCAAATGACTAAATAGGAGAGCTGTTGTAAGCTCTGTTTGTTCATTCATGAATATATAGTCCTTAAAACCCCTGCTCTGGTCATGTAGCTCCTTGGAATGGTTGTAATGTCTCTGCAGAGACAGAGATTGGTGCTGGGGCCCCTCTTACTTCTGTGTCTGTACCTCCTTAGAGGAGGTGATGTGCTTGGTGACTCTGGCAGGGTCTACCCACCACCTTAGCCCTGTTATGGTGGCACTGAATTAGTGGGGGGGGGGGGATGTGGGACAGAAGTCTGCTGCAGCTTTCTAACTCTCCCTAGCCCTTGAATCAGGTGTTTGTGTTGGAGCAGAGCCTTAAGAAAGGAGACTACTCTGCATGCCGGAGGACTGACCTGTAAGGGTATACAGAAGTAATGTTCTGATGTTCAATTTCTCTCCCCTTTTGAAAGACAATGTTAAGTGTTCTGCTTTATTATGCTATGTATGCGTTAGACTAGAATTGTCTTACAAAAACTGCTGAGTTGTCTTTTGTCTCCGGTCTCTTTAAATTGATCTTTATACAGATAAACTACCTTTACAGAAAAAAAGTACTCCAAGTGGATTTTAAATACTTCTGCATAACAATGAAGTACTCAGTGCTACTCATAAACTTGTTCCTATTGGTTTGCTTCGGTGAGGTGTTTGAACAAGTATCCTTAAGTGTGCTATCTGCCTGGAATTTAAGAAAGTAATTTAATTTGATAATACTGTGTCTAAATTACAAAATCATTCAATCCTAAACCTTTTTTTTTAAATGTGAGAGGAGAAAAATATTGAGTATTGACATTGAGCAATACCACGATAATGTAAATTTTCACAAATTTTTGATACACCTGGGGAAAAACCACAGTAGATTCATAGTTATAATTTACCATTGTAATTATACCTTCCTCTTAGGAAGCAAAAATTGAACCAGAAGAATTTACAAAAAAGCTGTACATAGAGCTCAAGTCGTCTCCACAACCGTATTTAGTTCCTTTTCTCAAGGTAAGTGTCTGTTTGTGGATATGTAGTATTTAATGAGAGGAGGGAGGAGGACCAGAAAAGAGGCAGAGCATTCAAATGAGTATTTACTCAGGTCAGTTGAGGAAATGGTGCTTAATCTAGCCCTGTGTGACTGTTGGTCTTGGAAAGACAATTTTTTTGGAGGAGAGAGGATTTCAGAGGAGTAATTTATGCTGTATTCTTAAATTGGAGAGTAATTACCCTCTAGTCATTAGTGGAGACTGATGTTTTGGAAGCTGGTGCGTCTACAGGAGAGCAACTATACTAAGATGACCTCTTACTTTCTCGTCAAAACTATAGCTATTCTGAGTTCTAATGCAGAAGACTGTTAACACTGAGTATTTAAGCTCAAAGAATCTACATCAAGCTAGTATTCCTCTGTCTGCTGGTTGTGTTTAACTGGAGGCAGAAAACTCCCCCATCCCTTTCTCCAGAAGGATCTGACAGCTTAGGAAAAGTAACCCAGGACAGTTCTACCTCCATTCAAGCAAATAGTCACATAAATTAAAAACTGCTCTCTAAACACTTTTAATCATGTGATAGAATAACAAAATAAAAGTGAACGTCTTTATTGTACAGCAAGCATTAAATCCCAGTGAAAACATGGAAAACTTGATTACATTTACTTAATTGCAATGTGTACAGTATTCTTAGGCTTGCTAGATCTGCACTTTTCCATGGCATTCATTATAGGCATGGTGGAGAATCAAGGAAGCATAGTTTAGTGATAAAGCTGGGACAGAGGTTTTCTGGAGTTTGTCCTCTTCCTTAGTATTTGACAGCACATACAACAGCGCATGACATAATGCTGATATTACTCTAGATGGCTGATGTTAATCTGTTTAAGTGTGGGATGAATAATTTTTGTTACAATGGCTTTAAATGCTTTGCTAGCAAGTTTGCCATCAGCTAGAAGACCACATTCATCTCTGCAGGGCTTGATAGAAAATTCTCATACTGGTCACTATTTATTCTCTATTTAATTCCCTGGAGGCTTCTTAAATGCCCATCCAAAAGCTAGAAGAACGAACAGCTCAGAGTATGGGCTTTCCTGCATCCAGTGCAGCTCTGGCTGCAGAAGGGCTGGGCTGTGAGTGCAGGGTCAGTGTGACTGGCAGAGGTTTCCTATGAGCTGCACAGATTCTCAGCAGACCTCTACTCACTGCCAGGGCAAGTTTGACTTCAGAAGTAGTGTAGCTGCCTTCTGCAGCCTGCTGGACGTGGGCTAGATGTACCCTGCTGGATGTGGGCTGGCTCTGTGTGGGGCCAGCTCAGGTGCCTCCTGTATTGTGTTCCCAAAACAGCGCAGGTGAACCTCAGTAGCTCCACGCAGACGCAGCCTAAGTCTGGCATAGCAAGACTTCATCAAGGGCTGGTGAGCCCTGACAGGCCTGGACTTGTTCATGCAGAGGAGCTGAGCCAAGGGGTGGCTGTGCAGCACTTGCTACTGCTTCTACCCCTTGGGACCCTTTGCTCAGACACAGCACTGTCCTCGTGCACTCCCCAAAGTGCTCGGCCTGAGTTAGTAAGTCATCCCACGATGTGAAGAGCTGCTACATGTGGTGCCCAGACTTCAAGGCAGAAGTTCCACAGGAATTGAGTTCATCAGCATGGGTCAGATGCTGACCCATAACAGCAGAGCCGTCGCATGTTCCTCCTGCGGCATGCTGCCAGGTACTGGCATCATCTAGGGGTCTGGGGCAGTTTCCATACCCTATAATCCTTCATGAGGTGCTCTCTCCCTGTTACACTCTATATTAAGAAAGAAATACTATGACTTCAGAAACCTCGATTAGACATTGCCACGGCCAAAGTTAGCTGACTTTGTAGTGTTACCCGTCCTTTAAAACATCTTGCACCCCAGTTGCTTTTTTCTGAAATACCTTAAGGTTGTGTTGATACACACCAATTAGGTCTGGTGTCTAACTGAGCAGCTGTGACAGAATGGAGTGCCAAATGGAAGCTGACTTCAGGAGCACTTCTCTAAGGTGCTTCAAGATCCGGTGCTGGCCTTGTTTGTGGGGGAAATACTTGCAGCTCCAGTCTGGAAAGAAACGTAATAACAGCTTGTTGCCAATTCACTTTTCACTAGTGAAGTGGAATTTTAGGGAGGACTCTCTGGAGTTGTCTCTTGTCTTTGAGCTGCAGGTTGTTGATGAAGTTGTTGCATGTGTGTTTTGTCTGTTCCAATAGGTGGAAAAGTACAGTGACTTTGGCTATAAAGCCTGCTTGATTTTCTAATCTGTGCTGGATGCTTTTGGTGAATAAATTGCATCAGGAGCATAAGGAAAGCTGAGCAGCCTTTTTAATGTTCACTTTGTTTTCTTTTTAGATAGGTGTGCCACAGAAGGTCTAGATGTCCAAACAATTTGTTCACTTGGTATATTAGCATGTGAGAAAACATGTTCTTTTTGCATGAAGTCCAGAGCAACAGCTCTGTGCTGGAGACTCTTACAGACTTCAGAAGCTTAGTGGGGGAGGAAAAAAGGTTTGTGAGAATATACATGTAGCTGCAGAACAGATTTCCCCTGGTTCTGAGCCAATAAAGATTGTAAATAGTCAGGGAGAAAAATCTGTAGAGTGCTTGAAGATTATTCTGTCCATTAACCTTCTCAAACAGAGCTGTAGTAAAAATGAGATGTTGCCAGATACCTTTACTAATGTTCTCTTGTTGCAGAGAACTATCTGGCTTAAGTTGTGCTGCTGCAGCTATACAGGCATTATTAAAGTGGTATCCCCCCCTAGTGTAGATACAGCTGTATTGGTATAGAAATGCTCATCTCTTCAGAGCTTGTTTCTGACTTTATTGGATAATTTGTAGTTCTCTGTCAGGCAGGCTCCATGGAATAAACACAGCTGTTACAATATAGCAGGGGGTTTTGGCAAAACAAAATTTTTTGAGGTAGTAAAGCAGTTAAAATGGTCTTTTTCTAGAACGCAAATTTCAGATTGAAAAATCTAAACGCAAGAACAAAGTTAGGGATGAGTTTCCCTATAGATGGGATTTGTTATGTGCAGTGAAGTCATGGTGACTGTTCACCTTTGCTCAGCCTGTGTTGATGACTCTTGCAGTCTTCACTGAGCAATATTGTCATCAATTTAAGGGTGCCTGAATCCTAGAAAAACTTGTTTAGAATAAGCATTTATTGTCTTGTGAAAAATTAAATTGGAAGATGAGGAAGAAGATTCGTATCTGTATTGTGGAAGATTCTGCTGATGTTACATCTAGTGTTTTTTTCATTTTTCTTCTAGAAAAGCATGCTTGCTTTACGGCAGCTAATGCCCAATGCTCAGAGCTTTATCCAGCAGTGTATGCAGCAACCAGCTCCAACCCAAGAAGCTGTTTCGACTTGTACCTCTGCAGCACCTGCTCCTTCGATCGCAGTGGCAGCCTCAGCTGTAGCAACAACTTCTATTGCAGTTACAAAACCAGTGCCTGCATCTGTAACAGTCACAGCTACTCCAGTTATAAAACCAGTCCTTGCCAGTGTGTTGGCAACACCTTCTCTGCAGACTGTGAAGCCTAAGCCTGTTCCTTCCTCTGCAGTGGTGACAGCATCTCTTCGTCCTGCAGCTTCAGTCCTTACCACAACGATAGCAACATCAGGGCTGGCTACTATCCATACTGTTAAGCCAGTCTTCACCTCTGCGGTCGCAACATCCTCTCTCCAGTCTGCAAAGCCAAAGCCACTACTGGTCTCTACAGCAGCATCTTCAGCAGCAACCCCCCTCCAGCCTCTGAAACCAGTCCTTGGAACCCCAGTCAGTATTAAAATCTCACAGCCAAACTCCATCGTTGCGCAGTCAGTGGGTACTCAGCAGGTGGTTAAAGTGAAACAGTTGGTAAGATGAATTTCTCAGCTTCTCTATAACCGGGCTTCTTTACTTTGACTCTTACGTTTTTATAAAAAGGATACCAGTTTGGATCTTACCTTTCTTTTTTTTTTTTTTTTTTTTTTTTTATTTTAACATATGAAGCTAGTCTGTCATGAGTTAATCAGTTATGTTTGTCATGCTTGGGGATATTGAGCCCTTGCTGAACAGGTGAATCTAAAGCTAAGCTGTAAGTTCGGTCTGTTGCGAGACATGCCGACCACCATTCAACCAACTGAACATCCAGCTTGAGACACAAAGGAACATAAGTTCTGACCTCTGTTACACGTCCTGCCAGGCTAGGTTGGCATCTGAAAGAAAAGCCAGGAAGTGCTAGTGTCAGAAACAGAAATTGCTCATGGGATGCTTACGTTAATTACTGTTAGATGCCCTGATAGGGCTGTGCCTCAGCTAGCCACCAGGGATTCCAGTTTGTCTACCTTGGTAGTTCCTACCCTGGATACTTCGCAGGCATAGGTGGCTCGATGATGTATAGTGATATGTTAACTGAAATGTACAAACTAGCTCAAGGAGCTTTTCAGAGCAGAGTTCCAACCTCCAAATTTACTAAGACATGTTAATTATGAAGTCATCCAAAAGTGAGCTTTTTCTATCAGGGCTCATTAGCTAACAAATTCCAGGAGGAATAAATGTCTTATTAAAACAATACCCTCAAAAGCAATGTGTTAACATTTTTTTTCTTGGCACAGGTTAACTTCTTGCTAATGTTAATGTTAAATACCAAGAAACTGTGGATCACAGGTATACCCAAAAGAGCAATGTTGTGAAATACATTAAGTTTGGTTTATGGGCGTTTTGAGATACGGAGCAGTATGCTGTCTGGTCTACCTGCAAATAACATTCTTTAATATTTTGAGAGAATAGGCTCCCTTTGGCAGATAAAGAACTTGATTCCTGAATAGGACTCCCTTGTAAAGATTTGTTCCTTAAAAAGAGGGGAAAACGTTAGACTTCCTATGAAGCTATATTTACTTTCCACAGGTATAGCAGGGCATCTAGCAATTTCCTTTGTAATTTGTTTATTGTGTGTACTTGATTTAATGGTATTCAGACCCCTAAAATGTTTTGCTTTTTTAAATTTTCTTCCTTTCAAAATGCATAAGGCAGATGTAATACAAGAATCCTGCATTCTAAATTAAAGAGCTTATGCTACCAGCTTTTCACCTTTTCAGACTTGCTTAAAAAGAACAAAGCACTTAACTATATAGAGGGGATGGAAGTCCTTTTTATGAGTGGGTTTGTTTTAAAAGCAGTTTATCAAGCATATGCACTATCAATCTTCGATAGTAGTAGCTAAAGCCAAATTGGAAAAGGAGTTGATACCCTTACTGGCTTTAAGGACTAAATTTGAAATTCCAGCCAGAAGAAAATGAGGGCTTCTTAGGTTGTTCAAGGGCTGGAGAGCAGTTTGTTGGCTACACAGCAAGCCATGTAATCTAGGGGAAAGGTTGGCCATCTGTACAAATAGACGAGGAAGCTTAACTCTGCACTAGGGAGTGGAAACACTTCTTGAATATGATATTGGTGAACTCAAGAAATAACTTCTGCCTCCTCCACTACTGCTGCGTGGCAGCCTATTGCAATTGCTTTTCTTCACTGTGCCTTACAAGCATTGAATTGCATACAAAACATGTTTTTATCCTCATTTGGGTATATCCCAGGCACAGTGATTAAAAGGCTTGCTCTTCAAAATACCTATTTAATTTTGGTCTCGTAGTTGGAGGGCTGAGTTGACCACTTCACAGCTTAGCCATATCAGGAGCTTGGTGTTTGTTCAGACAACCTATTCAAATGAAGAGAAAGTTCATAGAAGTTGCTGCATCTTCTAGGGCTTCCCTGGTGCATTTCCTTGAAAGGACAGAGGGTCTGTTTTCCTCCCACAAGAAAACAAATCTGGACCTCCTCTCTCTTAGCAGAAGGGTCCTGCTGCCAGCTGAAAGGAAGCACATGCCAGCTGTGCAAATCTGTCCATACAATGCTGCCAGCAATTTCTTTCCAGCCCACAGGGTTGTCTGATGCCATACACTCCCTCTGCATGCCCATTTCTAATTTAGGTCTCTTGTGCTCGGGCATGTAAAGTTAACTTTCATGTGCCAGCTCCGATGTAACATTGGTGCAGCTTAAGAATGCAGCACTGCAGTATTTTAATGTCAAAATTGTGACCGGAGTGGTGCAATGTCTAACTGTCTTTTCTGCAGAATGATTATCAAAACTCTGGGTTTGAATGGTGGGCACAGAGGGACCAGTTCTTTGGGGATGCTGTTGGTGTTGGAACACATGCCTGTGCTGTGACAATCGCATGTTGGACAGCGTGCCCTCCCAGTGACTTTCTTAGCACAGCCTCGTTTAAGGGCAGTGGCATACACAGGAGTTTCGTCATGGAAAGAAAGCCCATCTTGCTGTAGTATTGCTTTGTCTCTTGTTAAAGCACAATAATAGAAAATTTATATTACCAGCCGCTTGCTTCCAACGGTGAGAAAGCTGCTGTGAGACCACCATTTCATGTTAAGCATAAAGAGCAAGAGTTTTATGGTGTAGTTCCCACAATTACCAGTGAGACATGCTTCCTGAATGTTACTAGCGGTTGAAGCAAGGAGTGAAGTCCTTGTCCTGTTCCAACCACTTGCTCTTAGTGACAAGTCCCCTCAGAGCTGAGTTTTCTTGAGCAGAGAGTCTCCTCTGTTATTTTTGAAGAGTTTTTTGTCCTGGATGTATGCTTTTACATTCACCTGGTGAGGCTTCCTTCATGAAGTGATCCTGCTTGTAGTGTGTGGTGAAAACTTACATCTCTCTGCTGGTCTCTGAACTTTGCTTTATGACTGCAAAACAGGTTCCAGTAAAGCTAATCAAAGTCTCTCTCAGGCAGCTGTCCCTATGCTGTCAGCTGGATGTTATATTGCAATTTTTTTTTAACTTTAAGAGTATTGGTGCTTTTTATTCTGATGTCTCTGTCAACCTACTTAATGGGGCGCAAAGGAACAGTCCCTTTTTTTAATTACTTCTTGCTGCTGCTGATGAGAGGCAACAACTCTTTCTTACAGATATTATCTATCTTTTTAAATACTTTTTTCCTGGCATTAGAACTTCGTCAGAATTTCTAGGATTGTTGCCCTGTTTTGTTGCAAGTCCCAAGGACTTCCAGCTTTTGTTAGTCTAGCAGCTAGAACAGCAAACACAAAATCGGCTCTTCTGCCAACACATCCTTTCTGTTTCTCGTTGATCTAGTCTCCTCAGCTACTTGACTTTACTTCCCAATCCTTCACCGAGGATATTGATTTTAACATTGGCTATCTCTGTTCTTTTTCTCTGCCGCAGCTTCATCTTGAATGCTTTGTGTTTCCTTCCGTGCTATTTCAGTGTTTTTTTTGCATGCTGAAGATGAAGCGTTGTTCTTGCTGGTGGCAGGGAGGATCTCTAAGTGCGTATCAGTGTGGGCACTGGTTTATCCCAGCTGGTTGGTGGTTCATTGATGATCTGGACATACAAATGATGCTGTTAATGTTATTTTCAACTTCCAGCATATGGAAGCTGGATCTTTCAGAAAGTTCAAATTCTGTTTTCATAAAAGCACATAGAAGCAAACGCTAGTGTGCGTACCACTTTGTGAGGCAGTGCTGCATGTGTGAGCCGTGACTCTGTCCCTGTACTCCCATGGTCCTTTCCTCTGCATAAAAAGCTGGGAGATACGGAATCTTATGTTTCTTCTGAAGAACTGCCTGTTCATTGTCTGGTTTTCAAACACCACCTTCAGCTCAGTTGTTCTGTGTTAGTGCTGCTGTGCCAAACCATGACACTATTAGCAGATTAATGTGGGGGTGGGTGGGGTGTATCTTGACTATTTGATATGCAAAGTACCTCTTTTTGTGAATACGTGATACTGACGCTGATGATGTTTACTGATAAATCTGAAGTTAGATGACAGGAGACAGCCTAATTTCTGAAGCAGAATAAATGCCAATTTTTTATTTAATTAAACTTGTGCAGTGTTGCTGTGCAAGCACTCTTTAGACTTTCTGAAGTTAGAATAAAAGATGTAGAGGAGAAAAAGTGTTTTCTCTACCCTGAAAATTCCTCTGTATTAGCTTTTTGCTGCTAAAAAAGTAGGATTCAGTCTGAAGGTGTTGATAATCTTGTGCTCTGGTAAAACCCATCTTTCTACTACTTGTAATCAAGAACTTTTCCAAAGGATGTATGAGAAGTTGCAGCTCATATTCTGCTAGCTAGGAGGCTTAGAAATGAGGCTTTCAGGGATGCTGTAATTTTATTATTTTCTTGCATTTTAATAGCTACCCCTGAAGAGGAAGGATTAGTGTTTATGGACTGTGCCTGTAGGTTTGTGTTGTGATGACATCCTGCTGTCTGGTTTTGTTTCTTTCAAGAGCCTCTTTAAACAAAACTATCATCCCTCTTCCTTTTTACCCTTCAGCAGCACACTGATGTTTTTGTGTAGAAGCCCTACTTGCTATAGGTGTTGCTAGCTGGTACTTCATGTTCCTGTGAACTGATGTGTTCAGTGTACTTTTGCTTAACACTTTGAAACTCAGCATCTCAATTTACAATTGATGTTGCGGCTCCAAAAATGCATTAGTAACTTTATAGTGTGTACTCTTAATTCTTGGCAGTAAAAGGATTTCATGCAAGACTTCTAACTGTTTGTTTTGGTGTTCTCTCTTTTTAATTAGGTGTATGTGATACCTGCCCTTCTGAACTTCTTGTTGGCAGGCAGACTCAATATTCAGTTGTTAGTCTGTTAAGCAAGACTTAAGAGAGGAAAGCCTCTTAGTGTAATGGATTGTGTAGTCCTCAGTGAAATTTGTATAATATAGTTATCAATAGAGAGTAGGGGTGAAGTGTCCTGAAGAGCTTGCTGAATGAGCTGGAGCTTAAAGCTCACCACCAAGTTATTAAGACTTTGTTTCTTGTCATGAAGTAAAAAAATATAATTTTTTTTTTTTCTGAGCATGCTGTTTACTTTAAACTGAAAGCCACACATGCATGCATGCCTAGTGGCACTTCTGGCTGGCTGAACACGTTGATAATGTTTACTTCTCCCTATGTTGAGCTGTTCTCACTCTTGATACTGGATATTTCACTTCCAGGTAGTCCAGCAGCCATCAGGAACCATTGTAAAGCAAGTATCCACACTCCCACAACCCTCAACACTGACCCTACAGACACCTACTGAGAAAAGGATGCCGCTGAATACACTTGTTCAAGCTAACCAATTTCCTGCAGGTACAGTGGAACCTCTTTAATGGAGAAGGGAAGAGGAGTGCTGAGGTATTGAAGTGAGTGCAGGCTGTGGGTAGACTGTAAGAATGTAAGATGGTGGTTGTCTATTGGGAACAACCGGTTCTGTGTGATAAGTTGAACTTTTTTGCTGTCTGCTTGGAGTTCTGGTAAGAAACTCAGTGCCATGTCTACTTCTGGCACCTGTTAAAAGCATGTCAATCATTTATACTGGCTAAAATACTGTGAGTAAGCTCCTTGCAGTAGACTTCCTTTAAATAATAATGCTTTTGAGGATCACTTCGTGAGACTTTGCTTTTTCCTTCAACAGGTCCAGGTTGATGTATAATGTGAGTTGGTCTCAGCCAACCAGTTTTCACTAAAGCCTTTCACTGGTCAGCACAGAGGAAGGAGTTTGCTGAGAGCATGTAGAGTTTTTGGCCATAGAGAACATGCAGAATGTAACTCTGTAGAGTATCTGGTTTTCAAATGGACCTAACTAGTACTTACTGAGTCTGCAATAGCCTTTGCTAGAAGTATGAACTGATGAAACAATTGTCTTAGCATTTTGCTTTCTACTATAGGATGTTCTTTGTTTTGTTTTAGGTTCCATTCTGAAACAAATTACCCTGCCAGGAAATAAAATTCTGTCACTTCAAGCATCTCCTGTTCAGAAAGCTAAAATAAAAGAAAATGGAGCAACATCCTTCAGGTAAAAATAAACAGTATCAGAAGTTTACTACAGAGAGGAACAAAAGGAACAGGCAGTAACTATAGAGGTGGGAACAGAACCCAAATAAAAGCAGCTTTCTTCAGTAACTTGTTTATGATAGGTGGTTTTCATGTTAGAGTACTTATTGGCAAGGGGGAACCTAGAAGTTTTGACCTCATAGCAGGTGTTAATAATTCTTAATATAAGAAAACTGTCCTGATGAGGTTTGGTTTTCATCATGCTGTCACAAGAGTCTAATTATACAAATAGTGTGCGTCAACATGTCTCAGTTTTTCACTTGTAGAGGAGGCATGTTGATCTCCTATGCTGTAAGTACTATTAACTAATCTAAAGCGAAGTTACCTTGTACTAAAAGCTCTCTGTAGGATTAAAGCAGATATAACCTCTGTTTTTTACAGACCACCAGATAGCATTGAACCATTGTTTGGAATGACTGGTCTAAAGCTCTGTGCTGTATTATGAAATCTTTTATTAGCTCCTCTTATGAGCTTGTTCCTGTATGTAGAGGTGAAAGTCTTTGACTACCCCTCTAATTATGTCTTCTGGCATATTCTCTAGGCCTTTAGACTACAAGAAAGAATGCTTAAAGCTTTTAGTTCTGATAACTGATTAACTTTTCAAAAGCAGAAATTATTTCTGTATCTCTGAAATGTGATTTTGAAACAGAGGGTACAGCCTGCTGTCAGCATTATTGGTCTTACAACCTTAGGGCAAGCTTGAAGTTACTCTACCAGGGATAAAAGCAGACATGACAGCTTTGTCTTGTTGACCAGTTGACTTCTTACCTCTTGAAAGCTACAGCTTTGTGTGCACTGATACAGACAGAGAGCTGTTGTTATTTACAGTTACATACAGTGTACACTGAAAACATTGGTAGCCAGAAGTTAAAAGGAAAAGCTGATGTTAAAGCAATAGCTCTGTTCAGCTTTCTCAAGCTGTTACGAAATATACTTCAACATGTAATTGTTATGTAATTTGGTGTAGTGATAGTTGCAAAAAGAATTTCATAAATATGATTTAAAAAAAACCAACAGAGCAGCAACAGAAAACCCCACAAACAAATGTGTGTGATCTTCCAATCAGAACTTATCAACTGTCTTAGCTGAAGAAGTTTGAATTCTTGAAGTTGCTTCCCTGAGTTGTTAAGTTCTTAGTGTAGGAAAAACTCTGTGTCTGCAGTGTGATCCAAGATGGATTTCTGTTCCTGCTTTTGGATTATGATTTTCAAAGTAGCATAAATCCATGAGAATTCAGGTTTGAAACCTCTAGCTCACCTTAAAATTTTATAGTAAGTCCCTTCTATGAAGAAATCATTTCTTTGGACAATATAGCCAAACTTTCTGACTTTAAAAACTAGGCATGAGAATCTTCAGATATCTGAACCTGGGCAGCACGTACCTAAATTTTTGCCTTCCCTAGGTCAGGTATCTGTATTCTCCAAGCAGGTCTAGCACCACATAGTGTTAATCTGGACTGGGTAATAGACAATCCTTGCTCTATTCAGTCCTAGCTTTTATTATTCCCAGCACAGCTGTTCTTTGGCCTGTGATCCATCAATTGACTGATCATTTGTGAGGCAGAGCAAAGCGTCATGCCCCCCTTTCTGGTATTGTGATGAGATTCGTCATAAGCAGAGAGCATGTCTTGTAATTGATGTGATTGTACGTGTGACTTCAAACTGTGGCTTCTCATTGCAGTATGTCATCAAGCCTGACTGCCATTGTGTGACTAGGTTAGGTTAGGATTTGAGAATGTAATACTCACTAAGCTGTACTTAATAAGCTGCAATTTGACCTTGTCTGCTCTTTAAATGGGCTGTTTTGGTTGCTTGAGATAACACAGTAGAAAAAATGGTGACCCCCACCCCTCAATTAGAGAAACCCTTCTAGAAATGAGAAGATTACAGCTAAGCATGGGCATTGCTGGCACTTGATTGCCCCACAACATGTATTGTAAAGGGCAATCTGTCTTAAAAGCATCAAGATTCTTATAAACTGCTCTGCATACTTCTGTAAAGTATATGCTAGAGCACCCTGGAAAAAATAAGACACATATTTACATCTTCAAATATCTATATTTTGCATTTATTCTATTCAATAGACACGTACCACAAAACACATGCCACTCTGACTTGTGCATTTTGTCTGGAAGGTACCAGCAATCTCAAGTAGGAGACAAAGAGGAGTGAGAGAGCAGAGTGGAGAACATCTGGGTAGCTGCTCCTCCTGCCCCGTGGTGGTGGGGAGCGCTGGTAGTTCCTGCTCTGCTGAAATTGTTCTGTCCTACATAGCTGGTCTGTGATGGTGCATGGAAGTTTGGGTTAAGTGTGGCTTTCTAGTTTTGCCCTTGACTGTTGCATAAAATGGAGTAAATAAAGATGGATTTAGAAGGAGACATGTGCGTTAGTCAGACACCAGAGGGTGCCAGAGACTCACTTTTCAACCAATACAGGCAAATTCATACATGTGAGGTGCATCTGCGTTGCTTGGGATTCTTTTCCAGTGGAATATTCAGTATAAATGTCAGACCTGGCTTCATGCAGGGTAACGCTCAGAACTCTGCGTTTTCTTTGCCCCCTTGTCCTGATAAACTCTCCCAGCTGTTAACAGTCTCTTGTGATTTAAGCTTTTCTTGTTGATTTCTGAGTGTGACATGATCAAATGCAAAAAGCATTAAAGGAAGTGGTGTAGAAGAGAGGATTTACAGAGGGATTGCTGAAAATGAAAGCAAGTCCATATCCAACAGAAATGTCTGCATGTATGTTCTGGAATATTTTAAATGTATCACTTTAGTAGAATGATTTTTATAGTCTAAAATGATTGAGGTTTGCTTGAACAGCAAGGAAAAGAGTATACTAAAAAGTACTTCACATGATTTCTGAAACTTACATTAATCTTTAGCAAGCACTACTTCTAAGGAAATGTAATGATACTTTCTTTGGGTTAAGTGAAATAAGTGCAGCACTGTTTTCATAGGTGCGAATTAATCATTCATCAAAGCTAGTGACTCAGCAACTTAATCCAAACTTACATTCCCTCACTGAAGAAGTTAGAATTGGTACTTAAAAACAGTACAGATAGAGACGTCTACTTGCACATCGGATCTTGTATGTGTGTACTCGCAAGAGACTGTGTGCATGGAAAAATTAAAGAAAATAGTAACCTGATAAAGGCTGGTTTTAGAGAACTGAATCTTGTGTATGTAGAAAGGTGAATAGATGTATAGTCTAGAAGCTTACCTCCTTCTTGCTTAAGTATTTGGCGTATGTGGCCAGATTAAAAGCTAAAATGATTTATTGAAACTGCATGCTCTACAGTTGTACCTGCGGTGCAAGCATCCTTACTTGGATTCCATAGACAGCTCCACTGAGGTAAGGGCAGGTTCCAGCACCTGCAACTCTGATAGCTTGTGATGTACGTTCTTGGTGCTGGTTGTGCTGATTTTTGTGATCTCCTTCATCAGCAGATTAAGGCAGTCACTGCACTTCAGTGGGATTCTTGCCTCTGCCATCAGCAAAGACTTCTTTGTAGTGGTCATTAAGAAAAGGAAAGAGGAGTGCACTTGTGAAGATCAGTTAGCACTCAATTAGCATGCAGTGAAGCTTCATTTACACGCTTCTTGAAAGATCAGGGTCTCTGTTAGGCTGACAGAGCATGAGTATACCCTTGGAACTGCTCCGTTGCTGGCTGTGAAGGGGCAGGAGGAGTGAAGCTGTTCTGGCAGCGATGACTTGAGCTTTAAATTGTAACTGTGGTAACAACCATTCTGACATAGGACGAAGGGTAACAGTTTT
Source organism: Limosa lapponica baueri (assembly GCA_002844005.1). Taxonomy (NCBI): domain Eukaryota; kingdom Metazoa; phylum Chordata; class Aves; order Charadriiformes; family Scolopacidae; genus Limosa; species Limosa lapponica. The sequence goes on from KZ506005.1 coordinate 363,750, forward strand.
AAAACAAAAGAGGGGAGATTTAGATTAGATAATCAGGAAGAAATGCTTTACTGTGAGGGTGGTAAGGCACTGGAACAGGTTGCCCAGAGAAGTTTTAGATGCCTCATCCCCGGAAGTATTCAAGGCCAGGCTGGATGGGGCTTTGAGCAACCTGGTCTAGTGGGAGGTGTCCCTGCCCATGGCAGGGGGGTTGGAACTCAATGATCTTTAAGGTCCCTTCCAACCCAAACCATTCTATGATTTGGGGCACAAAGCCTAGTCAGGAAGCTATGTCTAGATGTAAAGAATGAAGCTGGTTGAGGAATCTATTGGGTCTCCTTTTCCCTGAACAAATCATGTAGAAACTCCTATCCACGAGGGCATGCAAATGAATGGCAGGAGGAGTAAGGGAAGGCTGGACTCCTTTACTAGCCAGGCTTCTCTCTAGAAGTTACTGGGAGAAGACTTGTGCCATAAAAACCTGTTGAAGCCCAAAGGAGAAAATGTATATATAGTTTTAAGAAAAAAATCCCAGGGCTTTCCTGTGTCTTTTGAGTATTGCTCAAACCCAACCCAACTTCAGCTTTTACCTGTTGCAAGTCAGAAGGCAGCTTCCAAGAGATCCCATTTAACCTAAGAATGTCAAGGTTCTGACTAAACCCTTGTTCAAGAGTTATGTAGGCCACACAGTATTTTTCTGAAGATGAAATTTATCAAACTTTGCCAGCAAATACTCTTCAGGAGGGGTGGGTGGGTGTGGTTTGGTTTTTGTTTTCCATATCAAAAAACTTTCAGATCGAGTGCTTCCACGTGTCTGTATTAATAATGCTGACTTGTGTTCTGATTCTAAACCCTTGAAGCCATTATTAGGCCCTTTGTCACTTTGTAAAGCAAAAAAGGCTTTCTTTTCATGATCTAAACTTAATTGAAAATAACTTGGGTATTTTAATTGCTAAAGTCTTGCAAAACTTTTCCCATATAAAAGTCATTCAGTGTTTTAACTAAAATGATCTTTTTTAAAAAAAAATAATAATAGCTGAGGCACACAGGCTATTTACTTAACATGAGCTTTGCCATGATTACAGCTAGTCTTAGTTACATTAGCCCTAAGCATGCCAGACTTGAGTTTTTATTTTGAACATGTAGACCAAAGCTGCTACAGCAGGATCCTGATAATGGAGGGATGTTAAGAACTAGAGCTCTGCTGCTTTTCTTCAGAAGCATAGCATCCTCCCTGCTATGTACATGAGTACTATATGATAGGACTGATTTAAAGGACAAGGTCTGGTTGGTTCTGAATACTACTGACAAGGTGTGTTTGTATCTTATTTTTTAAGCCCTTGGTTTCTGAGCTTGCTCAAAATTTCAGTTCCATGTAAAGGATTTGTATGCCTAGCAACTGAGGCATTAGTCAAGCTAACATTTGAGAGGCACTTCACTGAAATGTGAAAGCTTTTAGAAACTGTCTGTTGTCCATGCCCACACTAAACATCTATTGTATAGGAGTAACCTCCAAGATACCTGAGTGTGGCTGTTTGTTGATAGTCTAGAGGCTGTTTCTTTGTATCCATTCTGAACAAAGCATAAGTTGTTGGTTTTCTCTTTAGTAGAGATGAAGATGACATAAATGATGTGACATCTATGGCTGGGGTCAATCTTCACGAGGAGAACGCATGCATTTTGGCAACAAACTCCGAGCTCATTGGTACAGTGATCCACTCTTGTGCAGATGAACCTTTTCTCTCCTCAGAAGTGCTTCAGAAGAAGATCTTGAACATAGGTGAGAACAAAGCATATGTAACAGATACGTATGGATGTAGTATTTCCTTGCCTGTTTCATCAGTCAGCTTCCAATCTTTGAAGGAGCAGCTGGAACTGTTAACATCTGCCATCTCAATTCATGTGTTTCTACCAAATTGTACTGAGTTTTTAATTCCTCCTCTAGGAAATGAGTGCTCTCAAAGTTTTTTTTACATGGAAATAGTTTGAAGCACAACCAGAAAAAAGAAATTGGTGCCACTTTTACATGTGAGAACTGAGCAACTTTATTACTCTTAATGGAACACATAACTACCATATAGATGCTAGTGTCAAATCAAACACTTACGTGTGCTCTTCTGTTTCTGCAGCTCCTAACTTGATGCATTACCCTGGTTTTCCTAACAGCTTTTGCATTTCTCAGCCTGTTCAGATGTATGTGCTCTATTGACCAACGTTACAGATCCTGACCATGTGATTAGGAAGAAGTTTCAAACTGCCAATACGCACAGGATAGACCTTTGTTTATGACTCCCTCTATGTAAAAATCTTTTGTTAATTGTATGCAAAAGAGATGTTAAAGCTGTTTGTATCAGTGGATAATACTGTAGAATGTATGTTGAATGGCTGAGACTAAACTGCAATAGGAAGTTTTTAGCGTATGTATCAGCTGTTAGGCTTTGAGCAAAATCATAACTAGCTTAGCAATGTCAGAGCAGGGAGCATGCAGTTGTATAGCACCGCACTGACTGGTACCACTGCTGTCTACAGCGAACTGGATGAACGTTGCTTAACTCCTTGCTTCTGCGCCCTGCCTGGTAGCTTGTCATACTGGAACAGTGAGTTTTACAGCTGAGCATTCAGGAAAGCCTGCAGTTCGTATGTGCAGTCATAATTCTGTCTCAGTGGTTTAACTGTGTGATCACAAAGTCTTTCTACATGCAACTGGTTCTTAGTCTGAACTAAGCACCTACTCTGTGACGAGCATGTAGCCTGCAAATGCTGTCTTCTACCTCAATACATCCCTCATTAGCAAGCCAGACGTGCCATCTGAGCTGTATGGGGCGTAGTTGAGTGAAGTAAGTGCTGTGCTACTAGTGGAAGATGGAAAATACACGTTGAAACTGGTGCCTAGAAGCCTTTCTCAAAATTCAGTAGCGGGTTAACCAGTTATCCACGGGAAACAGGTATAAGAAAAACTAGAGCTCTACAAAAACATAAAGAGAAAGTATTTTTAGAATAATTGTCTGGTTTGGGGTGTGAAGACGATTCCTTGAAAGGTGGAAAATACAAGCCTGGCTGTTTCATGACTGGCATGGTAGCTGTTCCACATAATAATAATAACTCATGTTGTAAATTAAAAGTGTTTTGATTGCAAGGAAAGGAATACTGTCAAGGAGTACAGCAATTCAGAAAATGAACACTTCTGCTCTTGAACTGAGCCTTCTTTGACTTAAGAACTGTGTATGTCTGTGTGTGTAGGGAGGTCTTGAGGTCTAGGGGGATTTTGTTTTGTCTTTAAGTTGACGTTTCAGTATTCTGACAGTATAGTGGGAAACTGCTACGAAGTGTTGAAAGGGGCTTGAGCAAAATGAGCTTTGCACTCAGCTAAGGTAGAGGCCATAGCTTACTGGCCAACATCAAACAGTGGGAACACTTTGATCGTATCTGGGAAAACATTGTAGATTCTCCCTGTCTTGCGAGATTGTTACTCATTTTCAGTTAGAGTAGCAAAGGCAAATGAAATAGGTGATTAGTGTTTTTTACAGCGTACTGTTTATCCATTCTTAACACTCCACTTGGCAATAAATACTGAAATGGGTTTTGAAGGCAGGCTGTATATTGCATCATAAAGTATTACAGCCTCTGTTAGTGCAGTTGAGGGGCAAGGAAAAACACTTCTGACGGGTACAGCGTATGAAAATGCTGCCTGCTGTGCCCACCAGGGAAAAGTTGCTGCTGTCCAGGTGTCTTGATTGAGTTGTGTTGAGTGATCGATGGTGTCAACCACGGGAAGGCTTCTCTGTTGGCAGCCTGCAGCCACGGGAAGGTTGTGGAGGTGATGCCTAGCTCTGGGCACGGGGCTGGAACAGCTTTGCCCGGGGCTGTCGCCAGCCTCAGTCACAGCTGCTGAAACACAGAGAGGCAGCGGCAGCCCGAGAGAAGAGGTTGAAGGTGATGGCATGATGACCCCAGCTGGACTTGATCTCTGTTGTCCGAGCAGCTGCCATGGGGTGGTTGGGTCTGTCTGCCCCATGCTGGGTGGTCAAGGCGTGTGAGAGGGTCCCGTGTGCCCAGAGTGTGCTGCAAAAACCATCCCCACTCATCCAATAAATGTCATGAGTTGTTAACAAGCACAGTGTCAAGCAGGGCAAAATGTAATTCTCTATTTTTTTTAATTACTGGAATTAACAGAATATGGCACTAATTTCTACAGCTACTGCTTCTCCCCTTCCCCGAACATGAAGCTTGATTTGTGTTCTTATTAACTTTGTCCTATAAATGACCTTGCAAGGAGAGTGGTTCTGGAGGCTAAGTGAAACAATGTCTATATTTTCTGAAGCTCCAGGCTAAGTTTTATTAATGTAATGTCTAAGATCTTTGAAGTTGTGACTTTACCAGGAAAATCATAATCTCCAAACCTTTATTCATAATGGGTATGACTTCCAGGGGGAACAGAATACCTGCTGTGCTAATTATTTCAATTATCAGCTACTACTAAAACACGTAATGGATTTTCTCTGCTTCCACAGGTAAAAGGCATGACATTATGGAACTTAACTCTGATGTTGTGAACTTGATCTCCCACGCTACACAGGAGAGATTACGAGGGCTTCTCGAAAAACTAACTGTAATTGCTCAGCACAGAGTATCAACCCACAAGGTAAAGGAAATCATTAAGCAAGTTTTGCACCAAAGTCTTCCTCCTTTGCAACCTTGAGGGTAAACCTCTTCCAACTGTAGGCACATCATATGCAATCTGTGCATTTTCGGTATCTACCAAAGGCTGGTTTTGTTCTAATTGTTTATAGCCTCTAACTATTCCTTACGTTCTCCATTTGACTTCTTGGGTAGGTGCTCTTAAGACCCAGAGTGAGAGTACATGCACGCATTTCTCCTCCTCCTCTTCCATAGAAGTGATGGCTGTTACACAAAATCTGCCTTGGATGGTAAATGTAAAGCTATTTTTGAATGCTTTCGGTGGTTGGGTTGATTTAGGGGCTTGTGTTTGCTTTATGCATTTACTGTTGGTGGAACTGCAGTATGGGCTCAGTAAAAAGCCTTGGGAAACTGAATTGAGTATTTTATTTTTAGAAAGTGCTCTGTGTGAAGGCAGAGACCCCTTTGATCTTAAAGTTTCCAGAACTTTTTTTCCACCAGTGCTACTTAAGATTCCCTCCCCTCCCTCTTGTATTAGTTCCATTCAATATAAAGTACATTGGATTCCAGGGAGCCAGTATCCCTTTAGATGCTTGTATGGTGCAAATGGGAGGCAATAAGTTACTAATGGCCAAAATAGCTCTTTGAGGCTTTTTTTTTGTGTCATTCAATAATAAAATATTAGTCCTTACTTTTTTCAGTATTAAGCTGTTTTAGAAAAAAAATTTGGAAGTCAGAAGCAGGATGTATCTGTCAGCTCTTAAGTTCTTGTTTGTTTGGGTCTTGGTTATTTTTTATAGTAACTTTATACTTAATGAAATCTAACAAGAACAACTAACTGGTGGGATAGGAGTTATTTTTGTAATGAACCCTTTTTATAGGCTTTTAAGCGCTGGAGAAGCAATAGTAAAGAGTAGGAACTATTTGGAAACTTCCAAGTATTTATAGAGACGTCTGGAGCAGTTGGGAGTGTGCTGTTCCTTGCCAGAAGAAGATGCAGTAGCAAAAAAAAAATGCAGAAGAAGTATAGAGTTTTTTATGAGAACTCTTCAGAGATCTGCACGTGTTCTGTGTTGTCTCTCCAAAGTGGGAGATCCAATAGAGCTCATGAGCAAAAGTGAGGTGGAAGCTGAAGTCCTGAGTAACCAGCAGGACGTGGGTGTCTCGAAGACACCAAGTGCACAGGGGAATGTTTTTGGACAGTGGGCTTGACAGGGCTGGTTTCTGTCTCATTGAACTAAAGCAATAGAAAACTGATAGGTTTTTGTCTGATTGAATTGCCAGAAGCAATGATGAGATTGTAAGCCTGCAATAAGCTTGCTTTCTTTTCCTCTTTTCTCAAAAACAAAACAAACAAAAAGTAATGGACATAATAATCCTAGAGGCACAGGTACCCTCTTTCGTTAGGAAGATGGGATTATGCTACAGAGGAGTCTCCTACAGGATTGCGTTGGTGAGTAATAATATTGTGAGAGATGCTGACAGGCTTTTAGAAAGCTAAGTTCAAGAACAGCAGGCTATGGGGGTTTGGAGTCCTGTTATGTATTTGTATTTATATATATATATATATATATATATTTACACAGCCCAGTATTCCATCTCCCCCAGTGCTTGCCCCTGTCTTCTTTTCCCCCTAGGCTATCAATAGGTACAATGTGTGCAATCCATGTATTTCAGAGAACTATCATGAGCCTTTCCAAGAGAATTGGGTAGTTGGCCTGTAATACTTTGTATTGGCCTATCGTCAACAACAGACAACAGACAGCAATAGGGATAGGTGTGGTGAAACCAAGGTAACTATTGTTAGCGTAGAAGCTGGTGTAAGAAGCCAGTAATTCATGGGGTTGTACTTGGGAAGCTCTTCTTTCCAGTTTGCCTAGTTCATGCCTAGCAGTTTATTATCTGATTGATAGCCCTGCAAGAGAGAGAGAGTTAGCAGGGTAAAACCTTCATACCAATGCCACCATGTAGACTTGCCAATTTTTGCCCTTTTTTTGGCTGAATTTAAGAAATTAAAAAACAGTATATAATTGGAAGTTGCTACCTTAATTAGGATAAAACTGTCATGGCGGTCTCTTTATCTGAAGTAGCAATAGGCTTTCAGATTGTTGTAGGCTGCTGTTTGTGCTGTGTTCAATGCCTTTACAGAGCCTTGGTAAGACCATAAATGCGTTCAGCTAATGGGTTTGGTTCCTCAGCTGCTTCCCTCCTATAATCTGTAGAACTGCTGAGGTATAAGAGTATGCATGTGGCATAATATGATACTCAGGACCAGAATTGATCGTGACAACTAAACAGTACAGTGATTAAAAAAAAAAAAAACAAACCTGAACTTTTTAATGTGGATGGATTCTGCACAGCATGAGATGACTGCCATGCTCCTGAGTTTGGAGCCCATGAGCACATGGTCATGTAACAGGGTGAGCACCTGTAGATGTGTAAACAGCCAGCCTCCTCCTACCCACACCATGCTGCTGTCAAACTGCAGAGTGCAGAAGTAACTTACCAGAAGCCTTTCTGTCCTTAAGTTGGTTTAGGAGTTGACTGGAAAAAGCCAAAGCTTAATAGGTTCCCAGACAGTAGCTGAGCCTCTGCAACTGCCTGCATTGCTGCTGTGTCCTCAGCAAGGCTATTCAACGTGACTTGAACTGTTCAGATTTCATGGGAAAACTTCGTCTTCGTGGGATTCTTCCATCATCTTTCCTTGTGGACTGGAGTGCAGCTTCCCTGTGTGGGGGTTTTTTCTTTGTGCCCTTGCAATACATTCCTGGGTTAAACCTCAAGTGCCTTAGTCTGGTTTCAGATTCATTTACAGGTATGTGACAATCTAGGAAGGGAGTTGCAAATCACAGACAAGGTGATTCTTGAATTTGTTGTCAGCTCTCTTCTCACTAAAGACATACCTGGGGAAGCTTTGCTTCAATGCTGTGTTTCAAATATGTGTAAACCTAACGTAAAAATTTTGGTAGGAATTGGCTGTGCTTTAGAGCAGATCTGTGGAGAAGTCTTGAGTATGTACATTTCCCTTGAAGAAAAAAAAATAATTGTGGATGAATGAATTTCATAACAAGATTGTATAGAGGCATTAATGTGCTATTGTTATGTGCAAGCAATAGCCTCTTTCAAGATAGCGAGTGAACTGCAGGTTAAATTTAGCTCAGTTAAAATAAAAATGACTTTTTAACTGTCAGATATACAAGTTCAGCTTTGGCACATGCAAATCTAACCTCACTGTGTATTGTGGTTACGTGCTTTATTGATCACGAAGTTAAATTCTGTTCTCAATTATACGTGTAACTTTATTTTTGTTGATGAGATGAAGTACTGTTATGAATGCACCTATTTCTTCTCCCATATAAGCTCATGGTAGTGCATTGGGGTGCTCCTGGTTGAGAGGCTTGCATTTCTAATTGGCATGGGGTCTTGGATTTGCCTTTAAAAACATAAGTATTTAACTTCGGGCATTCCAAAGCAAAACACTGCTAAACTCAGGAAAAAGTAATACTCTGGTAACATGGCTTTCTTCTTTCTGCCTTTAAAAGGGACATGGTGGTGTATTACTTGAAAACAAGCTGTCCTAATGTATGAAACTGAGTCAAAGTAGGGTTAAGGTTTTGTGGGGAGCAAGAAAAAAAAAAAAATCTCAAGCAGTAACAGAAGATGGGGAGAAAGGTCTGTTGAACTTCTTTGCAAAGCCATAGACTCTGCTTGGGAAAGAAAGTCTCCTTGGTTGCCACATATGGTGTGGTCTGAGCCACAGTTGGTGCTACATGACAATGTGGTGGCTCATTGAAGAGGACCAAACTTAATACCAGAAGAAGGATTCATTTCAGGCTCTGACTGGGTTGTGAGAATTCGGACTGGGAGACAACAGTGCCCTACAAGAAGACTTTTACTTTCCTCCCAGCTTTTAGAAGTATATGACTGGGTGTGGGAAGAAGAATCTCAGTATAGTGTGTTTGAAAACTCAAGATGTAGCAACTGAAGTCACTGATAGTCCATATACTTAAGATATACCCTTGCTTAAAACATAGCTGTAAAATATGCTGTGCTTATTCCAGAACAGTTGTGTGTCAAGATTGCTTCATTAAAGTGTGAGGTTGGGGTAGGGCAGAAAGAAGTGTTGCTGAAAGTGTATAGTGTGTTTGGCTGGTAAAAGCCTAAGGATAAATTTTTCAGGAAAAGGTAAGTTCACAAAGTAACAGAGAAAGAAGATGACTCTAGGACGTGTATTAAAGAGCGGTGTAAACAGGTGGCACAGATGTGCTTCATCTAGAATGGGCTCCCTGCCTTGTTTTGCCTAATGCCCTCTGGCTACCACGTGGCTTAAATGGCCTGTCTTTGGAAGAGCAGAGTGGTAAAAACAAGCTTTTCATTGCCATTTGATCACGGTTTAGATCTTTCCTTTCTCTGCCTTCTTTCCAGTCTAAAGTAAAACTAAACTCACGACTTTTCAGTGAGGGCAAAAATAGTATGAAATATAAACAACTGATTATTAATTTTTTTAGACCAAAAGGACCGTAGTCTTGTTTCAATGCATGCACGTTCAGTTATTGTTGGAACTGTTCATTAGTATTCTCTGGCCCTGCTTTGCACAGGGGACTGGACCAGATGATTTCCACAGGTCACTTTTCAACATAAACTATTCTGTGACTCGAGGGCATCCACTGAGGCAAAAATATGTATTCCTAAAGCTATAATAAACCATATATCATTTATGTCACTTTCCCCACCTCCAAGATTCATTATAACTAGTTCTGAACCACCCCTCTGCTCCATAAAACCTCTTTTTGGGAATTCCCGGTGAGACTTAATTCCAATTCTGGATTAAATGGCTAAAATAAGAATACCAAACGCTAGAAATTTAGAATGTCAAATTTTGTTTCTTCTTCATCCTTTCTCTTTAAAGGGGAAAGGATGTGATGTTCTGCTGCTTTACAGTCCTTTTTTTTTTTTTTCCCCCTCGTAACCTGATAGTCTTGTACATATCCAGTAAGCATATAAAGTTGCCGTTTAAAACAAAATTGTAGACTTGAAGACTTTATTGTTGTTAATAGTCAATGTAGACTAGATGATGTTAATGTCACTTGTTCAGTAACCTCTTATTAGTCACAGGTGCCAGGAAACATACTTCGGTGTAGAGGAGATGTGTAAATGACTACCTACCACCTGAAGTCTTTCTAAAACAGCCTGCATTTTTCAGCTTTGAAAAAATAGTGTTGTTCTTTTCAGGCTGTTCCCATTGGGTTTATTAGGTCGAGTGGTGTATATGAAAGTTTGGTTGTCTATAATAAACTTCTCTTTCCAGGGGAATGATAGGTACATCGTATCTAGTGACACCAGAGCACAGCTGAAATTTCTTGAAAAGCTTGACCACCTAGAAAAGCAGAGAAAGGCTGAAGAGGAACGTGAAATGTTGCTTCGAGCAGTCAAGGTAAGAATTTCACAAGTAGTGGTGTCCTCTAGACTGGTGAATATCGTTGGGTTTCTCCTATTTCTGCTATGAATGTAGTAACCATTAACCCTGTAACTGGAAAACCAGATTTAGGATAGCTTAAGCTATGCAGCAAAGGATTTTGGCTTTTTAGGTTCTTTAAAAAAATAGCGGGATTTCTTTCAAATGTGTGGTGGGGTGAGCTTCTTTTGAGTTTATTCCTGCCAGTCAAAATGAAATGAAAGAAGTATTCTCATAGCTGTAAACTTCCTTCCTGCCTCTATTTCTGGCTCTGAAATTGGTATGTCTTTTTCCGTATCTGTGTATGGCCCTGTTTGAAAATACGGGTTCACTGTGTTTGTTCAAACTGGAGCCTGGTGAGATCCATCGCCCTGCCAGATGTATTTTTCTGTAGTCAGATCAGAGGCCTAGCCTTGGAGCTGGTACCCCGGCATCTGCAAAACCCTGCTAGGACAGAATAAGTACCCTTCCTCCCCCTTCCCTCCCCTCAAGAACAGAAGGAAAAAAACCCAACAAAACCACAAAAAAACAATCAGTAGATATTGCTCCATCAGATGTGACTTGATCACCTTCTGTTTGTTTGGTTTTTTTGGTTTTGTTTCAAGCTGAATTCTGGAGCCCCATGGGTGGAAATCTAATCTAGACTTGAAAGAATCGTGTTGTACTTGCATGAGTATGCCTCCCTTTCTTTTCTATACTTCCTGTCCTTTTTAAGTGTCTGCTGCTGACATGAACAACATCATGCCTAGACTGGACCTGACTGACAGTGTTAGCATCATTTTCAGCTTAATCTTGCTTCAGGCTAGAGCAGAGGCAGCCGGCCCAGATGAGGAGGGGGGTTGTGCGTATGCGCGTGGAGGGGGAGGGAAGCCAGTCTGGATTGAGGCACTCATCCCTGGAGCTAAATCTTTCAATCACCAGAGAAAATTGTCATTTATTAAATATTTAAGGGATACGATGCTGTTTGGATGCCAGTAATTTCTGTTCAATCTTTTTCCTCTTCCTTTGGTAGAGCCGTTCCAGTAAAGATGATCCAGAGCAACTGCAGTTAAAGCAGAAAGTGAAAGAGGTAGGACTTTCCAGTTACCATGCTTGCCTTTGTGTGTTGAGAGAAGGTTGGCAGCCCTGTCCTGGCAATTAGGTCAGGGTTTATTTTGCTGCTGCATACCATTTGCAGAGGCCTTGGGGAAGGACAGGAACTGCCACAGGCAAGGGCAGTGCTTCAAATGAGGTCAATGAATTATGAGCTCTCTTTTTTAACATTTTATTTTTGTAGCTTCAGTCCTGTCTAGAAACGGTCCTTTGTAAACTGCAGCAGTACACTTGGTAGGAATATAATGTGGGATTAGAAAAAAAAAAAAAAGAAACTTTTGAGATTTAGCATCTGGGACTGTACAATAGGCTACATTTTTCCAGGGTAATTGTTCGTTTTGTAAATCTGATACTGCTTATAATTCTTTGGCTGGGAGGCGGTACTGGGATTTAGTTTTAAATGGAAAACGCCTCTGGCTTTTAATTTTCTGGGCCCAGCAGTTTTCTGTTCTGGAATGGAGCCCTTGTTTCACACAGTTCATGTTTAGCTGCAGGGGTTTTAGTTTATAGCTTAGACTGGTTAAGCTTTTACTCCCAGAGGCCTCTGCATAGCAACTGTAGAAATCAACAAATAAGTTCATTTATGTCTGCAGCCTCCTCTCAGTAGCTGACTTTTTACATTTCCCAATATCCATTTCCTGACTTTTCTAGCCTGAGAGAAAAAAGCTCCACTAATTGGAGCTTATTTTAATTGAGCCTTAATATTGGATCTCACTGGAGTTGCCCCCAGAGCTACTGGGAACAGAATGAAATGAAAGTACCTAAGGTTGAAGATGTGTGTGCGTGTGTATGTGTGTGTGAAATTTTTCACTTGACCTACAGATTCTTTTCCCTGCTGAATAAATCATCAAGCCTGTTCACATTTCTGATTAAGGATCTGACAGCAGACGATAATAAAGACAATTGAGGTGTGAGACGTGTGATACAGAGCTGAAGAAATTGGTTTCTATAGTTACTTGACTGATTTCATGCAATTTTTAAGGATCTTTGTGCTAAATGAGAGTTATTTTCTGAGCAACCTTTTTCCTTAACTGTGCCTCTTGAACTATGAAATTTGTTGTTGCTTAACATTGCTGCACTTGGCTCCTAGGTGCCAGCAGCAGCAGCAGGTTATTTATGAATGCTTTAAAGGCCCTTATTGTTTGGATTAATGCAGGAGCCCAGGCAAAACAAATGGAAATCCAGTAAAATAGTATTAGAATCAATGCTCTGGATTTGCACCATAGTAGAAGAAATTTGTAAAATAAGAGGAGAAAGAAGGAACTTGCTTTACTATCTATCTTTTAATTCTTTCTGCTTATAGCTCTTTCTTCATGCTTACAAATCTGTGAGTACAAAGTTGCCCTAAAGCCCTTCCCAGTTTGCCTCTAGTGCCACCAGCATCAACAATCAGTGGGTGATGCTAATTTGTCTTGTTTTGTAGGTGGCTTTACCTCTGCATCATCTGGTTGTTTCTAGAGGTTCTTTCTTTTAATAAAACACTGCCAAACGCTTCATTTATGCAGCTTCTTTTCTCTTTTCCTCTGAACAATAATGTGGAGGGTCTTGAAAAATGTATTCCATGATCTGGATATTCAGAACAGAAAGAAGTCAGGTATGTGTTTTGGGCCTTTTTTTTTTTTTTTTAAATTGGTTGGTATTGTTAATGAGATCTCTTAAAAAAGTGGTATATAGGTGTACAAGAAAGGAGCCAACAGAGCAGAGAAGGCGTCTGAGTTTAGTGCTCGGTGTTCTACTAAATGCTTGAGTTCACCTCCTTCAGTGCATCTTATCTTCTGCCAGACTAACACGCTCTTCATCGCAGTTGCCCTGCATGTTTCTCCGTGCTGTGCTGTTCCCAGAGTGATGGTCTCCAACTGCTTCACCAAAAGAAAAGGAGGCAGATGTGCCTCATGGGACAACACAGATCTTTGTGTTGGTATGGCCTTGCTCTCTGTCCTGCTGCTTTGTTCTTCAGAAAATGAGGCAGCCAGAACTTCTCCGGGCTTCACGTGCCTCATGGGAAACCCACCTTCTCTGCCAGGGTTGCTTTCTTACCTGTGAAACTGGAGTCTTGAGTGGAAATGAGCCCAAATGCAGCTTGTCAGTTTTGGCACTTTATTGACAGTTTGGAGATAGATGGTCAGCGCACAATTGCATTAAAAAATGTGAGCAGAGCTAGAATAAGAGCAAAATAAAAAACAACAAATATCCCAAGGTGAAACTGGTAACACAGATGCACGGTGTATACTGGGTTGAAAGCCTGAAAAGGCTTATCTGTCTGTCTTGTGTTGGGAGTGTAGCCTGCTCCTAAGAAACCACACTTGGGGAATTTTCATACCTCTGTCAGCTGGAATCAGATCCTTTCCAGGCCACTCTGGCTGAGTATCCACAGGAAAGCCTGATCTGATCCCCTTAAAGTTCTTTCAGAATGAATATGGGCCTTCCTTCCTCAAAGCTGTCTTTTATGTGTTGATGGTGACCCCCCAGAGAAGGGAGAGGGTGTGGGGTAATGACACTGGAGCATGTTCTAAAGCAATGTTTCCCAAAATGCAGAGTGTACATCCTAACAATGAATACTTATAAATCCAGGATGTGCTGTCATCCAGCAGCTGGAGGCAACATCTTAACATTGCTGGAAGTACATCCAGAGACTCGGCAGTGGATTCTTTTATCCAAAAGGCTATACATAATTGCTGTGACCTTTTCATCCCTTCTTGCATGACCTATTGCCTCAAACTTCCCCTATGCCAAGTCATTTACTTTTCTATACTCTTAATCTATGTAGCTTGCTATGAATTAAGTCTTTATTTACTTCCCCCTTTCACCTGTTTCAGCAGATTTTAATACCTACAGAAAGCGTGCATTCCTTCTGCGACAGCTGCGAGGCTTGCCCCAAGCTGCTCCTTTGTGTGCTCAAGAATTTTGTCCTTGTTCACCTCATGGGCCAGCTCTTTGTGCAGTGACATTCCCGAAGTCTGGGTAAATTACCCCTGCTTTTCATTCAGCCTTATCTGCCACTTAACCTGAGAGGATACAGTCCTTGCATTGTCCCTGATGTGAGGACTTCTTAAACCATAACTTTTTCTAGGTGCTTTCTGCTATTTCCTGTTCTACTTTCAACTGCACTTCCAATTACAAAGAAAGTGTTCAGTTGATGCAATTTTTGTAGCTGTATTTATAGTTTATCTCTGGCTCCATCCCTGCTCTGAAATGAGCTTAGTTAAATTGAGTAGGTGTAGGTTACTGTCAAATGCGCAAGCACGCCATATGAACAGTGCATCCCAGAAGACCTGTAAAAATGTCAGTATTAAACAGTTTGTACTGTAAATTTAAACATAAACCCTGATCTTTTGTACTTCTGTGCTTGTAGTATGGTTTCAGGAAGCTTAAGGCTGAGGCTGGGCAAACCTTTTAGATTGTACGTGTGCAACATTGCTGCTTGGGGTTGAGCACGTTCTGATACCATCTTCGCTTGTTCCATAGTACCTACCTTCATCTCTGCTCTTACCTTGTGGCACCTTGCAGCGTCTATCAGTGGAAAAAGGTGAGCAGCTGCATCTTGAACTGGGGGAAGGAGCACCTGATGGACAGCAGACCTGCCTGCCCCATTCCTTGCTCTTCCAGCAGCTCTGTATACTTACGACTGCACGTCCTCCCAGTCCCTTGTTCCTGTTTGATGCACTGGTGCATTTTACTGTTATGATTTTGACACGGATGTCGCAAGATGGGCAGCAGATAAGATGCTGAGAAAATTCAATACCTTTAGTATAAACTGACTGGGAGGAAAATAGAAAACCCTAGGTTCTCTGGAAAGACAAAACAAACTCAATCAAAAACATCCAAAAAAGCCTGCATGATTCCAGTGAGTTCCTGGGTGCTACATAGTAATGACTGAAATTTAGTTGTTCTGTAGTACCTTCTTTTCAAAAATAATCTTTTTTTTTTGTTTATTTTCCTGTGTTCATCCTAACTCCCTTACTTTCTCTCTCATTCTCAGATAGCAAGTAACTGTAACCTGATTCTTTGTCTGCGGCTCTCCTACTGTCTCCAACCCACATTTTCAAGCTGTTAGTTTCCTTTTTTGTCCCCCACACCTCTTGTGCTGCTTCTGTATTTAGTCTTCTGGACCTAATGGTTCAAATTCTTTAAGACCACTCTTGTGGCAGGGGAAAAGGAAACTCCCTAGTTAACCATAACCTCTCAAAAAGCAAACAAGATGCTGCGAGCAAAATAAGATCTCATCACGATCAATTGGCTTTTTATGAGCCTTCAGTGACATTCTGAGAGCTTCTGCTTAATTATCTGATTTATATTATCTTTAGTAGTGTTTCTTGCCTGCTTCTGCATGGTTTTAAGGGGGAAAAAAAAAAGAAGCATGATTATTGAAGAGACATTAATTTTGTTTCCTGCAGTATAGCCCTACAAATAGCCAAGGGCTGTCATTGGAGATTCAATGTGTTACAAGTCTTGCAGAAAGTCAGGGATGGAAATCCTGTGAAGTGTTAGCTTATTGAGAGAATGGAGAAGTGAACCAAATCCCTGTTTATGTGGATTCATCTTCAGCCTGTTCTTGGATTTTCAAATAGCCTTTTCTAAGTTTCTCTGAGAGACTATAATGGACATGTAACCACCTGAAAGTATGGCCTTGGATTGGAAACTTGCTAATAGAGGAAATTTTAGGACTAAAAGTACAACGAAAAATATAATAATAGAGAGCCAGAGGGTTCTATGTCAAGAACAAGTGTTGGGTGGGCAGCATAATGAGATGGAGAAACCTGTAGGTGGAAGATTGGTCTTAAACCTTCTCTAGCTTTGAAACCTCAAGAGTGAGTGAATGAATGAATACGCAGTGTTACAGCAACTGAAAATACTCAAAATATCATGTGTTTATAAGAACAATGATTGGTTTTAAAGTAATGTCTTGCCAGGGCCAGACGCTGTCCTGTTGTGATAATGCAGGTCTGCTGACAGTTATTGAGCAGTCTTTTCATACACGATAGCATCTGAAACAAAAACTACAGAATATATTGCTTTGGTGTGGTGCGTTGTAGTCTTTTCTTGGCCTTGCAACAAAAATAGCCTGGGCTGTGTCTAAAGACATACATAAAAAAAGCTTGATGCTGATTGTTAGACACCCAGGAACTTCTCTGGGCCTTCAAGTAAGGCAAGCTGATGAGACTGCATGGGGGAAAGCACGTTCCAGGTGTTCTAGAATACACAGACATGCATCAGTAATTGTTAAACAAAACAAAAACCTTGTAAAAGGAAATACACACTCCACACTTGGGAAATTCTTAACAAGAATGGGCGAAATTAGGAGTCAGTAAGTCACTGCACCTTGGACTTTTTCTTAGATTCTGTGGGGACCTAGCTATTTATATAGTAGAGAATGTCAAATATCAACTGAAGGAATTTTTATTTTTTTTCCTCTGAGTAGATTACTTCATGGCTATCTTAGAAAAAAATTCTGTTTTTCTCCAAAACATCTTTATTGCATCCTTTAATTGTAGACAGACAAGGTACAATTGGAGGACACAACCACTGTAGGGGCTGTTCTGCCACCGAAGCATGTATGTGGAGTGTTTACCTGAAAGAAACCTACAGTATTACATATAGCCCTATTGGAAGTTAGGACTGCATATCAAACCAGTGCCTGCTATTCTGCCTTTCTGCTCTTAAATCTAAATTACAACAGAGGGAAAAGTCAGTGGAAACTAATTGTATGGCTAATTAAAACAGTTTGAAAGGAAGCAATTGCAAGAAGAGAAATTGCATTATAGGCAAGAGGAGGAGATGATAAATGTTTAAATATGCAGCCTTCAAATGTCAGTTTTCCTCAGAGAATGTCCCCCATATGAGAAGCCTGCTATTCAGCCGCGTTCAACCTGTAGGGCAGAAAATTTTTGTATAGAAAAGGTAGAGGCTGGAGGCAGTAATGCTCATTGAGCTTTATGACAACCAGTGCGAGAGGCTTGGGATTGAAAACAGATTTTTAAGGTTTATTTTTCATTTTCGTCACTAGTTCCTTAAAATGCTTTAAGGGAATGCGAAAAAAAATTGGAGTTCTTTTTTTCCAAAGACAATGAAGGGAGAAGCGACTGGGAGCAGTAGAAAACTTTCAAAGCGCTAAATGGAGGACACAATGAAACCCAGTGAAACTTCGAAAAAGATGGTCAGAATAAAGAATGGATAGAAACAAGAGAGAAAAGTCAGTTCAGTGGGATAAGTGGCCCACTTTAAAAGGTACCTCAACATTCAGTTCTTTCAAACTGTATGGTAAAGGGTAAAAGTAAGGACGCATGTTGATGTCCAGGTTCCTTTTTTCACTGAAGCAAGCTGGAAAAAAGTAAATGTTGATATTTGGTCACAATTGCATTGACTTAATTTAAATTTTAACATTCATTAATTTACTGTTTAGTTTCTTTATTGTGGAACCCGAAAGAATCAGGGGCTTCTGCCTCTCTTGTATGCTTATATTCCTTGCTTTTTTTCCCCCCGCAAGTCTTATACAAATTCTTGTTCATCTACTTTAGTGCTTTTATTACTCCTGATGTACTTATTGCTGGGTAGCACACATAACCCTTAGGCATACATTAACTTGTCTTCAGCCTTCCCTGGTTTCCTCTCCTGCCAGTTTTCTGTTACTTTAAATATTTATTTAATCTGTGCCATACTCTGTCAGCCTACAATGTCATATGTGTTATGGAGTAACATCCCCACTTTTTTCTTGATATTAAACCCAGTATTTTGTAAGTGTGCTTTTTAGTCTTTCCCTTATTAATTGCAACGCAGTCCAGAATTCTGGTGTTTAGCTTCTCCATCTGTCTGTCTTACCAGCATTTCTTCTGAGCTCATTTACATCCACACGGCTGTATTTATTTGTTATTGCATTGCCAAGACTATTTTGGGGTGGTTTTTTTTCTAAACATAAGCTCCTAACACTTAAGTCTGAGAAGTGGAGAAAAGAAACCTCTCTTCATTTATTTCTCAGTACTTTACATATTGAAACTCCCACAGAAGTGGGCAGTGGTATGCATTTCTTGAGATGCATGTCATCTGCCAGCATTGGGCCGGACAAGTGTCACCTGTTTGGCTTTGCTTTAACCTCACAGCTGTTTAACCTTTCAGCTCTGTGAGCCCTGGCTAATACAGATGCTTAATTTGTTTTCCCTGCCTTTAGAGAAGTCTTCCCTGGTAAAACTGTCCTTGAGGATCTAGTGAGTAAAAGTTCATGTGTTTGTAGAATCATAGAATGGTTAGAGTTGGAAGGGATCATCGAGTTCCAAGCCCCCTTCCATGGGCAGGGACACCTCCCACTAGACCAGGTTGCTCAAAGACCCATCCAGCCTGGCCTTGAACACTTCCAGGGATGGGGCATTCACAACTTCTCTGGTCAACCTGTTCCAGTGTCTCACCACCCTCACAGTAAAGCATTTCTTCCTAATTATCTAATCTAAATCTCCCCTCTTTCAATTTAAAACCATTACCCCTCTTTCTATTGCTACACTCCCTGACAAAGAGTCCCTCTCCACCTTTCCTGCAGGCCCCCTTTAGGTTCTAGAAGGCTGCTGTAAGGTCTCCCCAGAGCCTTCTCTTCTCCAGGCTGAACAACCCCAGCTCTCTCAGCCTGTTTTCACAGGAGAGGTGCTCCAGCCCTCTGATCATTTTTGTGGCCCTCTGCTGGACCCGTTCCAACAGGTCAATGAAAGCTTATATCAAATACCCCGTTCTGCTTTGGGTACTTTGTGACCAGACATGAGGGGTTTCATTACTCCTTTTTGAAGGCGAATGTGTATTCAGCCCCATAGCTCTTCTGTTCCCTCCCCACCCCCTTTGGTAATGCAGCCACCTACAGCTGTATGCGTGATGGATTTGCTGGTGTGAATTACTTGATTTTATTTGTATTGGAGTATACTTTTTTCTTTCTTCAGTTGTGTTTGAAGGATTCTTCCTTATAGTATTTAGGGAAAAGCTTGCAAGATCTCCATAACTTGAATTACTGGAGCTCTGATAATGCTAACAACAAGATACCACGTACTTCGTAACTGAAAGGGTTTGAAGCCAACTTGCAGTATTGCTTTAAAAAAAACTCAGCATCTCATAGCTGAAGTACTTCTTGTCTTCTTACACAACTTGAAATTTAATTTTTAATATTAAAATGTCACTGGTGTAGTAGTAAAAATAGATTTTGCATATTGTCTGAAATGTGGAGTATGAGACATAAGCGAGAGAATTTCTGTGGGCAGGAAAAGAAATATTTTTCTCAGTAGAGGATTGAGTGAAGAACAGAGAGGTCAATTTTAAAACCTTTCATTTTGTGTGATTACAGCCATGCTGCAAATGCCATTTCACTATAAGGGAGGACTTTAAAACATACCTTACTTCTTGATTTGTGCTGCAGGTCAGATTAACTAAAATGGTTATTGTGTCACCCTAGAGATTCCTGCTTGCTGCAAGACCAGACTTTAAACCCTATTTTTATTATTAAAAAAGCCAGCAGCAACAAAGACTATTTTACAAGTTCTGAGACGTTTTCATAGCAATTTGATCCTTATACACAGGTTTTTAGAACTCTTTGTACTGCGATTCTTAGCATATGTAAAAATCAAAAAGTGGGGAGAAGGAGCATGAACACTGATTTGCTTCTTGCCTGGAGACTGTCTCCTCTCAATGCCCTTCTTGAGGAGTGAATTTTGCAGGGAACGTGTGTTGGACTCCTGTGTCATGGTGGAACGGGAGCATCTTTCAGCAGATGAAGTAGGTCAGGTTGAGGGGAAACCTGCTAGTTTGTGGGTTCAATGCATGGCACAAGTTCCCCCTGCTCCTCTTGAATGCCCATTACACACTTCTCTCTTCAAGGGAGAAAAATCATCTGTTTTCAAGATACAAACCTGGGTATGACAGTTCCTATTTGTATCCTATTTTAGTCAGAGGCACCACTATTAGTAAAACTGGCCCCTAGAAGGGAAACAATACTAGATGCAGCTTCTCTATGTTGTATATACACTTTATTAAAATATTACTTTTATTGTCTTTCACTTACTGCAGTGATCTTTCTGCCCCAACTTGTGTGCTACAAAACTGACTGTTAAAGAAAGATTTGACTCGATATAGTTGCCTCTTGCTCTTTCCTAGTCTTGTTTAGGAAAACGTGGCAATAGTTACTCAGCCAGTATCCTCGGGTATCCCTTGATGTTATCTGCCTGTCTTCTCCTTATCCTGTGCTTTTAACTGCTCACACGATGTTTGGACATTTAATCTCACACTTTTTAATGGAACAAAACTTGATGAAAAGATGATTTTGCTGGCTTCAGCAGGGTAATTTGGATGCCTGCCCGTATCGCTTAATGGGGATCTGTTGAGTCCATTATGGAGATTGAGTGTTTAAATTCATTTGTCTTAATTATGGTTCTCAGAAAAATCCCCGAGATCTCTAAAATGCAGCAAGACTATGATTTCTTTTTTTCTTTTGCGCCAAAACTCTGGTGAGATTCTGCCTGATTTGAAAAATCCTTTGGCTGGTTACAAAGTGGAAAGTAGGTGATGGTAGTAGCGTGTGTTTCTGGCATTGTCTTGGGAACTGTGTGGCCAAAGATGCATCAGTTCTGTTTCTAGAATGCGCATCTTATTCATACCATCCACCAAGTGTCATCCTGTCATTTGGATGGGTGGGTTTTTTGCCAGCACTGTTCCCCAGCAGCAGTGCTCACTCCTGCATGGTGTCTGTGTTGACAACATGCTTTCTCAACCCACCTAGTCCCCTCCAGCCCACGCTGATGCCAGCCCAAAGCCCCCTTGGTATTTAATTCATAGCTCTGCCTCTTGTCCTCAGTCTTTACTGTGGCTGCCCAGCAACATCAGCTGTAAAGAGGAGGGGGTGTGCGTGTCTTATTTCAATGCTGCTTCAAACCAGTGAGTACATGTTCAGCAGCCACCCGTTTTTGAGATGTCTAACTGCAGTGAAGCTGGTTTGTATGTGTTTTGTAGGGTTGAGAGGTGGGGTGGGATATATTTTCTGTTGACTCCTACTGATAGACACACAAGGGTAGGCTGATAAAGCCCTTTGTTTTCATTTTTGTTTTACGTTTAATGGTTTTGAAAGTCTTTTTCATTTTAAGTGTAATGATTCTTAAAAGTAAAGCAAACCATCGTTCCCCTTCTCGTTTCTTTGCCACTAGAGCCTTTTGGAATTTAATCTGCCCCCAGAGTGATGCCATGTGTGTGGCATATTGTAATGCCTCTTCTCATGGCAAGAAGACTGTGGTGGACATGAAGCCATCATGACAACTGAGCTACATTGCTAGCAGGAAGGTGTACTTCTACAGGGATGCTCCCTGTGAGTGAGGGTGGCTTCAGGTGTTGGAGGCCTGGGCAGCTGGGGATGGAAGTCAGCGTGTGCCTCTGCCAAAGGATCTCAACGTTTTATTGCTCCCAATTAATCCAGAGAGTGATGAAGACATCACATAAAAATGGTTTCTAAGTCTCTGTGTTTCACAGAGTTTGTGAAGTTTCAAGTTACTTTTTCAGAGTTAGTCTTATTCCCCTCCATTCCTGATAGGTTGCAATGTGTTCCTGAATTCATATATACATATTTAAGACAGAGATTAAAGGGGAGTTCATTTTAAACATCTTATGCAAGTAGGCCAGCTGGGGTAATGTCATACAATCGCAGGACTGTAGCTGTCAAGTTTAAAGGACATAAAACCGTACAGTCGCTGAAATATTCTTAAAACCAATGCTACATATTTTGAAAAAGATAAACAGAAAAACCCCACTCCGAACTGAAGTAATTCTGATCAATATGGTTTTAAATGTTTATACTGCACACAGAAGCGAAAATAGACTGTGTGGTAAGCGAATGATGGTATCTAGCACTGAAGTACTACTACGTTTCTTGTAAGGAAAAGCCTACACAGTATGATCAAAGCTGACTCGCAAATAGTGTTGTTTTCATAACTGAATAATTTGTCTCATCTTCCAAAAAAAAAAAA
>KZ506005.1:385931-455829 GCA_002844005.1 Limosa lapponica baueri
ATACATATTCTCTCATACTCTCAACATATTTATGTCAAAGTCTTGCACTCCCTAATTTATGTTGAAAAATCTTGGGCATGTGTGTAGTTTGAGTCTTACAGGGCAGGATGTCCTTTTAGGAATCTTGCACTGAAATACCGTTTTTCTTTAAATAGCCTAGCTGGCTGCAGTACTTGATGTGAAGCTGCCAGCATCACTGAAGGAGGACCTACCAATCTGAAGTAAAATTACAGACTTGCAAAAAAAAAAAAACAAACCCCAACAAACCAAACCCTAAAAGCCAACCCCCAAGACCCCCTAAAACTCTCAACAACAACAACAAAAAAAAAAAGCCCCCACCCAACCACATGGTATTTGTGTGGGTTTTTTTTTTTTTTTATTGTGGATTCTTACTTCAGTAGTAGCAAGTTAAGCAGTAATGCTGTGTAGGTGCTACAAGCTCATTTCTTAGCCAGCTGAATTTCTCTTCTCCAAGTAGGATCTCTGAGAGCTGAAAAGCAAGAAAAAACATAGTGTATTGCAAGCTTAGTAAGCAAAAGATCTGTACTGACTGAGTGAGGAATTTTAATTAAATTTTTTTTTTTTTAATGATTTGCAGGGTTAAGGGAAGGGGAGGAGAGTTGGATGCTTTGCTACCATGATACGGCTGTACTTTCTTTAAAGACATGGGCATGTGTGAATGTAGAGAATTCCCACCCGAACAGATTTAGTAGGTCCTGGGAGTGGAGAAGAGCATGGGCTAAGGAGCTGTTCTAGGTGCGTGTCAGATCATTTAAGGATTAATATCAAACCTAGAGGTTTGTGTTTTAAGGACAAACTCAAACTAAGTAAATAGAAAAGCTTCCTTCTCTACAGAGAGAAAGCTCACTCCTCACCACCCATGCTCCAGGTTGGACAACTGGTGGGTCTGAAAGCAGTGTGGTTGCATTAGCAAGGTGGCCAGTCCAAGCTAGTATTAGCAGACTTGACTGGATTGAGCCTCCAGAGTAGCTGGCATCTATAGTCATCAAGTAGAATGAAGTAGTATGTGCCTTGAAATGCAGAGAGAGAAACTTTTTTTCCTTTTAAATCCTCTTTACTACGGAGTTCTCTCCCATCCCAAGTTTACCTAACCCAGGTAGAGGTTGTTTCTAAGGATTTCTTTGTGTTGAACAGTTTTTGGAGGTGAGTGAAAATAAATATAGGCAGTTAATCTCTAACTTGCTTCAGATATGCCTGAAGGTTCAAATATATACTGGGAAAAGAGAGTATCGGTGAACTGAGGGCATCCTGTTCAGGTGGACACTAAGATGTTACAGAGTGGCAATATTGAGTGCTGGGTTCAGGTAAATACAGCGTGAAGAAATCGAGTGTCTTGCTTGTGCAGTCATGAATTGAGATTTTGAATTAAGAATACCCCCAGTTCACTGAATTCGCTAACTTCAACTTTTAACACTAATCTGGCCTCATAAGCCAGTTCTGATCAGTATTTTCTGTTAATCAGAAATGGCAAAGCTTATCAGCTGAGGAACCAGCAGCAAGGCTCCTGTTAAGGCTCCATAAGAAGTGTTACTTAAACAGTGTTATCCATAGGGCTGTTAGCGTTTCAAGGCTCTAGGCACAGATGAGTATTGGAATCTGTCAAAAGTGTCCAGAAAGATGGGACAAGATGCTGTGAAATACATTGTTTCAGTAGAGCCATAATGGTTCTTCCGTGGAGCTCTTTATGGCTGAAGCTGCCATAAAGAGAACCAAGACCTTTAGCATACTGTATATCATAATTAATATAGGTTGTTTTCTTTTTAAATTAGATGCAACAATTGGAGTTAGCACAAATCCAACAACGAGAAGCCAACCTCACAGCTTTGGCAGCCATTGGACCAAGGAAGAAAAGACCATTGGATTCATCAAGCACTGGATCTGGGCTGGAGGTACGGAGACAACTTGCATGTTGTTATCTTCATACCGAATTATTTTTTTCCCTGTAGCAAGAAGTGAAAATTCTCTTGCATGAAGTGGCTGGTTACATACTGTAAGAAAACTACTCCATGTGTTAGATACTTGAAAGGATTGCTTCTGGTAAATTTGTTGGGGATATTTAATTGTGTGTTATAAGAATAACTGTGGATAAGAGCACTCTGTGTACAGGATTGAATGAAATGATGGCTCAGAGAAACTTCTGTCTGCAGTGGGGGGTAATAAAGCTGTGGTGGTCTTCCACAGCAGCTAGTTGTCATGGCCCCTCAGTTGAAGTCATGATGGCTGTTTTGGATGGCTTTTGAAGTGGCTCTTGCTCTGATACTGGGCTGTGGACTTTTTTTTCCAAGCACAGGAACTCTTTTCAAATATACTGTGAGTTCACCTTGGCTAGATCACCCTCAAAAAGCAAGAAATAAATAAAGCTAGACCATTCAGTTCCTGCAATGAGCCAGATCACTTTTTCTGGCTCATGCAGCATTTTAAAAGTGCCTTGAAAATGCTTTTAACAAATCTGAACAGATCTTAACAAATCTTAACAAATCTCTTAATATTGTGTTGGAGATTAACTGTTTCCAGGAGCTGGGAAGCTTATGGGGCTGCAGAAGTTCTTTCCAAGGAGACTGATGGCCTACTTCTGTTAGCATCATCTCAGCTGGAGGTGGGAGGAATGTGTTGCGGGCTATCATTCAAATGTTGTTGCCAGTTTTGCCCCTCTTTCTGATGAAGCCTCAACGTTGCTTTAGTAAGCAGCTGGTTGGCTTGTGACCCAAGCACAGTGAACAGAGGCCTAGAAAATAACTCTTATGTGGAAGCAGAAGAGGTGGTAGCAAAGTTCTCTTTTCTGATAAACCTTAAGTCTTTTTCATGCTTATGGCCTAGGAAGCTTAAATAGGTGCTAGGATTGAAAATACTCCAGCATTTTTGCATGCTGGAGTCTGGAAGGACCTTGTATAAAGCTCACTTATTTGCAGTGTAACTGAGAAAGTGGTGGCATTTGTCCTGTAGGTTTCCTCTCAGCCTGGGCTGTGACAAGAGACCTCTCTAAGGAGGTGAGGTAGACTTGTGTCTCTGATATTTTTTTTTTTATTTATTTTTTTCTGACGTGGAGATGCAATTACCTCCTTGAACGCTCCCTGTTTACCACAAGTGAAGGAATTTGTATCTAAACAAGCTGTAGAAAGCAGTGTTCCCAGCTTTTGAGCAGCTATTCTTCACTTCTTTGAAGTTTTTTAATACGGTTTCACATGAGTTATTTTTTTTTTTTATAATACCACTGGAAAAACTTGAAAAAATGAGTTTAGCACAAGAACAGTTTTCCCCATCCTTTTCTCGTCTTCCCCCAAGCTTCTATCGAGTAACTATTCCTGTTCTTCGTAGTGGTTTTCTGTAATTATTGCCAGATTTGTTTCTGAATATTTAACAAGTCTGCCTGTTAGGTACTTTTCAGTTATTTCTCATCGTCTGCGGTGTGTCTGCTTTATTAAACACTTCATGAAATTGTGCCAAAGTGAGACAGATAACAATGTTGCTATTGAAAGCTGGTGATCCATTATTTGTCAGTTTAAAAGACCATGGACACAACGTGCCTAAAATGAACCATGAACCTTGATAGCATTTCACTGTCACAAATTTACCTGCTGTATTTTAAGATGCTTCTCATATAGGTTGCCTTACGAGACTGAACTGCAAGGGCAGTAGGTGAAAGTAATTCTGCTAGTGAAACTACTTTTGTTTCTCGCATGCAATCTTGCATTCCAGTGCCCAATACTTCAGCTCTGTGCTACCAGAAAGCAATGCTCTGTGGACCTTTTTTCTTTTTCTGTGAAATTATGCAGGATAGCAAACTTGAGAAGGATGTTTAGACTTAGACGTTTAAGTGTCCCAATATATCTGAGCAGGATTTATAAAAGGCTTAAGACTTCTCATGTAGAATAGAGAATAGTTTTGACAAACACTCTAGTTCAAGAAGCAGAACATTTGTAATACATTCATGATAACATGGCAAAACATCCTGAGCAGTAAACAACATTCCATTCTTCAGAGATGAAAGGAGGTCTTTGAAACTGAAAGCAAGTACAATATGGCCTTAGGCTGATACACATTTGGGCATCTTTAAAATCATCTTTTTGGGCAACCTGTCTGAGAATAATTTAAACAGGCAGGATGTGCTGTCTCATTTCAAATTGCAAATACGGACAGCTTTACTCTCAAGTAATCTTAAATGTCAGAACTTCCTGACTGTGCAATGGCAAAGAGTAAATCTGTGCATAATACTCCTGTGACCATTTTTTTTTTTTTTAAAAAAGTCTAATATCTTGGTAGACGGGTATGATGGAATAAGTTGCCCCTGAATATGAGTGATGCTTTGACAGTATTGAATGAAATCACTGATGCTAGCTGCATTTTGGTTTTTTTTAACTGAGACTTCCACTTTTCTTAGGTAATGTTCTTTGTACAATGTTTGTGTCTCTTATGTCCATGTTAGAGCAAAGTTGACTCCGTTCAGCTTCTTTTTATCGTTGCCTACTGCAATAATTAAAGAAGAGGAGTTGTTTCAAGCCATTATTGATGTAAACTGAAGCCCTAAGGTATTTGGGGAGACAGGGAAGAAATGTATGTATTAAAAAAGTGAAGCTCTGTAAGCAAACTTGTTATTTGCTTTTGTATATTCAGTACCAAAATGTAATAGGTACTGGAAGAGTGGTGCTCAGCAGACTGAGTTGATGTGTGTCTGCTCCCTTCTGTTGCAACAATAGTAAGTATAAAGGGCTAAGAACAGCATTTCTTAGCGTAGCATGTTTTCTTTATCCACAAATAAGTATCTGTGTTTAATCGGGATGGTTCTTCAGGCTTAGGTATCTGCTTCCTCTGTACTTTGCCACTTGGTTTTGCACCTCTTCTGGAAAGTCTTTTTCCTGGTGTAGTTGAATGCCTGATTCCTGTACATTCATCCTTTCTTGTTCTCTGAAATTCTGCTTTCTTTACTTGGTCTTTTAAGGACAACTATTATGGATTATTTTAATCTGGAAACTAGAACATGTGGTGACATGAGCATGTTCTTTTCAGCTGGAAGCCTGCTTACCAGCAGCCACATCACTTTATAGTGCAGCAGGTAGCAAATAAAGAAAGAGGTTCTTGCCTAGAGGAGTGTCTGTCAACTAATTTGGACCTAAAAACAATATAAAAAGGGTAAACTATATCTTGCCATGATTATTGCTAATGTATCGCTAAACTTGAAATAGCAGTAGGTGCAAATCCATGAAGATCATGGAATGAAAAAATAAGGAAAATGCTCTAGGCTAATTTAAAAAAAAAAAGAAAAAGGCATCAGTATGATGGGAATTCTTTTCCCCTTCTGGTTGGAAACACTCGTTTGTGTAGTTTTGCATGTTCTCTTCACTACAAGTTAATATTTGAATGGTATTGTTCAGAAAGAGTAATTTGAGAAAGCCCTGGTAAGAAAATCCTTCTATTGTGAAAATGTGTTAATTGGTGCTACTTGTATTCCAGAGGTGGTAATATCTTCTTCTCTCTCATTCTGGTCCCTCTGGACACTTTTGGATACAATGAGGGGGAGAGGCCTTTGGATTTCATTCATGTGTGTTTTCGGGTTTGTGTATTTGTTACCCACCTCTTTTCCATTTTGGGGGGGCATGTGGTGAACAGTGATGAATTAAAGGGTGGGAAGAACTGAAAAATAACTCATCTTGAGAAGGGACAACTCTTCTAAAACAAATCAGAAAAAAAATAAACTTGAAGCCACAGACTTATTTTCCTGATTCTGTGTTCCGTTTCATAGTTTTTATGGGTTGGTAACATGCCCCATAATGTTTTCAATGCTGAGAAATAGTCAAGGATTATTTTGGGTTTAGTTTTACTGCTTTTCTGATGACAAAGCTATTTTGGAAACAGCTTTGTCTCATTCTCACTGTAACTGGAGTCTTAGAAGTTTGAAAACCCTTGCAGATATTTAAAGCTTTCTTCAGTGAGGAAACAGGCTGCAGTTCTGAGTCCTTAAACTTTCTTTCCTTCTACCCAAAGGTGTCCCAGATCCCAGCTCATCTTTGGTCTTGAATTGAGGGCAGTATGTTTGTGTGGTGTCACACAGAAGGGAGGAAAAAAGGTCTAGATGCATTTTTGAAAGTGGAGTTAGGAGACTGGCTGTTATTCTTATGATCAGCTTCTGAAGACTGCATTTGGACCATTCTTCTGCCTTATACAGGAAAACTTACTTGGATGCCTGCACTTCTATGTAATTGTGGGGGGGAGACTGCTTTCTTCTCATCCGTTTTTTGACCCAATAACACATTAACTACTTGAAAGTGCCCCAAAGTGCTGTTGGTGGCGTGTCCTTCACTTGCCTTTTTCCAGGTTGATCACATTGACTGACTCGGGGTAAATCTTGTGTCTTTTCTTTCTTTTTGCCTGAGCCAATGGCAAAGGAGATTTCCTCCTTCCAGGAACTGCTTGTGGCTGTTCTGTCCCTCACTAAGACTGGCTGCTCTGTTAGTACATGTAAGCCTTGCCTTGCCACCTATGGTCTGGGTCTGCTGTGGAAACTGAGGCTACTGATGGTGCAGGTGATATCCTGGGGTCAGTGCAGAGCCATTCAAGTACTTGCTTTCTGTCAAACTCTTAGCTCTGGCCAACATCTGTAAAATAATGCAATACTTCCAAGGTGATGCACATCTTCTGATACTGCAGTCCACAATTAGGCTTGTATTCTCCTTCTGGGAAGACGTTCAGCAAGAAGAAATGGGAGAAATGTCTTGTTTACTACACTAGTTATTGTTCCACTTTTAGTGTTAATTGTGGGTGGACAAAACAAGTGTGTCGCCTTCTCTTTTAGGGCAAGGTCTCTGCCCTGCCACATCTGATCATTGTTAGCAGAACTTAAACTTACCCTTCTTGCTTTACAGCTTAGGATGCCGGTATGCATGTTGATCAAACATATTCTGTATGTGGTGCATGTTTAAGCTTTGGAAATGCTCTTTAGGCTGACCTGGGGAGAGCTAAGGTTTTGAGCATCAAGTTCTTTTCTGCAGAATGAAAGAAAACCCCAACTCTTCCAAATGTTTGGGGAAGAGAGATGTTTTGGGGTTTCCACCATGTGGCAATCAAATCACTCTTTTTGGTGCTTGTGGGAGGAATGTGTGGTAGTTGAGGGGTGTCTGGCTTTACGCTCTTATGAGCGGTAGCTGTAGAAGTCACTGTACTCTTTCTGGCCATGAGCTCTGCTGATGAGAGGACACGCTAGCATAATTCATCAGCTTCAGTACTGGTATTAAGGACGTGACTGTGTCTAAATGTGAATTAAAGGCAGAAGTTGGCTCTGTAGCAAATGGATGATAGGTTTGCTGCTCCCTGTATATCCATGGGGCACAGAGAGGCTGCTGGCTGGTGCTTGGCATTGGTACATGATAGTCTGCTAAAGTATTTTTTTAAAAGCTGCAGAAAATGAATTTAAAAGCAGTCACTTCAAATTGGACCTATACTACTTGCATGTAAGTAGGTGTTCAGAGTCAGGCTACAAAATCTATTTCTATACTTCAGGGGTTTCTCTCTGTGTGTGTCTCTGTCTCTACCACCCCTTCATCCAGCCCATTTTTGGGATTTAGGTCTGAAGTGATACAGAAGAGTTTTTCTTTTTTCTGCTTTGCATATGCTTAACATATGCAGACTCTTGATTTCAGTTTCTGGTTCTTATTCAGGCTGTTGGGACAATTGAAGAGTCTACAGCGTGGTCAGACCTTTGGGGAAGAAGGGGGCTAAAAGTGTTACTGCAATTATAAAACATGGCTTCAGCATCTTACTTACTTGCTGTCAGCTAGAGAGTTTCAATTTCAGCGCTAGATTTCCTGGCTGCTGTCAGTCTAGGCCATACACTTGATGTGAATTTTTTCCCATATAAATAGGCAAAAATATTCTTGACTGCCATTCACACACTTCAGAAATAAAGTTCATTGGCCGATATCGTGCCTTCTCTGTGCTAGAGATGAACTTAATTCTTCCTATGTGTGAAAGATATCTGCAATTTAAATGACTAATTGCATTGTAGCTTTAGGCTGAACATATTGGTAATGCGCAAATGTTGATGACATGTGAAGGGTCAAGAGATTTATAATTTAGTTGACAATACATTGCTTAAAATGATGTGGCAAAGAGCCAGAAAATTTCAGCTTAATAATTGTCTATTAACTAACATGACATATTTGTATAGTATTCATTACCTCCAGGTACAGATTAAGCAGCTGATGTAGCCATACGAAGTGACATGCGTACATGAATCTTGGGCATAATAGTGAATAAACTGACATTACATTCGCAGTAATTTGTTTCAATATGTAAAACATGTTGTTGCCTACATTTGAAAGGACTTGTAGGAATGTTGCAATGCAATCTGAGGAAAAATGCGTAGTTGAATAGCGTTCTCTATTATATAGATCTGACAGCTTCATGAGGCTTCTTTGTAGACTACAGCAGATAACATCATACATATACATGTTTGTCTTCAGCTGCATAAGAAGCAGCCTGGAAATAGAAGTCTAAACCTTTCAGACATTGGCTTGTGGTCTGTATGGTTAAAAAAAAAAAACACCAGAAAACCCAGCACCCAACACCACCAACTTTATTTTTTAAAAATATCATATTTATATAAATAATCAGTAATGTAGTATTTCAGTATTGTGAATGTGGGAGTACTTCCAGCAGACTGAGACTTGTTAGAATAGGCAGCATCAGTAGGCTGGCTTGTCACCAGCATAATATCAACTTTTTTCACTTCGTTTTTTCTGGCCTAAATTATGCTCTTATTTGTACAAGCAAAACTTCCACAATTTTGACAGGGTCCCTTCCTTCCCCTTTGCTACTCGGAGATCTGGGAAAGTGTTTGAACACTCCACAGTGCATTAATGGCTTTTTAACCCCTTTTTTCCTCCTGCGAGACATGAATGCATTCTGTTTTACAGGTGGGAAACTAACGTACAGGGTACACTAGATATCACAGGCATCAGTGTGACCACAGGTGACAGAGCTGGGCCTTGAACCTGGATGCTTTTGCTCCGATTCATTAGATGCATTTACTACCTTCTAGCGAGGTCTTTTCTGCACGCAGCTGTAATTATCCAGTGTTTGGAGATGTCATTGAAAACTGTCTCGTGCCTTTGCTTCCTTCTGCTGGTGGTGGTTTTACGATGCGCAGCAGAACCGCCGTGACAGTTTGCTCTCTTGGGACCTTGGCTCTGAGACTGGGGTGTGTTTATGCCACACCAAAAATGTGTGAGAATGAGAACTCTTGGCTTGACTTTTTAAGACTTGACTGAATGCTTTGCTCCCTTAAAGTGGCCCCTTCTTAAGAGTTTAAAATTGTGAATGCGATGGGTGTGAAGCCATTGAATTTGAGAAGGGAGAGCGTACTCTGCCAGGAGCAGCATACTGAGCCTGACCTGGACTCGGTGGGAAGGAAGGTGTCTGCTGACCCCTCTAGCTTTGTATCAGGGCTTGGAGGCGAGCTCTGAGCAGCTTTGATATCCTGGTTCAGTACCCGTGATCCAGACTTGTAGATCGTATGTCACCTTTTCAGAGAGAGTTGGCATTTAATTCTCAATCCAGCCACTGGAGAGAGCTCTAGAGATCTTAAAACAGGTTTCAGGAGCAACCTGTCAACAAAACTAGCTGCACAGCAGGAGCTCCACAATGTCTTCTGCTGTCAGGATCAGTGAGTAACTGATCTCTGTTAGGTGTATTTAAAAGGCTCTGAGGATCAAGAAAGAGTGACAGCGTGTTGCTTTGGCAAAGTTGCTGGTTTGACTTGACTCTGAGGAAGGCCAGAAGCAGGACTGCGGCTGTTGTGGCCTCCTGGGGCTGGTTTTAAACCAGCTGGTGGTCTTGGTACTGTAAGGGGTGGTTTCCAGCGGTGCAGAGTCACATTGCTGCAGCACCTTACCTGGCTTACGAACAGGGTCTGTCAGCTGTCGATACCCAGGTTGATGATACCCAGATTGATGGGTAGTATTTATGCTGGTAGCTACCCCTCTTGGGCTGCACGTCTCCACGTTGTTTCTCTTTCGGAAGAAAAGTGGGGTGGGTGCTGGGGGTTCAGTGAAAGGCAGGAACTTCAGGATATGGTTGACGTCTTCCAGCCTCCCCTGTAGAGGAGTGTTCCCAATTTAAAAAAAAAAATAAAATATTAAAAACAGGGGAAAAATGAAAAAAGAAAAAAAGAAGTTGCTCCAGTTGCTAGTTAAGGCACTAATAATTAGGTGTTGCAGAAGGTGGGGGGGTGCAGGCTGGCTGCAGTACCCTTTGCTAGAATTAGTTCTACAGGGGTGCATTTTGTGTTGACTTATCTTTGTACTTGTCTGTGGCCTGGTTGAAAAGCAGCTTTTTTCACTTTCCCTCAGAAGAGGCTCACAAAGCTGTCTTAGGGTGGGCTGAAGACTTCTGCAGTGAAGAATCCCCCAAAATAGCAAGACACAAGCGGTTGATGCCCAGCTGGGAGGAATGGAATAGAGATGTCTGGGAGCAAGGAGTTGGGCTTGTGGTGTTCTAACCAGGGTATTAAGGTCTCAGAAGCAGCGTGGGAGAGCGTCTGTGCAGGAAGGGGGATATGAGCTGTAAAGGAGAGGACTGCTGACTATGGCCTAGGGCCAGACAAGATCAACCTGCTGCCCAAGAGGAACTTGCTCAAGAGGAGGCTCTGAGAACTGAGCAGTGGAGGAACCTCCCCTAAAGTCTCCCTTGTGTCAGCTGGAGAGCTCAAGAGTTGGGCACTTCTTAAATAAAGTGTTGGACATTAACAGAGGCACCTGTGATGGTTCATTTTGATGCGCAGATGGCATCTTAAGTGTTTTCACTTTTGGTTCTCTAAATGTTTTATTACAAAAATACAGGCAGTACGTCACCCTCCACTGCTTGATCCAAAGTCCAAAACAAACCCATTAAAGACATGGGGACAGTAGCTCAAAGGAGTTAGTGCTCATCCCCCTATAAGCTTAGTTCAGAGTGAGTTCCCCAGCACAGTCCCAGTCTGGACTGGAATGACCTAGGCAGTCTGTTAGCTTCTTTAATTTTAAACCGTCATGCACTTTGAGAGAGGGACCTTTTCTTTTAACTTGGATGTGGTTTAGGTATGTTCAGTACCTCGGAAGAGCCCCTGGCCCCTGGAATGCTGTACTCGGTAGCTCTGATAAGCCGGTGTGTTGCGAGGTGAAACCCAAAAGTACAAACTGGCTGTCTTAGCAAACAGGAGTCCAGGATAAGCTTTGGCTTTGGATGTGATATTAATTACAGCATAACATCCCTCTATGTCTTTGCGCTGGGCATGATGGGTAAGAATTTAAGAATAAACAAACTCTGTCTCAGACACGGGCAGCTTGGTGCTCCTGCCCTATTGTAACATCTTACATCTCCAACAGCTTCCAAAGCAGGCTCGGGGGTTTGTGCTGTCCCCCTCCGTTTTGTAAGGATTGAGCAGCAATGAGGTGTCTTTGTTTGGTCTCTTTTTAAAGGTAAGACTAATGACTATTTAGAGAGAAAATACTTTCACCTCCACAAAGTTCTTTGAATTATAAAGGACATTGCTGCTGGGTTACTGAAAACCCTTGGGGTTTGTTTCATTTATAACATTGCCTCGGGCCTTCTGCTGCATCCTGTTGGATTGACCTCCTTTTCAACCCGTGCTGGCAGCTGCATTGCAGCGCTATCTTTTCCCTGGGTCCTTCAGGGTTGTCATATGACAAACTTGAACTGTGACCCTTTTGTGTCTTACCAGGACAGCAGTGCCCTCTCTGTGTGATGTGGCCAGCAGTCTTCCCCACGCACGCATTTGTTCCAAGCCATTTAACAAACTGAAAATTTCAAGTGATGGCATTTCATAGTGTTTAATAGTATCGACTGTAAAGCAAATGAAATGGTGCTGAATACCCTGCGTGCTGCTAGTAAGAAATACAGCTTCCATTTCTGCATCATGCCCTGGGTTTTCAGTGGCTAGTGTATGCTCTCTGGTGAATCTCTTTATTTTTTTTAATAAATTTCAATGCTTTCCCCCTAACAACAGTAGCATTCACTGCTATAGATAGTCCAGCACTGCTATTTGTTTCTAATATATGGGGGTTTTAACCAGATTTCTCTAAGGAAAGTGGGCAAAGTCATTTTGCTGAAGTCTTGCAGAGAGTGTTAGGGTAAGAATTGATATAGTTAACACGGCATCCAAGCAACACCGTCTCCAATTGGTGTTGATGCTGGCAGGCATTGCCTTGCTGAAGTTACAGAGACTGAGCACTCGTATTTGTACAAATTGCATTCATTACCGAGAACCCTCCAGTAGTGATAAGAGACTGGCTGTGTAGCATAGATTGGCTCCAAGATAAGTAGCCAGTCTATTGTGCAGCTCGTGGTAATCTTCCTCCTCCCCGCCCCTAATAATAAATCTTGGGGCATTTTGGAATGCGTGGGGGTTGCTCATTCCAGTAGCCTGAATGTATAACTACTAAACATCATCATCTCCTACCAACTGTGCTTTCATAACCAAGGGAGGCAGCCGACTGAGATGAATAAGCTCGGATAGTGTTCTGAACATGCAGATGCTTCAACTCCCCTTTAAGGGAGTTGTTTGCTCCCTTAAAGGACAATTCACAGGTGAGGGCCAGGGTAAGAGTTTCTCCCAGAGGTATGTCAAGGTACAGCCCAATAACAGTGATGGGTTTTCTTCAAGAAGAGATGGGAACATCTGGAGCTTGGGTGTTTGCAAGTGGGAGTAAGAGCCTTGCACACCCTGGGGCTCTGCACAGGAACCATGGTAGTACCATTTTTGTAGTTAGTTTGTCCTTTCTCAGTGCAAAGTGTCTATGCACTGTGACTTCAGTGAAACAGCGGTTATTTATCTTACCATAACAATATAGTTTTAAAGAAAGAGAATTTTCTGCTTGCTTTGACTGAAATAATCCATCAACTGGCAAGTGCTTGCTTTGTCTTTTAAAGTGTCTAATGTGCAAGGATTTCTGAAGTGCTGGTTTTCAACATGCAAAGCTGAACATCAGCAAGCTAATTTTATGCAAGTAGGCAGTGTAATCCAAAACTTGTATTTACATGGAATTCTAATGTTTGGGTTTTTTTCTCTGTCCCTCCTCCATTTAGGGTTTGAATCGCAATGGAATTGCTCCTGGATCATCAGGTTTTAGCCTTACGAAACAGCTGCTCTGTCCAAGAATAACGCGCGTCTGTCTCAGGGACTTGATATTCTGCATGGAACAAGAGAGGGAGATGAAGCATTCTCTAGCCTTGTACCGTGCTCTGCTGAAGTGAATTGAATTTACATTTCACCTTGCTGTCTACTGCCAAAGAAAACACTGAAGCATTGTTGCACTGTCTTGAAATTCCAATTTCTGGAAGGTGATCCGTTGTAAGGATAACTTTTGTTTACAGATAAACATTTTTATTAAATACCTAACTTAGCACCTGTAGGGTTTTTAATAATATTTGGCTTAAACCAGTCTGTAAACCAGTGAAAACAGAGCTGCACACACAAGCACCTCTGCGTACCTGCCTGCATTTAACTGACTTGCGGGCTCTGAGGGCTTGATACGTGTACCTAGTTTATGTATGTCACTTGCTTCAGTACTCCAGAGTCTGCAACATCTGTTCTACATGTAGTGCCTTCTTCTGATCCAACCTTATTTAGGGAAATAAATAACACTTTAAAGGCACTGCATAGCATGGCAACTGTATTTAGTCATGAACCAGTCAGTCAACATGCTAATGTATTGCCTGTCTCACTCAGCATCTCCTTAAATTTTCTGGGTTTAGAATTACTACTGGATGCTCGGTTGTGGAGAGCAAACTAGCAAGCAAAAGGAAGGAGGGGTGCTTTCTCTCCCCACCTCACCTCAACTGCCCTCCCCCTTTCCTCTGAGAAAGTGACTGAGGGAAGGTGACCAAATTGGTTGTTCTTGTGATTGAAGTACATCAGACAGTGTAGTTAATGCATACTTCGATGTTTGGGGAAAATTTGGAGTTACTAAACTTTGAATACAAGGAGTGAAAGAGCCTAAAAAGGAAGGGTAAACAGAAGAAACAGTTTATCTTTCTGTAGATAAAAAAATAGCGTTGAACCTGAGCATAGATGTAGAAGGAAATGAACAAAAGCAACCTGTGCTGACTGCAAAAAAGGGAAAACTTGAGATGCGTTGAAACTTTCCAGCTGGACACTCTCTTAAGGAGAAAAGCAGAGTTTGCAAAGCACAGGATTCACTGCTTTTTTTTTTTTTTTTTAACATGGTATAACAGGGAAACTTCCCAAATAGAAAGTGTTTAGACAGTTGCCTGTTTCTATTCAGTGAGGAGGAGGACTCCAGATTATTTAGACTGTTAGAATAGATTCAAAGATTTTCTGCTTGCTGGTAAAGACCGCTATGTGGTGGAAGGAAAACCACCTGGGTCACCCTTCTCCCCAGCCTCCAAACATTTTGCCTCCCATGACCCAGTGCTGTATTCCTAGGACCGGTGGGAAAGGCACTGACTCTATTGAATGGCTTCCTGCTGAAACTTTTTGCTTGTAAGGAACGAGCTTCCTGCGGTTATTTGGCATGCTACTTCAGAACCTGAAGCGATGACTCAAATGCCCTCCACCATCAGAAGCACAGCAGATAGTTACCAAATTCAGTAAGTTGTGAATTGGTTATGGGGTTTTTTTTTTTTGTTGGAACAGTAGTAAACAAATCTAGTAATTGAATGCTGTAAATTATTTATATATGTATATATAGCATATATATATATATAAAAGAAAAGCAGTACTTTGGCTAAGCTATAGTTTGCAAGATATTGATGGCATCAGGCAGAATTGTTTTGTATAATTAAATGCTTAGCTTTACTTTTTATGTAAAGTGCAGCATTTTCCATATTTGTGTACTGTATCTTATGGATCAGATGTTTAAAATTATTTTAAATACTGCATTAAAGCAATTATTTTATTAAAAATAATAAATTGGTAACTTTGTTTCCTAACGTGAGAGATCCAGCGTCCGAAGCTGTCATCCCCATGACTAATGGCGTGTCTCTGAGAGAGCCGAGCCCTGGCTGCCTGCCCACCACAGTGATTGGCACAGTTGCCCCATGTGATGTGTTCATGATAAACATCTATATTTTAGGGTTTTTAAACAGAGCTAAGTGACAGAGAAAGGAATTACTTGAAGGGGGAGTGGGCAGGGAGGAAAAGCAACCTCTCACTTGCCTGACTTCCCCTCCATCAGTCAGCACACAGGCTGGGGTTTTTGGTTTTTTTTAACAGCTGGGCAGAGGTGAGCACTTTGCACGTGTCCTGGGAAGTGAAAACACAGGAACAGCCTCAGACTTCAGCAATGTGCAATGGAAGCATTGTCCTAAATTATTTTTAAAGCAACTCACAATTAATTAAGTGCAAGTTGGAGAACAAAGATGAGCATCTGTGTATTGGCCTCCCTCTTTGTCGTCTTTAAACCAGCGTGATACTTAAAATGAAAAATGTTAGAGAAAAATAGCTTAATTGATAAATAGATATATATGAAGTATGACACATGATTCAAGTGGTTTTATGGCCTGCCTACAATGCATATTGTGTGCTTTCGTTGCTGCCGTAGCAAGTTGTCTCTTTTACCAGTAGTTCCTCCCTGTGGGCCACCTCTTCCCCAGCCCCAGAACACACCCCAGCTCCCAAAATTTTGCCCTGTAAGGAGTAGCAGACATTTTCAGAAAGGTTTTTCAGCAGGTCTTTAGGCCTAATTTCAAACAGGGACAGACAAGCCCATGGTGCAAAGGCTAAAAATACTTGTCTCCTTCCCAAGGGTTTGGCCTGCCTCTCGTTTCAGCTCAGCTTGGCTTCTGAGAAGAAAAAGTGCCCTCTAAAGTGGCACTTGGTTGACACTTGGGCTTTGCTGACATGCCAGGAGTTAAAGGAGAGTTGACCATGGGTTCCAGTCTCATTATG
Source organism: Limosa lapponica baueri (assembly GCA_002844005.1). Taxonomy (NCBI): domain Eukaryota; kingdom Metazoa; phylum Chordata; class Aves; order Charadriiformes; family Scolopacidae; genus Limosa; species Limosa lapponica. Next base: position 401,851 of record KZ506005.1, read on the forward strand.
CTTTATGGGAAGGTGGACTGCTCTTTGTATAAACTCTAAAAGCCCAGTCATAGTTGATGAAGACAAACCACACCGTCATCCTACCTGGCCTCTTAGTTCTCAGCATGCTTATGTTCCCCCTGCGCGTGGGGACCTAGCAGCAGAGCCATCTATGCCACTGATGCTGTGAGGGGTCTAGAGCTTACTCCAGGCACTTCTTGGTGTCAGGATGGCCTGCTAGCCTAGTGGCTGTTTCTGATGCACCGAGCTGCCCAGGGAACCATCCCCACCACTCAAGTATTCTGCCTTTAGAGAAAACAGTATATACAGTTGTGGGGGGAAAGCTGTTGGTGCTGACTCTTGACTGCTACTATCTTAGCAGCATAGCATGCCAAGTTTTCTATGTTACGTGGAGACGAAAGGGGCCCTGTACTCTTCCCCCTCCAGCTGCTGCTTTTTCCCTTTATTGCCATTTTCAAGTCCTACCACTGAATCCAGCCCTTTGCACTGTCTTTGACTCCAGCTTTTCCCTTCTCCCCCTGGGGAAGACCAGCCGGAGTGCACTAACACACCCTGCAGCTTTGTTTGAGGTTTAATGAGGAAGGTAGCGGGAGCCCGTGAGATGTTGCTAGATGATTCCTCAAAGCCAGTGCACTCTCTTGGACACTTTGACACGAGTAGCTTAAGGCTACTGTTTGCATCAAGTTGTTGTAGGCCAGCTCTCTTGTAGGCACCTGTGTCCTGCCATGTGAGTGCACTGTGCTCAGCAAAAAATGCTGTCAGCTGTTCTCCAGGTTCATCTCTCTGCTCTGTTCTTTGCTTTCCTCTTCGTTTGTAATCACCGGGGTGACGAAGGAAGGACTAGGGCAAACAAGGATGTCCTGAAGGGGCAGACGGTCCAAGTGATTGGACTCGATGAAATGAGCTTGCTCCCAGCAACTTTCCAAATGAGGGCTGCTGGGTTTCTGAGGCCAAGTGCTGCAGACGCTTCCCACACATGATGTCTACACATCCTCGAAGAGCTGGATCCAGCCGTTGTTATCCAAAGTCCCATGGCTGGAGCGTGCAGCTCTGGAGATAACTGCAATCTGCAGTGAAGGTTTTACTCCTTTGATGAGTGCAAAATTGTGTACCAAGGCTAAAGAACGTAGCACACTGGATCTCTCTGTTTTGTCACTTTTAGTACTGGGCTTGTTAGGATGTGTCAGTGGCTTGTCCCACCCTCATCTGGTAGGAAGGCTGCCTGTCTGGAGGCCACAATGCTAGTGTTTCACTTGATACAGGTCTTTTGTAAGCTAGGTGAGCAACCCTTTTGGCTTTATTATGTTTTGAAGAAAGAAGAAAGAAACCTCTTTTCCTTCCAGATACATCAGTCCTCATTCCTACCACCTCTTCTTTCCTCTGCTGCTGGTTGTAGAGAGGTGGGGGTAGGTCTCTTCTCCCAAGTCACAGGCAATAGGACAAGAGGAGATGGCCTCAAGTTGCGCCAGGGGAGGTTCAGGTTGGATATTAGGAAAAATTTCCTCACTGAAAGGGTTATCAAGCATTGGAATGGGCTGCTCAGGGAAGTGGTTGAGGCACCATCCCTGGAGATACTCAAAAGACGAGTTGACATGGTGCTCAGGAATATTGTTTAGTGTTGGTTGTTTGGTTTTTTGGTGGGTTTTTTTATGGTTGGACTAGATGATCTTAAAGGTCCCTTCCAACCTAGGCGATTCTGTGATTCTATAGGCGTGAGCTGGTCAGTCCTTACCTGCTATCTGTAGCTGTACCAGCATGTTAGCTGATAACTTTGCCTACCTAGTGTCTTCTCAGGATCCCCAGCTTCACAGTTCGCATACTGCCTCCAGGCAGCCTGCTTTTGCAGGGGGTTTTGCTGTGAAGGAGGGAGGAAAAAGAGGATTTCCATCCTGGACTGGAAAGTTGAATGGCTGTTTGGGAGTGGAGAAAGGGGGTGGTGTAGGTCAGCCCTGAGGCTTTCTGTGCAGGGAGCAGATTCTCGCAGGTAGTTTGTATTTCGTGGTGGGCAAGACTTCTGCTGTTAAGTCCTGCTTCACTCAAGGGGTTTCTACAAGGTCCTTGCAGCAATAGGTACTTTGGACCTTCCAAGGTATGTTTCCCTGTCAGAGCCACCTAAAGTTCCTGCTGGAGAACCCATCAGAGCTGGTCATCCATTCTCTTCTCCAATCCCCATCTCACAGTCCCACAGCTCTTCCAGGTGTCTCCTCTTCAGCCTCTTTCTGTGTCAGAAGTAGGAAAGAGTATAGAGCTGTATCTTGCTTGATTCAGATGGACATTGGGTGGTATCAGGACCAGCACTAAGGCCCTGGGGGTGACCACTACATGTTTCTCCAGAGCTCTGCCTATCAGTAGTGTCACTGAAAAACTGTCTCCCCTGGGGCTGTGCCCCAATGGGAAGGAGTAAAGGTGAGGGTCTTCTGCCTGGGTACTGCTAAGGCAAAAAACTCCATCTCAGCAGCTTGGCCTACGTGCTCCCACTCCACAGGCTTTCCTTGAAGAACTGCAGTTATCTGTGAGCTGCCACTCTCTCTACCAGATCACAGGGAATATTCTTTTAAAATCTATTTGGAATGAAAAATTATCTGAAAGATCATCTGTATCTGTTTTTGAGAGCTAATTCATAATTATGTGTAGTTCCCCAAGCTTCTTGAGATATTTGCACTTCCACTTTGAAGTGTTTAGCGTGACGGGGTTTATTATTTACAGTTATTTGAAGGTGTTTCTTATTTCTGTCCTTAGAAGCTGGAAGGGAGGAGGGAGAGTATTTTTTTTCAAGTAATTATGTGTGAATATACATGTACTCTGTGTGCTAAGTAACTTTTTAAAAGAAATACCCTACTTCTTGTAAGGGCTGAGTTATAACGGCTCCCAGGTGTGAAACTCCAGCAACAAGAAGAGAGGGAGGAAGGAGATGAATTCTTGAAGAGGTTGCAAGTTTTAATATGTTAAAATCCTTTGATACCTTTTGTGCAAAATTAGGTAGAGAATAAAGACTCCCTTGAAGAGCTGATCAGCGGGACTTCTCAAGAAGGGAAGGGTAGGAAAAGGAGAAGGTACTCTGAGGATTGAAGGCAGAGCTCGCTCCTCTCCTGGAGCTTCGCTGATACCTTTGCGTGCGTTCTGACAGAGGCTTTCATTTTTAGAAATGACAGAAAAGGGCCTTTCTAAAAAAAAAAAAACAAATCCATCAAAGTAGGTAGATATGTGTATGCAGGCTACGTATTTAATGAAGCAGATTTATTGGGTAATTTCTATATGGGGAAGAAATCCTTAAAGCCTTGCTTCCTGTTCAATGCAGTTTTCGTTCTTAACTTCTTGTTTCCTAAAATTTGGAGAAACCCCCTGTGATCATCTCATCTCTCTTTGAAGGAGTGGCAAGAAGGATTGTCGCAAGGTACAGCCCGGTGCTGGGGTCCAGCCACAGAGCTGAAGCACTGCGGGATGTGGGACAGGGGGACGTGTTCTGTCCATGGGAGTTGGTGGCCTGACTGATGCTGAAAGAAGAGGCTGGAATGAGCAGATGTGTAGATACAGTAGATACCAGAAGATGATGTAGATATAGCATGGGCTATTCAACATCTCAGAGCTGAAGCGGTTTTCCTCTATTGATGTGAATAAACTGCAGAGGAAGACTTACAGCCCACGTGAGCATCTGCCCTGCGTCGAGCTGACATGGTAATCAGGGTTGTGCTACCTCTTGTCAGGGCCAGGGCTGTAATTTTCTGCACCCTGCCTTTCACCAGCCGATTCATTAGCCCTTTGCAGCACGGCTGGCAGGCGGTGCGAACTCAAATGGGCCTCATCTCACACAGCTCTCAGAGTCTCTCCTTCTAATTTGAAAGCTTTCGCCGCCTTTATTACAGGGCAAAAAAAAAAAATTGAAAGTGACCCAAACTTCAGGTACAGAGGGCAAATATTAAAAGTAAGGTTGGGTTTTGCCTTTGAAATTCCTCGCTTCTTAGAGACTGTTGGTGAGTGATGCCCCAGAGCTGAGGAGGATGGCTCCAGAAAGAGATCCCCTCGAGTGGGTAATCAGCCCTTCACAGCAGTCTGCTGGGGATGCTGAAACAGAAATCAGTGTTTCGAGTTTTTTTTCCCATGCTGTAAAGAAGAACCTGTGGGAAGGTTCTGCCTATGTCCTTACACAAAACCAGGATATCCAGTAATTAGTGAGAGATACCTCTAGGGCAAGCTCAAATTTTGCAACACTTCCCAAGGCAGGGAAAAAGCCCTGGGCTAGGGCAGTCTTGGGAAGAGAGTGAGTCAGGAGGCTTTTTTTTTCTTTTTTTTTTTTTTCTTATTTTCTCTATAGTCTAGATCAAGTCAAAACTTAAGAAAACTTTGCAAGGACCTGGCTTTTCCAGACCTCCCTGCACCTGAGTGAGGCTCATCCACCTCCTGAGGTAGACGGCTGCCTGAAAAAGGCTTTTTCTCTATAATAGTCTAAACTTTTTGCAGCCCTGAGCCACAGATGGCTCTCCGACGATGGCTGGGAGTGGGGAAGCCGAGCTGACCCCAGGGACAGTATCCCCCGAGGGAGAAAGCCGGGGAGGCACAGCCCAGAGTGCCAGGGGCAGGGTGCTGCCTCTTTTGGTTGTTTTTTTTTTTTTTTCCCCCTAGAAATGCAAGTTTGTGCTTGAGAAGGGATTTTAAATGCCGTATAGGTGTCACCTGCCTTGGGCGGCAATTTGGTACGCAGAAGACGAAGCAGCATAGGGTTTGGGCAGGGTGGGTGGTACAGGGACAATTGGTGGCCGGGGTCATGGGTAGCACGGGGGGCAATGGGTGACCAGGGCCATGGGTGGTGGAGGCCGACGGCGACCTGCCCACAGCTCCAGCCCGGGGAAGGGCGGTGGGGCTGCTCTGGCAGAGGCGCCCTTGGGAAGCCGCCTGCTTGGCGGAGGGCCCGGAGGAGCCAGCACCACCCCGTTGCCCTGGGGCCGCCGGGCATGCCCGGCCCGGCCCAGCCTGCCGGGGGCCCGCGGAGCTGCCCTGCCCCTGGGCTGCGCAGGGCTGGGGTCTGGTGGCTCTTGGCCAGGGGATGAGCTCGTAGGCGGGTGGGTGGGAGTCCTGGCTGTGGGGGCTTCGAGCCCTCGTTGGGCCGACCGATCCCCCTGGGCACTCCTTGGTCTGTCACAGCACCATACGCTTGGCCTCCTCAGACGTGTCCCATGTGGAGGAGGTCTCCTTGCCAAGCCACCTCCATGCTTAGCAAGCGTGCCCATGTCTCCATCACGGGCAGTAAGCCATACACAAGGGGCTTGAGCTCCAGATGTCGGGATGCGGCACACGTTCTCCCTGGCTCTTTGAATGAAGATCCCCAGATGCGTCTGCAAGAGATGTGGGTGTAGTGGCCCAGCTCAGCTTTCCCGCTCCTGCCTTTCGTCCCCCTCCACCTGGTTTCTGTGATGTTGGATCTCCTTCCCATCTCCCCTCTCGCCCCCCAGCTGCCTTAGTTTTGCATTTTGCCCCCACGCTGGTGCCTTGCAGCACAAACATGCTGGAGCACTGGCTGCCTTCCCCTGCTGGGCTCCCTGGCTGCTGCCCTTTCTCGGTGGTTTTGAGCCCTGGGAATGATTTGTAAGCACAGAGGGAACTGTCTGCTTCCTTTGGCTACCGTCCGGCCTGGCTTTATCTTCTGTGCTCAGGTGAAACCCAAGTGAAACACTCAGCTCACCAACGGCCAGACTGGGTGCTCCCACCCTCATCTTGCACTTTGTTGGGCACTTCTGGTCTTCCCAAAAGCTTGCCTTCCTCTTCAGCTTCCATGGCTGCTCCTGTTCTCCTCCCTACACCTCAAATAATTTGTTTCCCTTGGATGACTACCGTCCCTTCCGTGCCATCTTTAGGCTCGCTGCTTTGATTGCCTTCCATAGGAGACATCTCCTGCACAGACAGCTCCTCAGCTGCCACTCATCTTGGCTTAATGGCTCACAGATCTTGATGGCAAACCTGTTGTCCTCAGCAAAGGCAGAAATTGTGAGCACCTGGAGACCCCCTGTGCATGCTGAGACATTAAATCAAATTCAACAGGGCTAAAGTACGGCTCAGTTACTTTCTCTTCACATGATCTTTGTTAATGACTACGCAATGTGCCTCCTGTTGCACATGCCCTCCCAAGAGCTTCCAAATCTTGGACGGATCTTCTGGAGAGCCTTGACGAGAGCTGACTTCAAAGGTGTCCACCATCACCTCCCACCTCCCGAGGTGCTGCGGATGAAGTTCTGTTTTTCCCAGGGGAGGACAGGCAGGTTGAAGCAGTTTTCCTTTACTAGACCCCTGCATGCACCTACTGCAGAAAGGAGGTGGGCTGTCCCAGGCAGCTGCAGTGCTTTTAGGCTATTAAGCTGTTCCCTTTAGGATGCCTCCGTCAAGTTGGGATTTGCTACTATCCCAAGAAAAAGTTGCTGCTGTTAGGCTTCTGTGGCATCACAGCAAATGCCACTAGAAGGAAGCACTCAGTTCTCGGCAGCTAAAGCCCTGTTTTGGGGATTTCCCTCAGTCTAAGTTTGGTAGTTCCCCTTCCCGACATGCCATCCTATGAGGATCTCCTTGGCACATCGCTTGAGACGGTGGAGTCCTAGGGTGGCAGGGGCTATTTATACTTCCCTAATATTTACCACAACGAAGCCCTTTCCTGGACTTAGCTGTGAGTCCCAAACCCACCACCAAGGCCACGTCTCGTAGCACCTCCCATGCCTGGCCCCGCACACCCCCACGCTGCTGCCCAGTTCAGGACTGGCACCCTGCAAACCCTCTCCCTCACAGCGGGGCTCCCTTTTGCTCCCTGGCTGCTGCTCTGCCTTCAAGTGGGCAGGGATCCCTCGCAGGGAATGGAAAACAGTCTCCACTCCCATGGGTGTGGGGCTTTGCCTTCTGTTGTGCCAGCAGCAGGCTGTCTATGGGAGTCCAAATGGCGGTCAGCACAGGCTTCAGATAATTAATACTGTTTCTGTGAGCTAAGGTAGCGCTTACGACCTTCACTGATATCTGTGGTGATAAAGATACAGTCCCTGCCATGACTGGAGGAAAAAAATATTTGAGAGGAAAAATCAGGATTTTTTGCTGCCTGGCAGAACATGGATCCAAAACTCTCACACTTCATCTCGCAAAACAAAATCATCCTCTTTTTGTATACCCAGGAGAGGCCCTTAGATGCTCTCCTAGGGGGTTATGTGCCTGTGTGCACGCCAGACCTCCCTCCCCAGAGCAGCTGATGGGGGCAGGAGCTCAGCTTTCCCCCAGAAACACGTGGGGACAGAGAGGTGACGTCCACCACAGCAGTCCAGGGCTTGTCTGCCACCCCCAGCGCAGCTGCGGTGGGGGGGACAGCATTTTCCTGCTGCTCCCAGGGGAGAGGAGCCCTCACCCAGTCTATCCCACCCTAAGGCAAAGCAGGAGCAGGGAGGAGTTGCTCCAACTCGCCGTGGTTATTTTAGACTATAAAGTTGTGGGGGATTTTTTTGTGTGTTGTGTAGTGAGCAGCACACTGTGAATTTAATAGATGAGTTTTGCTATCGGTAACAACTCCCCTAACCCCCGAGCAGTTTATTTCATGTATACAAGAGTAAAAAAGGGAAAAGTAAGAACACCTCTGGGGAAAATAAGGGGTTGGGAAATGGCTGTAAGTGCAAGCACAGGATTGCCAAACCCACACGTTCAAAAAGCATGAATCAGATCTCCAGGAATCACAAGACTGGTGGTCTGAATTTCAAATACAAAATCTGGGCAGTTTCTGAAGGGTATTTCCCTCCATGTTTTCAATGCTCTAGGGGAAGCTGCATGCCCTCCGTTGGGGAGAGAACACTGACGGGCTGGAGTCGAGCCTTACATGTGCTTATAGGAACCCATCCTCCCTGTGCTGGAGCCCAAGATGATCATCCCACCCTCCCAGTTCCCTCAGCCTGCCTCTTTGCTCTGCTCTCCCCGCCCGTGGGGCATCGCTGCCTCTCCCTTGCGTCCCTGCTGAGCTGCCTGGAAGGACAGCTGACCCCAGCGCCCATCTTACCATGATGGGGAGCAACAGCCGCTTGCACCAGGGGTGGTCTTCTCCCTGTGGATAGGTGGTGAGGAAGTGGCATCTCCATTTTGTCCCACAGACTTTAATGAGAGAGAGCCACCGCTTTGAATAGTTCAAAGATGTATGTAGCCTGGACCGTAAAACCAAAGCGGCACTGCCCGAGGTAGGGAGAGTGGCCCGTGATGCCTGTTTTGGTGGGACGTCAGTTGCTCTCCACACTAGGTGAGAGCATGCTACAAGACAGAGCTGAAGATACTTTATCTGGGGGTACAAATGGATACCTCCTCCCCCAAAGTCACCCAAAAAGCCCGCAAACGCGAAAAGGGGAGCGCTGTGGCAAACTTCCCCGGTGCCAGACTAAGTCGCCCAATTTGTTGGCGCCTGAGCCCCTAGGCAGTGAGCAGCCTTCACCCACACCTCCAAATATGGATGTGCTGGCAGGAGAGGGAAGCTTCCCTCGTCTCCTGCCTCACTTGAGGGCCTCTAGATCTATAGCCGATCTAAACTGCTGTTGCCCAACTCAGCCTTGCAGAGTCAGCTTTGCTGCAAGTCCTTTCTTGTCTATCCTTCTGGAGTCCCTCAGCCACTGCCAGCGCTGCAGTGTTGGTCCTTGCAGGCTCTCCAGTCGTGCTCCAGCTGGTCAGCTACAGCTGTCCCACCAGAGAACCAGCAGGGTCACCTCCATGGGGAGATAACTCCCAAGGTCAATTGACTACACAGCACCATGAGATGGTCTTTCCAAGCCCACACACGTTAGTGTTGCCACCCTGCACTGAACCAACACCTCTTCTGCTTCAGCAGAAGCCACTCTCATCCTTGTGTGTTGCCACCTTGTCACTCTTATGTCCCAGCTCACAGTTACAAGAGAGTACCCATTGGGACTCCTTTGTGTGAAATGTGGGGAAATCCCAGGCTGCATGGCTCTTCCTAAGCATCCGTCAAGTAGGCAAATTACCTGTCACAGGGAGAGGATTCAGGAGTTAGAGGGAATTGCATGCAAATGGCAAGAGCAATCAAAGAGCTCTAGTTCTCCCAGACCTGCTGAGGCTGAAGTCTGCAGTTGGCAGTGCACCTGCTTCAGTGAAGGGTGGAGCTGCAGCCACGCAATGGGTAAAACCTCACAGCCCGTCTCCTTCAAAGCCAAGCATCGTATTTTGCTCCAAAGCACTTGTACCACCCACCCATGGAAGAGGAATCCAGGTGACTTCCAATCCAATGGGTAGGGACAGCAACCAGCAGGCAATGGAACCACTCATGTGTAACAGAAGCAGTAGCTCTTCAACGGTAGCTCACGAGCAGGCGCTGGTTGGCTTCCAGGGCAGGAATGACTCACAACCAGTTTATGGTTACCTGTGAGCCATCATGCCCAGCTCTGGGATCCCCAGGGCCTGGTGTAGCAATGTCTGCTTCCTGAGTTCAATGAATGGGAAAAGATGCCTCACTCCCTATTGACGAGCCTGAATTAATCCTCTCTTGCCCTAGGTTGGAGGTAATACCGATAGCACCAAGTGCTACCTCCTGCTGCATAACAAGCAAGTGTGGGAGTATCCTGGCCTGAAGGACCAGGCACATTAGCCTGACCTGTAAGTGATGTGTCTACATCAAAGAAGAGGTGATAATAATGCATACACACACGCAGCCAGCTACAGTGGAACCTCGTAAAAGTGCCTGCTTGCCTCATTAGAGGCTATTTATCTGGTAGATGGTCTCATTTGCCAATATAAATACACACTTGCTAGCGGGGAGACAAACATGGCGCGTTTAGTGCAGGAGAAGCTGAAAGAGCAAAATGAGCCCAGCACATGTGGAGATCCCAGGAGAAGAGCACTGTCAGAGCTCAGGAGGACAGACCCAGCCATACCCCAGCTTAGTTCTTGCTTCGATTCCTCCTCTCACAGTCTCTCTTCAACCACAGCTACTTGAGGGGGAGAAAAGACCAAGAGAAGTCCTTCTCACAGCTAACTAGGGTCACATACGGTATATCAGGGCAGGGACTGGGGGAGAAAAGTCCCTCCGGCTGTAAGAGAAAATCAGGTTTGTGACCACCTGAGGAACCTGAACATACGGAAATCTATAGGACCTGGCAAGATGCATCCCAGCATCCTGAGGTTTGGCTGATGTAGTTACCAAGACATTCTCCATAATATTTGACAAGTCATGGCAATCAGGTGAAGTCCCTGGTGACTGGAAAAAGGGAAATATTCACCCATTTTTTAGAAGGGTAGAAAGGAGGACCTTGGGAACTACCGACCTCACAGCCTAACAGCCTCACATCTGTGCCTGGGAAGATCATGGAAAAGATCCTCCTAGAAGCTATGCTAAGGCACATGGAGGACAGGGAGATGATTCAAGACAGCCAGTGTGGCTTCACCAAGGGCAAGTCCTGCCTGACCAATCTAGCGGCTTTCTATGATGGAGTGACTACCTCAGTAGACAAGGGAAGAGCTATGGATGTCGTCTGTCTGGACTTTGTAAGGCCTTGGACATGGCCCCCCACAACATCCTGCTCTCTAAATTGGGGAGATATGGATTTTATGGGTGGACTGTTCAGTAGATAAGGAATTGGTTGGATGGTAGCATCCAGAGGGTAGTGGTCAATGGCTCGATGTCCAGATGGAGATCAGTGACAAGTGGTGTCTCTCAGGGGTCCGTACTTGGACCAGTACTGTTTAATATCTTCATCAGTAACATAGACAGTGGGATTGAGTACACCCTTAGCAAGTTTACAGGTGACACCAAGTTTAATGGTGCAACTGACCTGCCTGAGGGACAGGATGTCATCCAGAGGGACCTGGACAAGCTCAAGAAGTGGGCCCATGTGAACCTCATGAGGTTCAACAAGGTGAAGTGCAGGGTTCTGCAACTGGGCCAGGCAACCCCCAGTACCAATACAGGCTGCGGGATAAAAGGATTGAGAGTAGCCCCGCAGAAGAGGGCTGAAAGTGCAGGTGGGTGACAAGCTGGGGATGAGCTGGCCATGTGCGCTCACAGCCCAGAAAGCCAACCTGGACTGCATCAAAAGAAGATGGGTCAGCCCTCTGCTGAGCTCTGGTGAGACACCACGTGGAGTACTGTGTCCAGCTCTGGAGCCCTCAGTAAAGGAAAGACATGGACCTGTTGGAGTCCAGAGGAGGGCCATAAAAATGATCAGAGGGATGGACTGCCTCTCCTATGAGGACAGGTTGAGAGAGTTGTTCAGCCTGGAGAAGAGAAGACTCCAGGGAGAGCTTCTGCAGCCTAGAGGTGGTAGGTGCTCCATCCATCTGGTTGAATGGGGCTCTGAGCAACTTGATCTAGTTGAAGATGTTCCTGCTCATTGCAGGGGGGGAGGATGGTGGACTAGATGACCTTTAAGGGTCCCTTCCAACCCAAACTATTCTATGATTCTCTGTTTCTATGATTCTATGATCAGCCTACACTGTTGGTTGGAGCAAGGCAATGACACCTTTGACTGCTCCCAGGCTGACTCTCTGTGGTGTAGTGTCTCTAGAGGAGGAAAGTTAGCTCTGTCTTCACTTTCAGTCCACAGCTGGCCCTCACAACCCTCTCCTGCTTGCAACAACAGAGCAGCCCATGTGGGCCATGCTTCCTAGGAGATCTGCCAACACAATATGTGGGCCTCCTGGTCTCTCACAGCGAGAGGACAGAGGACATGGAGTGCCACGTCAAAGCCATGTCTGGCTGCTCGCTGCCAGCAAGAGCTGTGCTACAGCTGCATCTCCATCCAAATGCTGCTCTAGGTCAACACAGTGAACACCTTCCAGATCTGTATGGAGTTCCCACTCTTCCTTTGGCCCGGGAGTGCACGGTGGGGGGTGCAAGGCTTATCCTTCCAAGCCTCTTGTCCACATTGCAAGCCTTGTGAATGAATCCTGCTTGCTCGGTTTCCTGATAGGACTTTCCATGCCTGCACACCAGCTGGCCAGCCATTCCCCACAGCCAGCTTGCACACTTTTCCCAACTACCTCTCCCCTGGGAGTTGCGTGCAGTGGTTATTTTGGGAGTCAGAACATCAGCCCATGAGCGGTGAGTGACTTTTACTCATCCCAAGCTCCCCATCAAGTTCTTCAATGTGTGCAGGTTCTGGAAGAGCTCTCAGGCTGTTTTTATGAAGCAATATCTGTCTGGTTTTAGCTATGTGTGCCATTGGCCTGCTGGACTCTTTATAAAAAGTGAGGGATTTCCCACCCTTCACTGCAAACTTTCACTGCTGGCACAGGTACTTTGGTCTGGGCAAGATAGCCTCAGAGGGGATGTCTCTGTTCTTGACTTCTGAATACCGCTGACTCTTTGAAAGGCAGGGTTTGCTGCTGGGTCTATGCCCATGGAGCAGCAGCCCTTACCCAGCTAAATTCAGCTGGGGGAATTCCACCTGTAAGACGTGCAAGTAAGGGCAAAGACATCCTCTGCTTTGTCCTTGTCAAGTTTCTGCTCCCCAAGGCCTTGCTTTCTCTGTTGGTAGTTCCTGCATGCAGCAGCAAGTCTGCTCCCCATGTGTTTCGCTAAAGCCGAGATGCCCACACATTTTTTCCATTGTGAACCTGGCTACATCCCTGCCAGCTCACGCAACCAGCTATTGTTAAGTAATTGTTTGAGTCATCCACTGAGCCCACGCCCAAAGCAGGCTTTTCAGATTTGACACATGGGAGATTCACTACTGTTGGCGTGGCTTTGGGGTACTCTGCCTCCTGCCTCCTCCCAGGAGGGTGACAGAAACGGCCCGGAGACACTCCAGATGGGCTAAATGTGGCCATTTTCATGCCCATCCTTAGGTTCCCGGCTGCCAGCCACCACCGACCCTTTTCTCTCTGTAACAGAAACTTAATATGATACAGAAAAGCCACCAGATTGCCCTCATGCAGGAGCTTGCATCCTGATGTTGCTAGGGATCAGAGGTCTCCCTTTCTCTCCCTATCCCCGCTGTCATTACCAGGTAATGCAGAGCAAATATTAGAGCTGCTTCCCCCAGCGGTGATGATACCTCCTCCTGATCCCTACTTGACGTGTGGGATTTATAGTTCAATTTATGTTTGGCATGGTTGCTGCTCCCCAACTCCAGCAATTAGAGGATTTGAGAAGTGCATTATGGGGCCCTGATTTTTCATATGGTCATTCTGGCTGACACCACCCTTTTTACCGCCTTTTTACATACACAGCCAAGATGCTCGGCACGTTTTCAGAAGAGGGAAGATTAAAAACCCAACCAAAAAAAGCCCAGAAAAAAACCCCAAAGTGAATTACTAAATTTTTTAAGGCTAATACTTTATAGGGCTAGTATGCACAGGCCTGGGGCCTTCAAGATAATATAATCTAATACTCGGAGATCCCCTGATGAAAGGCACTATATATGCAAAGTGCTTTATAAACATTAATTAGTTAATGTTGAAAATTTTGCCCAGGGCAAAAAAAAAAAAAAGAAAAAAACCTACCAAAACCCCCCCTTCCCTCCCTCCCTCTAGTCCCTAACTCTACAAAGTTAATGATTCTGTGTGTGGAAACTTAGAGCACATTTTAATTTCTGTTTACTTCTGGGGAGATGGAAGCACTGGAAGTACTTTCATATGCATTATGCTTCTGCAAATGTTGGTAATATGGCTGCTTCTCCTATTGTGTGATTTAAGCTTCATGAATGAGGACACCTTGACATCTACAGCATAATCTTGACCACAGTGTTTGCAATAAAACGGCCCAAGCTCTACTGGCTCATCCCTTCATACTCTGTAATCACCAACCAATCCATGTGTGAAGGTCTTTGCAATGATAACTTTCAGTCCAGGTCACCTTTCCAAACCTTGGGGAATCTTGAGCACAGGGCAGCTGGTTTCAGTGCCATCACCACATCATACATCACCACGTAACGTATGCAGAGAGAGCAATGAACAAAGTAATACACTTGTTAGTTATTGCAAAAGGAGGGAAACTGGACAGGTTGAAGGATAAAGTAGACCTTTTGTAGGTTGTTACATGTAGGATGAAGTTTGCCTGAAGCCCACATCTGCACTGATATGCTGGATGCTGTATGGAACCCCAGCAGATCAAGCAGAGCCACTTTCCACCACAGTGTCTCCTGCTACTTTCAGAGCAGTGTGCTCACCATGCTTTGCAAAGCTTAGGGGCCCTTGTAGGCAACACTCTTCCCATCAAAACCTTCTTTGCATCCCTTTGTAACAAGGCCCTTCCAAGCTCTACTCAGTCTAAGCAGGTCTGCACGATGCACTCTCCTAACACAAACCACCGCACCAGCTTGCCTGGCTCTGGCTACTCTAGACTTGTGTCCATCAGCAAAAGACCAGCAGGTCCCTTGACCCACAGCCAGGATGGGTCACCATATCCCATCACTCTCCTTCCAGCTGAAAGGGTGATGGAGACCCTGAGGGAAGTAGAGGCGCAGGGAAACTGCCTCCCTGAAAAGGTGGTTGTATCTTCTGGAGCACTTTTCCCCCATTTATCCTGTTTGAACCCCAAACTCAAACTCATGCCTGTTGACCCAGATACTGGAGTAAGTGTGCTTGATGGAGCAGGTGAAACCTCATTGATGGAGTGGCAGAATGCAATCCACTCACAGCAGCACGCTCTGGCCCAGCAGTGGTTTTCAGGGCTGGGTCACCCAGGTCCCCATGGCAGCGCCCAGACATGGGGGACCCCATCTGCCACCTTCTCTGCCAGCCAGGTTTCTGCATGTGCCTTCTCTGCCGCCCAGCACCCAAAGCACCCAGCAGTGCCTCCCCAACGGTGGCCCTTCGGTGCAGCCTGCTTTCCTCTCCTGGGCCCTGTGTGTCTCCAGGGCTGCTCTGGAGAGCATTTTGGCTCCCCACGACACCACGCTGTGAGACGTCACCCAGTGCAATCACTGCCACCTCTGGGCATAGTCATGGTTCATCTGAACAGCCGACTCGGGCGAGTTGTCTTGGGAGAGCTTTGCCTGTACACGAACACAAGACCAAGCTAGTGGAGAGCAATCACTTACACACGTAGTTAATACAGACGTACCTGAATGAGCTAAGCTATACTTTCATCTTGCGCAGTTAAGGATGTTTAATTTTAATCCTGTGTCAATGGGGAGAAAAAAAAAATTGATATGAAGTTCTAATAAATAAATCATGCCACCGAGTGCTCAGATCAGCACATCCTTGCTAGAAGCAGTACAGAAAAAGTCGCCTTCCAGCACTGCAGACTGCTTAAAACATCCCTTCAAATAGATGTTGTTGCAAGCCTGGGATACACCAGTGCTGTTGTGTTGACTTCACATCATGAAACGTTTGCCATTCTGAGGGCATGCAACACTGAGGAAGCAGAAAAATGTGAAAAATTTAGCACTTTTTGATGTTCGACTTGAGAACTCTTGAAGACCTCTGATTTTCCGAAATTGTTGTGCATCCGTGCGCAGACAGCCTGGCTGCTTTCAGGTGCACCATGCTGGGCACCTGCCAAGGCAGCCGCCGAAATCACGAGTCTGCTCAGAAAACCTAGATGGGAGATTGAGATGGAGGAAACCGTCTGCGCTGCTACTGCTGAAGCTACTGATTTTTACCTCCTCTGTTTTTAAATTACTTTGCGGCACTCTTTGCTCTGAAGAAGGCAACTGGAAATTTAAAATGCGAGAGAGGCCTTTTGTAGTGCAACAGGCAAAAGACTTGATTTTCCTGGGATTTCTTGAGTGCTCAGACCCTGGTTAGGCTCCCAGGATAGCAACTAGCATGGGGAACTGTTGCGTCTCAGTCAGATGCTACCAATTCCACCACAGCCGTCCGTCTGTGCCGCAGCAGAATATTTGCAATATGTATTAGGACGAAAGCTGTTTACCACCCACTGATGAGCTTTTATGTGTAAAACGTCCCTTTCACTCTGTGCTGAAGCAGACACTTGCTTTGATAGTTATATGAAAAAAAAAAACCCTTAACTTTGCTTCAGGATATTTATAACCAAAACATGCAGAATTATTGCAACATAAAGTCTGCTTCACTGGGTCTTGCTGATATAAAAAGGAAAAAAAAAAGGAAGAAAAGGAAGGTTAATACAATAAAGAAAAAAAGACAGATGAGTACACTGAACACAGTTCAGATCTACAGCACTATATTGTCCCAGCAATGCCACCAAATCAATTTAAATCCTAAGGAAAAAGCTAATGCTATTGAAGCACTGCAAATTAACAACAGCCCTGGCCTTGTACATCACCCCTCCACGACAACCGGCACATCAAACACCTTGGCTGCTCTGCGCCGAGACAGAGCGGAGGAAAAGTAGCATGAAAGTGAAATGGTTTCTCGTCCTCTGCCCTGCCAGAGGCAAATGCCAGCTCTCGCTGTTGTAAACTGTAAGGGAAGGCAATCTACAGCGTTAGGGAGAGAAAACGAATACCACACTAGCAGGCAGGCAGGCAGGCAGGCAGAATGAGACAGAGGTATTTTTAATTGATGCTAGACGAACATAAATAGATGAGGCTGGCATTAAGCAGCACAGCCCTTTTTCTCTCTCTGCCAGGTACCCATTTAGCCGGGCTCATAACCAAAGGCCAACATGACATCAGAAGCCCTGTGGTGTTTTGCCTTTGGGCAACAGCCGGTAAAACTGGTTTCATCTGGCAGATGAGCGTGTGAGCTGAGGTAATTGGTGTGTTCTTTTCTGCCTCAGATTCCTTATCTCATCCTGAATATTCCCATAACCTCCCTTTTTCCAGCCCTTTTGTTTCTCAACAAAAAAAATATTTACATTGAAATAAACAGTGGGAGTCTCTAGATCGCATCTCGGGGAGACACAGGTGCCGGTAACTTCACAACAATGAGCAGCACAATGACAGCTGCAGGAAAGATAAGCTGGAAATGGGGGACTTTTTCTAGTGGGCCGTCTCCCACTGAACAGAAGGGGTTTGAACAGACACCATTTGATAAAGGAGCCTTGCTCAAAAACAGCTGCCGCTCCATTTTTCTTTCACTCCTGAGATCGGTTTGGATTATTTCTCTGTGGTGTTTCGCAACAGAAGAATAAAAAACATTGGAACGTGATGGGAGCACAACGTGTAGGTTTCTACAAACCAAGGCTGCAAAGAGCCAAGGCTGCCTATTTCCAGGGCTGCTTTAGCAGTGCTTTGCCAGTGCAGCCATCCCAGGTTATGCAGAGGTTGATGAGCTTCCTGTGGGCATCCCTCACATCAGTCCCTGCTTTTCTGGCTGAGGAGAGCAGGGTCACAAAGTAAATCCTGCCGGTAAAAGCATATTTTCTACCATTTCACTGAATGTACATTATGGGGTTTTTTCTGTTAGATTAGTTATGTGGATGAGGGACCTCACCCATCATAGCTATTGGTTTAGGATGGTCACAGCATGTCTACAGGATATACACACTCAGAAGACTGCTGTGGGGCAGCTCCACAGTCAGGCAATGTGTGACTGTTTAAGCTGGGTGCTGGGACAAACACTTCTAGCTTGCCTGGAAGACATGAACTTCCACAAGCTGCCCTGGAAAAAAGTTGGAAGGCAAAAGATTTTCTCCTTCCTTCCTTCCAAACATACTACTGATAAATATAAATGTAGCAGAAGGACTGGGCATGATGCCTAGCAGAGACTCGCTGGAGATAAGGTCCCTGCTCTGACACGTTGGATCAAACCAGGTAGGATGCTGCCTCCATCATCTGTAACACGAGGAAATGTGGTCTGCTTTTCAGAAACGTCATTCTTTCTACCTACAGGTCCCACTGGAGCTGGGGGTGCTGTAAGCGTGGAGTAGCTTGAGAAATCTGGCCACAGACAAACCCAGACACTTAGTTTTAGCCTCTCACGTTGGAACATTTTGAATGTTTTCCCCCTGCTCCCTTGGAAATCACTGGTGAAGCTTCCCACTGAAGTTGAGCTGGACCCCAAGTCTGTCAACCCTGGCCTATATTAAGAGGGAGAAGAAAATGCAGAACATCATAAGATAGAAAAGGGAGCCTTTAACCTGCTGAACAAGGCTAAAACACAAATCTAGTGGTTATGTTAAACAGTCCAAATGAAAATTATCCAAATGTACAAGATTATAGGAGAAGAAAGGAAACAGACGACTGGAAAGAGATGATGAAAAATGGGTTAAGAGAGGAGGAACATATAAAAGGTGGGAAAATCCACTCTAGGATGAGGGAGAGGCCAAAGAAGATGTGAAAGCAGGTGACAAGTGGAGGAATGTCAGTGTGAAACACAGGGAGTGCTGGGTGCAGGGACGAACACAGGGGCTTTAACATCAGGGTATGAACCACATCAGTGATGTGAAGAGACACCCCTGAGGAGCACCGACACCTCCAGAGAGGCTGGAAACTGTCTGGGCTGTTTGTGGTCTCTCTGGAAAAAGACATAGAGGTAATGGGACAGGGAAGGAATGGAGGGAAGTCCACCTGTCCTGTCCGCCCTGCCCCAGGCACCAAGCCCAGGCAGGGGCTCCAGGAGCCCCTGCATTTTCTTGAGGAGCTTCAGGGCTTCCTGCAGGACTGAGGAGTACAGGGCAGGGGTGTATGGCACAGCGAGCAGGGCAGACCCAAGTGGTTCCTCCACTGTTGAGAGGTACCTGAGCTAACCTGGGTGGGCGGCTCTCCCCACAGACCCAGCCCCTTAACTGCCAGGCAGCTCAGTGACAGCACACCGTGCTCCCTGGCCACCAGGTTTCAAACCAGCATATGAAACTGGGAGCGCGGTTTTGACCTCTCCTTCTGTTCCTGTCCTCTCTCCTGCACTCAGAAATTTTTGGCTACAGTTTGGCCAGGGTGTCGGTAGCAGAAAAACATGCTCCCCCCTGCTTCCCCTTCCCTTCGGTGAAATACTCACCCTTACACTGCTTTGGCAAAGAGACAAAAGCCTCAGGTTCAGAAAACACATTTTTTACTTTTAAGAACAGTGAAACGAGGCAGCTGCCCATTGTGGGAAATTTAGCTTAATGTGATACTGAATTCAGCTGTTTAATACACCCAGATGCTCCAGCAGTGAGTGTATTAAAAAAAGAAATTCTTCAATAAATAACAGAGATATGAATGGGGTTTTTTTTTGTTTGTTTCCTTTTTTTAATGAAAAAGGCAAAACAGTAATTTGCTACTGTACATCTGCATCAGTTATTTAACATGACATCTTGCTGTAGTAATACTCCATCAACATCCAGTATTACATATGGATTAATAAAAAGGTTTATGCTTGTGTTGGTGCATTTGCTGTCTGCCAAACCAATTATATACATTTTACAATAAATTATACATATTGAACCGAGAACCTGCTGTGTTAATTGCTCACATTATTGTAGGGGAAACATGTGGTCATGGAGTGATTTTTCTTTTTAAGCATATTGAAAACATGGCAGAAGAAGATGCTATGTCTTCAGTTTTTCAGAGCTGAAAAATCAATGTTTAGCCCTACGATCAGTAAAACAAACAAAAAAATCAGGAAGAACAAACTTTGGGGATGCTTCTCACCCCTCTTTCCTTTAGGCATCTGTGTCTTAGCTTGGTGAGCTATGGAAATATATGCACAATTTCAGTACTGTGGGTGTCCCATTGAAACAAAGACTAGACTTCTACTGTACTGATGGCTAAGGACACCCTGAAATGCTGTGCCAAATCAGGGCTCCACAAGGGAGCTGTGAGGAGCACTGGGTCTACCTTTCTCAGAGCTCTGCCGTTCATTTGTTCATTCTTCAGCAACAATGTCATGTAATTATGAGCTGCAGCTTCACTGTTCACAGACTTTCTATGAGTAATATTTTAAATATAGTTTATTACATCAAGCTCAGCACTGGCACCCAATGGCTTTCAACCCCCATTAGGACTGAATCCCCATTCAGTTTCCTACTGAAAAAAAAAATGTAAATGATCTCTTTTAGTTGAAATAAATAAGAGGATAGAATTAAAATCCCAGATAATACAACAAGGGGAGGAAAGCCAAATGAAGTCTTACTTTTAGGAAGATGCAAGACAATTGTGATGCCCCAGAAATAAGCAGCGTAACTTAAGAGTGACACTTGGAGGAAGAAATGCATTTGTGGCTTCTCTGGATCTCTGAGAAGTGCAAGGAAGCATGAAAGACCTTTCCCTGCTGTTTTTCATTTTTGAGGCAACACACACAGCCTATTCTGTTTCTGACGCCACTCGAAAGGCTCTGTTTTTATTTATGCTTGGTTTATGAGAGTTGCTAGTTGGCACTTGGGAGAAGAGCTCTTCCTGCAAGAGAGTATCATCAACTTTATCCTACTGAGTGGAGCGGAGAAGTTCTCCTTTCCTGCATTTCCCAAAGCAAACCTTTCCTCAGGGTCTGCCCTGCCCAGTTTCTTTCAAAATAGAATTAAATGCCAAGGTGGGGAAATGGACAGACACAGAGTGCATATTCATTTTTTAAAAAAACAGTCATGTCTTAGTGTAAATGATTGTTTCTGAAAAAAAATCTGTATATTGTTTCTATTTCTTCTGATGAATTTTCTGACAGTCCATAGCATATGTTGGACAAGACAGAATGAAGTGATGGCCAGGCAGAAGGTTGACTTTGTAATTAGTGTACAGATGGTGTCAGGAGAAAGTAACAAGAACATAATTTGCAACAAACCAGGCTTTTTTCAGGAAGTCTTTTCTTTTTTGGCCAGCATAAAGTGGCTGACCTGTATTTTTTTGTTGCAGTAACAGGTGTAACAGTTAAGTTTTTCTTTAAAGCAATCAAGCATAATTTTCTCCTCCATGGACATTCACTCAAATTACTGTCCTTCTCTCATTCTGGCATACTAAGGAAAAAGTATGTGCTCATCACTTTTGTGTGTGCACATTTTGTTTGCCCTCAGCGTTTATCAATCCCACATTTTGCCATTGCTACCCTGAATTAACAAGTGGCGCACAGAATACAGACCTAATACCAGCGTTGCCAGTGATGCTAAATGCTTCACCGATGACATTGCTGCTTACCATTTTTGATGACTTATGGCTTCGTTTTCCCACATTAAGACCCTTTCTTGTTTACACAGCGTTCTTCCTTCCATACGCTACTTCCACCCTTGCAGAGCTGAGCTTGCATTGCAGCGCGGCAGGACCGGGACCCAGGGTGCTGAGCCCTCCATCCAGCTAACTAACTACTCAAGCATGCACTAATTGTCACTCGGGGACACAGCTGGCCCATCCCAGGAATGCCCTGCTCACATCCCTACGTGCTTTGCCAGCACCCTTGGCCCCTGGGAGGCCCCAGTGCCTTTCCACGACAGGCTTTGATGCCCTTCTCTGGTCTGCTTTCCCTGGTGTAATTTTTTTAAATGGGTCTTGCTGGTTTATTCCATGTGCTGGGAGCACCAGGCTTACAGTAACGCTGTTTCATGCAGATAGTGCTTCTCCTGGCCTGGACACACACTTCTGTAGCCAGCACTATCCTCTCTGGAAATTGTTTGCACTACTGGCATGTTGCTCTGTAGAATGAAGAGGACCTTGATTGGTGCCAAGCAGGGGGAAAGAGCCACATTTCACTCTCCCTGACAAATCTTTCAGATCTTGGTCAGTCCAATCTTCTTGGAAACAACAGAAAAACAGAGGTTGAGGTTTGAAGGGATGAAGAAGATCACCTTGTCCACACCCCCCACCCCCAGCTCAGTCAGGGCCACCTATAGCCAGTTGCCCAGGATCATGTCCAGATGGCTTTTCAGTACATCCAGGGACCTGGTGGGCCTGTGCCTGGAGAATTGCCTGAGGGTGGAGCAGGGAGCTGGGGACCCAGGACACCTCGCTGCCAGCAGCACCCCTCCTACCCCTGCTGCTTGGGCAACCCCCAACAGTGGGTACAGGAGCTGCCCCAGCCCTCGGCTCTCCCTTGCTGCTGGGCAGTTACAGCCACAGCAACTTTGGGGTGGTTTCTCCTCACTGGTGCTGCTCTTGCAGTACTCACTCGTGCAGCAAGGTCCAGCGAGCTGGGGAGGACACCATTAAAAGGGGGGCCTTGGTCACCCGTGTCAATCGGTCACCACACCTGCTGCACAGAGCACCAGATGAGACTGGCTCAGCTGAGACTGCTGCAACAAAAATAAAGCCAAGCCAAACATTGAGGACAAGTAAATGCCCTAGTTTTTAATGACATGCATCGCAAGAGGTGGTTCATCTTGCATTGCAGCTGTTATCAGGCCAATGAGAAAGACAATAAAAAGCAACAACCAAGGATGCGGCTAAATCTCTAAAGTTAAAAAATAGAGGTGTGTTTTAAATGAAGGCATACTAGCTAAGAGATGCTAGAAAAACACTAAGATGAAAAGTAACATTTACTACCAATACGTGCAGAAACATCTTGCTTCTCAGCTCCTCATCACAATATGGCCCCATATCATGTCTTTGATAGCTCTCATGGAAGAGATTAGAAAAACAGGGAACAGGAAAGAGACTTTTCCTAAATGCTTTGAGGAATGCATATTTTTTCCCTAACAAAACAAACTGTATGCTATTCTGATTGATTTATTATCTCAGCAGTGCCCTTGGGGCTCAGTGGATGTATTAACATTAAGCAGGTAAAGACTTAAGAATACTTGAGTTTACAGCAGAGTTGCAGATCAGACTGATTTCTGCTGTTTTGTGGTGAAAAAACAGAAAAGCTTTATTAAATTTAGGGGAAAAGACAGTTGTGTTTAAAGGTGTCAGTGAGAAGCTGGTGAGACTACACGTGGCAAAGTGAATTCACTGTCAAGCCCGTGCATGAGTAATCGGTTTGGACTCACAGAGACGGTCCTTCCTCTGAGCCTGACGCTCTCCATGGAGCGACTGGACCATTTTTCCCTTTCAGAAAGTGGCAGATCAATCAGGAATGAACTTGAATGCATGAAACACGTTAAACCCACCAAGTTACATGCACTGTATTTGATTTTTCTTAAACAGCGTTTCTTTGTACTTCCTCGCTAGCCTTCAAAGTACTCCAAGTACTCTGCTCATGCAATATCTGGTTTCAGGCAACCAGCGTGGCAGTTTGCCTGAGCTGAGAAAATATGCTTGAAGTCTGCATTCACAGGCGGCTTCAACATCCTAAGGAAAATGCTTTGTTTTTGTAGCCTGAAAGTATGTCACAAACATGAATAGAATTATACGCTCGCTCTCCCTCGCCCTCAATCCTCTTTACCTTAGGAAAAAATTATACACTTCCAATTACAGGGCCAGTTAAAATCAATACAAAGGTGGGAGAAAAGAGATCATTTTTCTTATGGAAGTAACTGTTTTCATTAATTTTTCATTAGTCCTGCTTTTGTTGTGCTATCCATCACTGAAGGAGCTGGTATGCAGTAGATTACATTTAGGTTATCTTACATGCTTCCAGGATTTAGTAGATATTGCCTGATAAAGCTGCGAGCTTTATGGCTTTAACTTACATCTATCAATAATGCATCAGAAGAGAATTTTTCTGCAGAACAGCTGTCCCTGAGCCAAGCAGCTTTCCCCTGGAATAGCTGCACTGGTTATGGCTGAGACGATAGCACAGCTTTTAAACTACTCATCTAAAGGCTTCCACTGCGAGAAAGAGGAGCAGATGCTTAAGGAGGAAGATAATCTGTGAGGGTTTGAGCTCTAGTTTCCTGCTGCTGTCATTTTTATTTTGGAGAGTTGGAAGCCAGGAGCCAGCTGTGCTTTGCCCCGTCTCAGTAACCACACCTGAAACGCATTCCTGCCATCCACCATCCTGGCGTGTGTCAGGATTTTGTTGTGATCACTATATGAACAACCAAAGCTCTTTCACAAGTTGCACTGGAGCTTTTTTTTTGTTTCCCTCCTTCACCCCCATAATGCCTGAGTTCTGTGGTAAGGAACCAAAACATCATGAACAGAAAATTATAGTCACTATTGAAGAGCTGAGCCAGAGGAAGGATATGAAGACACCAGTAGATCCTGCTTAAAACATGAAAGGTAAAGGAAATTTTATTTCATTTATCTTTCTCTCACTTGGGAAGGAATTAAAAATAATAATCCCAAAGGTACATCAAGCCTAACACGGCTGTCGTGTTACTTAAGCTTATTCAGACATCTCAGGGATGCTTGAATAGCTTGCGACTCTCAGTTTTAAAAAAAAATGCATCATAGCACCTCACCGATTCCAGCCTCTTTTTGTACTGCAGGAGGGCTTGTGAAAGAGGGTGGCAGCGGAGCATGACTCTTGAAGAGCAGCTTGCCACCCAGGTGGTTGGAAGCCAAGCCTCTGCAGCCTCCCCAGCTGCAAGATGAGCTTATTGCTACCTTCTTCTCTTACAGGTAGAGAGATGCTTAATTGAAGGTTTATACAACGCTTTGAAGAGACCAAGCACTGTGTTAGGGCCAAAACTATTAGTCTTGAGCTGCCCAGGCACAGCCCCAAGCAGAAGAAAAACAAACCTCCTGAACTGGAGAAAGTGAGGGAAAGAAACGCACAGCTACTTTTGTTACTTATCTGACAAAAAGAGTTCTTAATGTGAGCCATGAAGAGCTGAAGTATTTATTCAGAAGCAGCAGGGATTAGTGAAATCATGGCTACAGATCTTCAGAACTAGTGTTCACACTCAGGTTGTTTTGTCTTCTGTTTTTGCGTTGAGTGTAATTGCTTGGCAGTTAATCAAACGAAGCATCAACCATCCATTGGTGATCCCTGCTAAAATCCCTGGTTTGCACTAAAGCCAGAACGAGTTTCAGGGACTTCAGAGTGTCGCGTTTTTGTTTTAAGTCAATGCCCGAAGTGAGGTGTGCACTCGACAGGTCACTGCCCGGCACTTTAGACTGCATCCTAATGGTGAGCAGGCAAGGCCAGCCACTCCACACGACGTGCTTTCCTCAGGAAAATTAATAACAACACTGACAAGCTACATAATAGAACAGAAACTGGAATACCATTTGGGGTTATAGATGAGATCATTTATCAGTCCAAACTCCAGAGCAGAGAGAGAAATCTCCTCCCCTCTCTCTCTCCCCGGACCAGCAAGCCAGAACTGTGCTCCAAATATCAGGAGATGGGGCTTGCTGAGCTGTATGAGGGCACCCCATGCTCCCTGAAGGGCTCAAACCCAGCCCGTTCACACCAGCAATGGGCTCTCCAGAGAGAAGAGCTCACGGACATACAGTTTCAAGGGGGCTGAGAGAGAAGAGTCTGATCAAACCACATTTCCTCTAACCTGCAATGGAAAAAGCCTGTATTTTTAGAAGCAACATGCAACAGAGATGAGGAACAAATGCTGTCAATGCAAGCATACCAACAGCCATGCATCTTCTCATAATCCCCAAATTACACTAATCTGTAATTCAGTTCATAACTTGGGTGTGGGGCAAGTTCACCATGAATACAGAGGGCAGAAGATGGGATCTGGCCCATACTATGTGACATCAGTTGAAAAATATACTCTTCATTATTTTAGGGGACTCAATAATATACTAAGCCCCTAGCCTTAGTGGAGAACTAAGGAAACATGGAAAAATTCAGAGATTCAAGGAAAAGTGGATTTCTCCCCAACTGTCAGAAGACACCTCCGTTTCTGGAGCTCACCCTTGTACAAAGAGAGGACACTTCGGCAGGTTGGCCCTAGGGTTGCCCCCCAGCCATGGACATTATCAGCCTGGTTACCAGTTAGCAGGGCTAGCTCAGCTTACAAGGGGATGAACTTTTGTGCTATGTGCCTGCATCTGTCTTTTTGGAAAAGGGGTAGGGATGAGATTTTAGCAGTTTCAGTCTCAAATAAAGGATCTCAAATGCTGTCAGTTTGGGGGGCTTCAATAACCAGATCAATGAGGTAGCAGCCAAAGCCAACACAGGGACCTGATGCAGCGTATTGATTTTTGGTGGTGGCGATCCCTCCAGACCCTCAAGAAATAATAAACCACTCAAACTGAAGTCTGAGAAAAAGCAACTGGTCTACAAGCCCTGAGGATGTCTTGGTTTCATTTCCACTGTAAATAAACCTCAGGCAGCAAGAATGCCTACATACAAATACCAGTTGTCCCTAGAAATAATTCATAATATAGAATTCCACAGTCAAGAAATGACAGATGGAAATAAATGCTTTTATTTCTCTGAAAAATTGACCATTGGTCAATAAAAATTCTTTTCTCACCTCCCAAAATCAAACTCTACCTCCACAAAGGTACCAAAAATGTGAATGCTAAAGAAAAACACACTTGACAAGTCATTTGGGTGACAGTAAAAACCCTGTAATTAGTATAGCAATCAATTTTTAAAGGTTGCTGCAAAAAATTACGCTCACGAACAAAATGTTTCTCTTCAAATTGAAAGCAGTGCCTGTTTAGCATAAAGAAAAATAATTGAATGGGTGGCTCAACTTTCATGTTTTTTCAGAGGGTAGTAGGTTGTCACCATTGGATCTTGCTACAGATTCTATTGGGCATCAAACCCCAATACCTCAGGTACACCTGCTTGTGCCACTCAATCGCAGAGGTGATCAGCTTGCTTCTAAATATGTGGCAATGGAGAGGAAAAACATTCGCTGGATCAGGCTACTTGGCCAATACAATAAATTAGCAGCACTTATTTACAAATAGTCCTTCTGGAAAAAGAGATTAAGCTAGTGACTAAGCGGGAGTTCACTTTCTCCGGAGCAGGATAAATTAACTCAGTCTTCAATGGGACACTCACAGTGTGAAGGTTCATCCAAGGTGCCAGGATCCATACTTTCGTTATGTAGCTGTTTGGTACATTAAGGAGACCATAGGGGAAGAGTTAAACCCTGGGTGGATGGTTATCTCAGAAATCCAGCATTCATGTTGCCAAAAGAAAGGGTGACGACTCAGTTCCCCTGCCTCATTGTGGGAAGGGGTGCTAGGTGGCATCTGCAATCTCTGCATGCCCACAGCATGCAGCTTCTCCTGGCAACTGCTTAACCAAGTTGCTGAAGTACAACGTTGGCAGCTATTGTTCACTGCAGCTCTTCCTCTTGTTATTAAATACAGCACCACTGATAGCATAAAATGGAGTCATACTTTTTAATAAAAAATTAGATAAATTTAAACTATTGTACATGTCAAAATTACTAACCTCCAGAAGAGAGCTGACCGCAATCTGGTCCTTCTTGGTTCCACCCACTCCCCCCCTTCCTGGATATATTGCTCATTTGTCTGTTGATCAGTTTTTCCAAAGAACATTTTAAAAACACATGGTTAAAAGCCTCAATTACAAACAGGACTAATCAGATTGGCTCTCTAAAAATCTACATCTATCTTATTCCTGCATACATTTTTCATCGGCCATTGCTTTTTTCATTCATCACCTCTTACTCCATGACCACACTGTACTTGCAGCAACATTTACATTCAGGGTCTTGGGGCGATTCTTGACCCCATCAACAAAGAACGTGGGCTCTGTGGGAGGGTGACCAGCCAGTTGGGGATTTAGGAGGAGCACAAAGGTGTCATCAAGTTGGACAAGTATGCGCTGAGCAAGCAAAACCACCAGCTGAGCACAACCTGCTGGCTTCGGAAGCATATGCCTGTATGTAAACCACGGTGACCGGCAGGGCAGATCTAGAAGTGAGAGTACCTTTGGGCTTAATGGACAGTGTAAACATATTCCCAGATACACTGTGGAGGCCCCAGAAAGTGAGGATCCACCTGGAAGCTCAGGGAAGGTTTCTGCAGTGAACGGTCTCTGAAACATCACATCGCCTTGCACCGGTACCTGTGTACTTTCAACCCATGCCGGTACCCGTGTACTCTCAACCCAGGGGGACCAGCACCCATGTACTCTCAACCCATGGGGACCGGCATCTTTTTCAACACCGCAAGTTTCATACCACTTCCAACGGCTTGAAGATCTGTTAAAAATATTTATTTCCCAGGGTTTTAGCTTTCCGACTTCTATGCAAACTAACAACCAAATTGTGGGCAGTAAGAGCAAGCATTTGTTTATTTTGTAAGAGGTCTACTTGCTGCTAATTGAAAACAAGCATTTTCAATGGCGCAGCTGTTTCAGTACCGTGAATAGACAGATCAGCATCACACTGAAGATCTAATAACCCGCTAATGAACCTTAATTTTTGGAGCCCCCCCACACCCCCTCCCCCCATTTCCACATTTCAATAATTTCAAAACCATTGATATGTGCTGCCAGAGAGTTATTTGTGTGCCCTCTGACATATTTTAATAAAAACCAGAAAAATGGCAGCTTTTTTTTTTTTGAGTTATCAGACTATATTAAAAACCTTGTTACATGTATTTAACAATTTCTTTTTTTTTCCTTTTCTTAAATAAATAGCAAAATGTCACCAAAATGAAAGGAACGCCGGCACCATTGTGTCAATAGAAACTTCCATACTAGGATGAATACACAGTCATATTCTGGAATATTGCATAAAAAGATACTTTGGAGGAAAGGTGGTGGTTGCTGGTGCGTTTTAGGTGGTGAAAGTCTCAACCCGTGAACGGTCCGTGCAGTGGCACCTTTGCAAAAATCTCACCGGCCTGAACCAGGTGGCTGCAGGGGTGGCCTCGGTGAGACTCTGCAAGAGAACACAACTCTCAGGACATCATCGACTTACCGCCCGCTACCAAGAGGGACGCAGCCGATGGCATAAGGCGAGAGGGGCTGACCGTCTCACTCTCTAGGCAGAAGAACACTAGCTCTAAACGAGGGACATGAACAACATCAAAAAACAAAGGGGCTGACTAACGCTCAGCAGGGCAAGGGCTTGGAGAGTTGAAGCTGCCAACTCCTTAGTCAAGAGGGAAGGATGCAACTACCCACTGTCACGTGGAAGGTTACAAGAACCGGGCGTCATTGTTTTTTTTGATGGGTTTCCCTGGGCTGAGCTGGTGTTATTTTTTCAGTCTGACCAACAGCCTCTCTTCAAACCGGGACAAAGCTTCTTAAAAAGGTCAGCGCTGAAGGAAGACGAGCAACCTGTGGCACGCCAGATAGATGCCACCACAGCCTCTGCTGCCTTTAACTCACTCCCCGGTGCGTGGGCAGCGCTGCCTGCCCGAGTGTAGTGAGCGAGCTAAACCCCACCTCTCTGCTTCTGTTGGCTTAAACCAGACCCTCGTTATTTTAAACAGAGTTTATTGTATTTAATACATTATAAAATTTGAAAAAATTGTAGGAAAGCAGCAGATTCAAACCAGAGCATCTCTACCAAATATTAATTATTCTGGCCCCCTTTGAAAAAACACAAAACAAAACAAAAACAACAACAAAAAAAAAACCTCATTCAAAAGAAAAAGTTAACCTTTCACATCTGTGAGGCAGACAAAAAGTGTGCGACTTCTGTACAAACTACATTTAAAATTTCAGCCGACTAGCTTTCCAATGCAGTGGGTGGTCGTCTCCTGAACACCTGCTCATCCACCTCTAAAAAAGACAGACATAAACCTCCATATGCAAATAAAGTTGAGTCAAGGTGTGTACACATTAAAAAGTGGATGGCTGTTTGGCAATGGAAAATGGGTGGAGAGTTGTCTATGTATCCCCCAATGGTAATGGCTTGTACACCGTTAAGTGGGCCCCAGAAAGGCCTAGGACACTTAATGGCCATCACAGCACCAACCTCATCTACCACTTTTTTTGATGTTGCATTTCCTACCCTTTGACATATACATACATATATATATGTACATACATACATATACATACATATTTTTATATATATATGTGTGTTTGTGTGTTTTCTTTTACACCTTGAGGTTATTATTATTATTACTACTATTCCAAATGTTCCCATATGAATTCAGGTGTGGTCTCTATATTTGATATAAATGTGTCTTTTATTCAATTTTAGTTCCAGGACTTGTTTGGAGTCCAAACTGCACATGAAACGTCCCCCCTTTTTTTTTTTTTCCTCTCTTTTTGCCTTTTTTTTTTTTTTGCATAAAGAAACATGTCCATTTTAGTCCAGAGGCTCTTGCTTTATTCGAATGACGGAGGGTGCACGAGATGTCCTTCTGAGTTCTCGTCTCAGTACGTATTCACTGAATTGGGAAGAGTCCACCCCACCTCCACATGAGCCAACAATCTCAAACCCTCTTTGCTGTAACCTCTCAAGTACCTGCAAAAAACAAGAGGAAACAAACACCGGTGTATAAGTAATTAAACAGACCATTTGCTGTCCCAGGATGCTAACTGCTGTTTTTAAATGGATCCAGCTAGGACACAAAAGTGGTTACACAGACCCACTAACTGGTTTCCTCAGCTTCATTGTATTGGACTGTTTTCTGCTGACTTTGGTCACTGAGCAATAAGAGATAAAATGAAAGAAAATACATTCGGGGTTTTTTTTGTACTGTTAAATACAGATTTCTTCTGTCCACCAAACATGCCTGGAAAAACACATTCTCTGCTTCACAAGATTTACAGTACAACAGAGCCAATACAGGATTCCATAGCAGCCATTGGGAGATGCTGAGCAAACACCTCAAATAAATGGTGATAATGCAGATACTGTGGTCAGAATTTCAGAAAAGTTATCGTCATATTTTCTAGACACTTAAAACCCAACCATGATCACAAAGACCTGTGGCAAAACCTGCGACCTTTTAACTGTAATTATGGGACAAACGACTCCTGCCTATTCACCTTCTTTCCTCCCTTTTCACAACCCGAGTGTTGCTTCCAGTGGGAAATACAATGGCAACAAGAAAAAAAAAATAAATCAAAAATAAGAGTCAGGCAATGCTCCCGGAGCAGCAGAGGGATGCACCCACACAGCTCACCCAGCGAGTGATGGTACAAAGACCTCGGCTCCCAGCACTGGCTCCAGGCTGCTACAGCTGTAGGCATGGTCTCCTTCCACACCACTATTCCACTATTTTATTTTAATTGCTTGTATTCATGCTGTTCTACTGTAACTGCAGGGCTGAGGCGTTCTTTCCCTTGTTTATACTCTTTGTTACTTTTATCTTCTTCTTTATCTGTGTTCTGATGCCTGGGCTTCCTTCACCTCACCCGTGAGGTAGACCCTTCCAGGGCTCCACCAGGGTGAGCCGCGATGGCCACCAGCCCCAAGGGGAGGTGGACAGCCCTGCACCCCACAGGAGGTGGGACCCTCTTGTCCAGTGTGATCGGATCTCACTAGGGTTGTGCTGGGAGCGGGTGCCTACCAAGTCTTTCCCAGGTATTTCACCAATTAGCAAATTGGCTTGCACGTGTGCTGGGACAGCAGGGGCAAGCAGAGCGGCAACAAGGCTGCAGAGGATTGGGGTGGGGAGAGAAGCGAGCTGTGGTTTAAAAACGCCCGAAACAAGACACGCCACGTCTTTACATGTATTGCTTCGGGTCGGCAAAAGTCTTTCCAAAATACCTGAGCATGCCTAATTGCACAGCAGACAAATGTCAAAAAGAAGGGGGTGGGAAAAGAGACTCCGAAGCAATTGCACCATAAAACACCTGTGCAATTCTTGTTTATTCTGATCTTTAGCTTTTAACAATATTAGCCAAAACCCCCCAAATATGCCTCAGTGCAAGCCACTGAAAAACAGAGCAGGATAACTTAGGTCATGGAAAAATGGTGGCAATTATTAGGAAACTAGTTGAGCCCTGGGAAAATCATTTAGTCTGCACCTCATTCTCCAGGTCTACTGGTAGTCCCTGTTCCTCCTCACATTGTTATTAGGACTGGGAGGTGCTTATGTCCCCCAGAAATGAAAGATGCAGCATTAGAAACATTGGATCATCATCTCTCTTGAAGCCTGTGCATATTTTGCCACTCTGACTCTGGTTTTTCGCATCAGCTTGGCAATTCTTATTTAGTGACAAAAATGTAAACATCAGGATAAGAGATAAACTTCTAAAGGATACAACTGAATTGACAAAAATAATATGATGTGTGGCTAAATAACCCTCCTTTGAAAGTCCTATCTCTTTCCAGTTGTAATCTTACATGTAAGGCTGTTCCAAATTTGCATTAGTCACTAGGACAAAACAACTTTTGTTTCAGCACGACAGCGAAGGCCAGTAAGAGACACAACTGTCCAAGCATAACATGTGTTAACCGTATCTCGATAGGTCTAGATAGGTCTCTCCAGACTCCTGTGTTAAGCGCTAGCTCACACGCAGTGCCTGGTGAGCCCTCCATGCATCCCTCTGGGGAGGGAGCAGAGCAGGGCTTCTCCACCTGGACAGTACAACCCAGCAGATGGAAAGGTGCCAAGCTCAGCTTCCAAGTCTCGTCTCTGTAAGGACTCACTCAGGAGCCTGGAGCATTTAGGAGGTGTTTCTAAACCAAACAGCATCAATAGTGCTAATGACAATTCCAGATGTGAAAAAGTGCTTTCACTCCAAAGTGCTGGCTGTGCAGGATGTGCTAACTAGGTGGAGACAGGTGTGTGAGGTTGGTTGTTTTTAATCAATAGAGGATAAAACAGATGACACTATAAGTTTATTATAATTGTTCCAGAAATTACCTGCATTTGTCTCCCAGATTTTTTCTTATCTATTTCATAACAGCTACTCATTTTAGATATTGCTACATCCTCTACTATGCCATAATAAATTAGGAAAAACTGCTGAAAGTGAAAGAGAAGGGTTTTCCCTGAGACCCCAGAAACAGATGGGTCCCTATTTGCAATAAGCAGATGTGCCTTTGTTTTTGTTACATCAGCAATGAGGAAGACTGAACATTTTGTCTTCATCCAAAGTAAAACGTATATGGTGATTTATTCAAGAAGTATTAGGGAGGTCTTTATCAAATGCACAAGACCTGGACAAATGACACGCTTGTTTTTAACCACACCCGTGACAACTTTCTCCCCTACTGTACCCTCCACATTGCACACCTTGCCTGACAGTCTTGTTGAAGGGTCAAAGCCCTCCTAGGATGCCCCAGTTTGAGGGGTAGCAGAGTGAGAGAGGCAAAGTCTCCTCTGATGGTAAGACTCATCAGATGCCTTCTCCTGAGGCTGCAGGCTGCTCCCTTCTCCAGAAATACTGGGTCTCGTTTCAGAAGGAAGGAAGAGGAAGAAGAAGGAGGCTGGCCGCGTTCTCCCTCTGTGGAAGGGTGTCCCTCCTTTCAGTAGCTGGCCAATGCTACTGTCCAGTTGTGTCTTTCTCACATTAATTTCTCTTTCCCCTCATTTCTCACTTGTTACACCCAGAATAAGAGACCAAGGCTTCATCTTTTTGCTCCTCCGTTCTTCCTATTTAGTTTCAGAGCTCTCGTGGACTCCGACAAATCAGAGCATCTTCACAACTTTGCTCAGGTGAAGGGACAGAGCACAATGCTCTCACGAGCTCTCTGGAGATGTGGCATCTTCCCTCCCTGGCTTGAGATGTCCTTGTGCCCCCTCATCAATCAAAAAAAAAAAATTATAACAAGCAGGGCAAGAGACTGGAAGCAGGCTTAAATGGTTGCCCCATATTCAAATGCCAAAAAATGTTTCTCTAAATATACAATGTCTTTATATTGAGGCAAACATTTACCTCCTAAAGCAGGTTTTTAACACTACTGTAGTTTGCTTGCAAAGACATTTGGTGGTGATATGCCTGAATTAAGTCGAGAAAGCAGCCCTGACCCACAGAAGTAAATAACTAGCTCAAAGCCTCCGGCTGATTTTGTTGATCAAAATGCTCCAGTGACAAGGAAGAGGGTCAACCCACCGGTCCTGGTCAGCAGGCTCCATTCCAAAAAAATACATACATGACTTCCTACCTGAACTGAGTTGAGGTGACAGTATCCGTTCAGTGGAAATCGGATGACGTGCGTCGAGTCGTGATTCCAGCCGGCATTGACAGAATTACACATCACGTCACCGATCTCTGGAAACACTTCTTCTATCAATGACTTATCGCCACTCAGTGTAATCCTCTCTCCGAGATCTGGGGCAACTCGCACCACCAGGCACTCACAAGACTTTGAGAAGCGGCCACTCTCCCGGTCCTGTTTCCACCTTTCCATCTCCCCTAGCATGGGCTGAAGCTGGAAATACTTTGCTTCTTCATATAACAAACTGTAGTCCTGGAAGACACATACATTACTGTGCACAATTAAGGAAGAGGCATTGCTAATGTACCGCTTAATGTATATGGTTATTCAGGCTAACGCTGCTCTGGATCTGGAACCCTTCAGACGTAGCTCATAATTACTGTGTAGGAAGGTGTAATAAAATAAAAGTACAAGCAAAAAATAACCATCAGCCACTTGAGACAGACTGGGTATAGCAGTGTTTGGAAGGGGAGGGGAAGCTCTGCTTGCTCAACTCCCTTCTGCTATGGAATAATCCAGGAAAAAAATCCCCCTTTTCCCCCATATTTTATCCCCATAGTGATGTCATAGAATAATGACCTCATTGAACAGATGGAACAGAATTCAATCAGGATTCAGAGAATTCATCACTAGGATCCATCGCGTCTTACAGCAATACTAGCAGGCATTGTAACAGGTATAAGAATGTAAATGAGGGAGCCTGCGATGGTTCCAAGTGTAAAATGATTCAGATATTTGCATAATGAATTGCATATATTACTGCATTTTAAAAATTAAGTATTTTTTAATACCTCCCCATTTTGCCAGCAGTATTGTTTACTATATCATCTCAAATGCCAGAGCAGGGAGAATGCATTTCTAAGTATAGCCAGTACAGAAGTAATTTAGAACTGATGATCTGGAATCTGTCTGCTGCCATTTTTTAAAGTAAAAAAAAAAATTAAAAAAAAAATCTTATTTTTCTAGGTTTGACAGCATAAGACCATTTGGAAAATATTTATACAGAGAAAAGCAACACATGAGAATTAGGGAAGACAGAGGAACAGAATGACAACAAAGGAAGACTGCTAACGCTCAGTATGGCCCCTGAATTTGACCTACAGACAGAATGCTTATGAGAGTATGACACCTAAATCATGTCCAAACTACTGCTTACATTTAATGTAACAAAAGTGTCACCTAATCTCTGTATTTCTAAGAAACAAGGACCACTGTTCATTTTAAGCACTGATCTTTCGGATGCCTTAAAGCATAACTGGAAAGGACACCCCTTTGAACATCCTGTTGGTTGGGCGAACTTGCCAGGAGTTACATTTTTAATTTCAGCACAGCTACAGTATATTTATGTGTTTAAAAGGCTCTGCATATGTAACTTCTTAAAATTGCATGAAAGGTGGCTTTTCTTTTTTCTGTATTTCTGATTGCCTTCAGGACAAATGCCGAGAGCAGCACAACGCCAGGCCAGGGCTTCAAAAGAGGGATATGATGCTTATCGGCCAGTTCCAAACCTACACATTATTCAGGGAGGTCTACCCTTGTCACGCATGGGAGAAGTAAGTATGAGTCTACAGCAGATGATTCAAAGGTTGCTGCAATACAGCTCTCGAACTCAACCTCACACCTATTATGCCCCAAACACCTGAAAATCTGTCTCAGATGCGAGGGATAAAAGACTGCACACCAGCACGAGCTGCTCTCACCCTTCCCCATCACCTCTCCTGTTCAATCTGAATTGCTGTGTTTCCTACGGTGAACTAATGGCACAGTCAGCTACGCTGATATGCATTCATTAAGAAGCGATAAAGATCTGTTCTGATTGCAACCGCGGTCTCCAGCGCTCTCTTCGCTGACACCACATACACACCCACACATCTACAGGAGGATAAATGCAGAACATCACATGGAGTCTGAAGCTCTACCTCTGTAGGCTAATGTCTAGTGTGGTGAACTACCACAAATGCAATTTGTTATTAAAAAGCAAAAAAAAAAAAGCAGGCTCTTTAATAAAGTTTAAATAATAAACGTGGAGCTATTTATCCCTGACTTCTCCAAAACTCCAAAATTAAACTTGCAGTATGCATTCAAGAGTCTGAGGGAGAAAATATTCTGACTTAATACTCAAATATTACCATGTGTGCAGTTTATTTTGTCAATACTGTGATTCCCACACCATTCTGTGAATTTCAGCGTGGGAGTGGAAGCTGGGGCTGCTGCAATTAGAGGGGAAGCATAAAAGCAGATGAGAGGACAAGTAAGCAGCAAAGCTCACAAGCAGTCAGTTCCAAATTGTGATATCCTTTCTGTCTCCATCAGAATCCTTATTTTATGATATTTAACTTCCCCAGGTCAAACATGGTGAGGTTGCTCCATAACACCATAGCCAGGACAGGAAAATTGAGTATTAATGCCACTCCGGGAAAGTCTGAGAGATGCCACTTTAGCAACCCCATGCTTACTTTTGCCATGTACCTGAAATCAAACACCATAACCTACAAGTCCCCACCATCTAGGGCTCTGTTTTGACTACACACCAGATACTTGCTTTATCAAGGTACATGCAAAGCACCCAACTCCCTTGAAATTTCACCTTGAAATCATCAGGAATGAGGAGTTTCGATGTCCTTAAAAAATTCAAGATATATCTGAACATCTGCCCATCTCTGTCGATGAAATAATGCTGCTTGAGACTGTCGAGGACGATGGGCTCCGTGCCATCGAACAGCCGGCCGATCCTGGAGAGGAAACAAGAGGCGAACGGCAGGGTCAGACCAAGCTGGGCTCAGCGGCTGCTCAAACAGCTCCACGCTGCAGAACATCTCTCTCAATAGCCCCCACCAGCAGACCCCGTCCCCCCGAGATGCACCAACCCCCTTGGATTGACTTCATTCTGCTTTCCTGGGGACTGCACGGTGAAGCTAATTTAGTTTGGAAATTGCACTTGGGAAATTGCCGGTGGGGGGGAGAGGGGGGAAGGGTGTGTTTGGTTGTTTGCTTGGATTTTGTTTGCTTTTAAACCCGGTTCATTTTTTGGATGCCATTTACTGCAACCAACGCTTGGGCAGGCCCAGCTGAGGGGGCAGCACGTTGGGGGGAGTCTGAAGCTGGGGATACCGAGTTTACAACATTTCAACGCGAGGCAACGATTTCACGGTAAAAAATTAACTGTTTGTGGCAGGTATCAATTAGCCCACGCTAAAACCACCAGGAAGAACGCCTCAGTTTTTAAGAGACCACCCACCGACCACCAGAACCACGCAGCCACCCAAGAGGGCCTCCTCCCCTGGCCGACAGGGCTTGCAACATCAACCGCCGGGCGCGCACAGGGTTTCTACGTGGGTGCCCCACAAACCTGCTTTTGTTAGAGCAGCAGGAAGGGCTGAAAGCTCTGAACGAACCCCTTGCCAGAGCAACACGCAATACACGTTATGTTGTGTGCCTGCACCGGGGCGTTTGCAAAAGGCTCCCGAGTCCCTGGCGGTGTTTCCCAGTGCGATGGCCCCGGGGAGGATCCGGCGGGGAGGCCCGAGTTCGCCCGCCTGTTTATGGGCACGGGCGACGTGGAGGTGCCGCGTGATTCTTTCCAACGCCAGAACTGTAAACAAAACGGCCTCAAAAATAGCTCGCTTGCGGAACGTCACAGGGACACTCCGCGTGAAATAATATCCGGCGGCCTGGGATGCGACTTCGGAGCCTTTTCACAACCTGTTACATTCTGCAATATTCTGCAGATACCACGTTTTCATTATTTTAATGAAAAGGCTCATTTGTACGTAGTTTTTGTCCCAGTACAATCAATCCGTTTTGGGAACCAGCACAGTAAAACCTCTGCAGGTTAGTAAGGAGTACACAAGAGTATCACCATACATCAGGGTGGAGCTAGGGGACCGATAGGCACTTTTATCCCCTGACCACGCTCAGTTTGTGACATAGGTAAGGTACAAGTCTGTCTCCTCACGGAAAGCACAGAGCAAGCGCAATGAACAGTAAAGACACACTATTTTTGTTTTAAAAGAAGTGAAGAAACAGCTATTCCCCATCACCTGGAGTAAAAAACCCACGAAAAACTCAGAGGTGATCTGCCCTCGTGGCTGCATGAGGCATCCCAGGCTGAGATGCCCCAATCCATCAGCCAGCAGAAGGGGATCTCCAGCAAAAGTTCAAGAAGCAAAAGACCAAAGCGATTTCCTTGGACCTGCTTCAGCAGGGTGGTTGGACTAGATGATCTCCAGAGGTCCCTCCCCACCCCATATGATTCTGTGATTCCAAAGAAGGGGAGACAGAAGGACTTGCAGCAGGGTCCTGGGGAACCGCAGAGGGATGGGGCTCCAGGTGACCACACACCATACCCACAGCCCTACACCCTCCCTTTGAAAATGGCACAGCCAACCCAAACGGAGTTTAAAGTGGTGTCTGTGCCTGCAGCAGGGACCTCAGTAGTACACTTAGTAATACGTTGTGAATAGAATACAAGTCTCATCTATTCTTTCTCATCAGCGGGGAGAGATTAAGACCAGGAAAGATATAAAACCCCATTAACCTCAGCTGGCCATTTACAATTCTGTAGTAAATGCCTGAATCCATTTAAGTCGCATGAAAGCTGTAACATATAAGGAATTGAATATGTTTTGCAGAATTAGGTACAAAATATTTTTTTCAAAGCCATCCCGTAGAACAATTCAAGCTTTCTTCCTTGGATACTTGTTGCTGCCTGCCCTGCTGCCCAAAATTTAAGCTGTGACAGGCCATATAATACAGGTTCCTGCTCACTAGGTGGATGAGCAACATTTATGTCTAATATGGATGCACTTGGCATTTAGAATTAATTTTCCCCTATACTCAAACATGTCATCTTGGAATCTATCATGGAACTCACACACAAAACATATATATTTGGCCAAGTCAGTCATTACTGAAACGTATAATGGTAATTGGTTTCTGCAGCATTTTCCTAGTTCTAAATTACTACTATAATTACATATTTTAAACCTCTAGGCTTTTTGTCTTCATTTTATTAATTGTATTAGGAGAAGAACAAGATAGTATCAGAGGATGGAGCCTTCTGACAAAACCATAATGCTGACAAGCGTGCACAGCCAGCAGGAGTGCTACCTGGGACCTGAAAGCCCTTGGGTCTGGGCTGGAAGGGTGACCAGAAAGCGCTGCCTTAGTGCACTCCTGCTTTGCAGCTGCAGAAAAAACCCAAGGAATTGCCAAATCCCAATTCCCCTCCTATTGCCCCCCCAGGATCACTTTGCAATACACAACTCCACTTTCACATGTTAAAACAGCTTTGGAAGGGCAGACCCCCAGCAGAAAGACCTCTGTAAACAAAATTAAAGCCTTTTTTTCCTTTTCAGATGGAAAAATGTAGATCCCAGCTTCTTTCACATGGCCTCCAGGGAAAGACTTGAGATAATACGGGACCCAAATCTGGTGGTGTGGTCCTTCTAAGCTGCATTTTCTACATCCATCAGGAGAGGAGGCTGGTCTATGCCAGGACCTGGGGAAGGACCAACACCTTCACCCTCCAGCGTCACCCTCTACACTTGGGTTCCTGGAAGCAGAGAGGCAAGCTCTCAGCCATGCCTCGCCTGGCAGCTTTTCTATACAATAATATTGGAGTAACCATTCTCCACGTCACCTATAGCTCCACTGTTATTCCTGCTCGGTCTCACACTGCAATTATAAGTGCTTAAGGGACGTCAATCCGCTGGCACAAGAAGGGACTGTTAAATCACATTTATTATAATTTCACTTCCTAAGAAAACCTGAAAGATGTTTGTTTCCCCATCTCCTTCTTGACAACATTGGCTGATGATCGGCAAAGATAACTTTTTTCTTTTTAAATGACAAATACCTAACAGCCGAATGGATTTCCAAACAGGAAAGTGCTTTACAGGAGGCTTGCAAAGCAAGCTGATAATTATATGCAGAATTAGCCAAATATCAAGGGTAAAGGATAAGAAAATGTAGTCCATTTACAAGAAAATGTACTTCAGAAATATTTAATTAAAACTAACAGGCTGGAATTTTCTGTATATCAGGAAAATTAATGTCCCATGGGTTGAAAGTACGACCTCCAATGGGTAATAATTAATGTCTATGGCTTTAAGTATCATATTCCACTGTCAGAAACTGAATGCTTCAAGGACTGAAAATACAACCAGTAGAAAACTCAGCTTCCATCACAGAATTTGGTTTTACTTTAAGGACACAAAACAGGTACAGCCACAAGCCTGGTTTTAATGGGGAGAAAACAACGGGATATGGAAGAGATGTTTTGCTTCCATAAAATACTATAGGGATCCTTCTCCCCACAGACCAGCACTCCCATTCCAGCGTTTCTAGACCAAAAAGCTAGCATGGGAAGATGATATTGCTTACAGGATTTTTCACATTCTTCAGAAACAAGTCCTGTTTGTCAAGCAGAAAAATATACTGTCTGCAGCAAAACCGTATAGTGTAAATGTTTATAACCTTGCTCTCTCAGTGTATAAGTATTTATATATATTATTATACACATAAAAAGAAAGACTTCCCTTTAATATATTCTGCCTCAGTTGAGAATTTAGGAAAGCAGCAATTATTAGGAACAACATGGCTAATACTAATTAAGTAAGTCAACTATTGCACAACTTAATACTAAGAAAAATGACATGGTTCCGTAGATTGTTTTAGAAGCTTCAGTGGACAGAGCTAAAATTCTTCCCTTTTGTCATCAAAGGGATACAAGGAACATGGATAGGCAGCAAGCCTTGGTGTCTGCAAGCATGCAGAATATTGCATTACTTTCAATCCAAGGTAGAAATAAACCTAGTATTTTTTTTTCCTGAGAAAACACAGATTCCTTATTTTTTAATATATTTAGTATATTATTTCTCATATTATTATAATTATCAGAGGACAAAAACCTCAAAACTGAGAATTTTTTTGC
Source organism: Limosa lapponica baueri (assembly GCA_002844005.1). Classification (NCBI taxonomy): domain Eukaryota; kingdom Metazoa; phylum Chordata; class Aves; order Charadriiformes; family Scolopacidae; genus Limosa; species Limosa lapponica. The sequence continues at coordinate 442,413 of KZ506005.1, forward strand.
AATAAGCTATTTTCAGGAGTTCTTAGTTGTCAGCTCTCCCTGCGTCTTTTGCAGAACAACAAAAAGGGAGGAAAACTCCTGGTGTATAATAACCCGGCAGAGGGAACCGTGCAGCAGGAGGAGCATCGGCGATGCCCTGGCACCCACAGTCCCGTGCTAATGGCAGGGTAAGAAACTGCCTGGGACTCCACCGAGGTCAGGTATTCAGTGGCCGGCAAGGGCAAAGCACTCATGAAAACACATCTCTCTCCCTCCAATAATGAATTACATGGCACAGAAAAAGTATTTTAGTTGAAATCTTACTCACTGGGTTGAAGCCACTGTGGCAAAGTGAATAGGGGTTTGGCCCTTAAAAGGATAAGTGAATGCAAGTTTTACTATCACATCATTACATTTATATGGCTAATGGGAATGCTTATTTAACACTCTGGGGTGTGCGGAGAGTGAGATGGAATAGGCTTTTACTTTTTTTTTTTTTCTGTGACTTTTTAGTCCACATCGTTCTTATTAATTTCTTTTCATTTTCTTTTAAGTGCTCAAAGGCAATTTGCATAAAAGCCCATTATAAATTAGATCTGTTTAATGGTATGCTCATCTCATGGCTATTTAATTTTACTTCCTCGTATGTCTAAATTATATAATTTTGCACTGTCCCCTAGAAGCTAGTACGTTTGAAGAGGTATCCAACACCAGGGAGAAACGCACCCAACTGGAGAATGACGAAGTTTCTACTCTTTTTTTCAGAGGACCACTTTAACAGTAACAACCAGCTCCTCTTTTTTGAATACCTCACGTCATTTGGATCCACAGCAACTGAATATCTAGCAATCTTTATAACTCTGCATAACAAAAGTTGGCTCATAAACATGATATAACAGAATACATTTGCAATTTTCAGGAACATATATTATGAAAACCGCATTTTAACCAAATACCCTGTTGTAATCTCTTACTCTCAGTGCTATTATAATTTGTTCTTATCTCTTCCTCCTTACATTTAATTTAAGGTTTCATGTCCATGAGTCTCAGGAATTCCTTGGCACAGGCAGTTCCTATATTATCAGAAGAGGCATGAATACAATGATTATAAAGCAAAGGTAACAAGGGAAAAATGTATTAAAACCTAAAAATCTCATTAAACCTTCTATAGAAAAAGTATTTATATAGAAGCCAAAATGACAGAGCAAGAAGGATGTACTGGAGGAGGTATTAAAACACAAGTTCTTATGAGATTTAAAAGAAAATGTTACATTGCATTTTAAAGAACAGATAAATCCCAGATACTGAGTAGAAGGATGTCAAACCTTTGTGGAAATATTTGCTAAAGATTGAAGAACTGAATCATTTACATGGAGATCATTTCAAACATCTTAAGATTGTTATTCGAGCACGGAAGCGAAAGAAAAGTTCAGGGCAAGCTCAGAGGGCTAATAAAACATTTAGAAGAAATTGAGATAGACAAGAAGCGGTGAATAGTCTTAAATGCAGAGTAGAGCATGTGAGAAGCAGATGGGAAGGATCTGAAATGATGAATGAGGTGGTATCATCAGGGAACACATCGGAGACAAAAATAAAAATAAAAAAAGAAAGAAACATGGGATTTGCTATAACCTGCCTGATCAGAGGCAGCACCAGGAGCAGAGATGAAAGCAAATCAGACATATTACAAAATGAACTAATAGTCATTGGATCTAACCCACGTGGACAAACCGACACGTTAACTGGAAAAGAATAAATTGCACAACACTGTGCAGTCATGTTGCAGGAATGCTACTTACAAGAGAGTGAACTACAGCTTTCTACACCACAGACGAGCAGAGAGATGATGAGATGTGTAACTAAATGGCAGCTGAGCAAAAGAGGTCACAGAAAACATTGGGGTGAGCTAAAAAATGGATGGCTAAGGCTCTAGAAGTCAATAGAAATACCCTAATCTCTGTTTGCCTGAAAAGAAATTTCTTCCAAGAACAATTAAAACCTGTATTTTCCCCACTAAACAGGTGATCTAGCTACCTAGGAGATTCACACCAGAAGTGATAATTACAGTATGAAATACAGCTAATACAGGAACTCCTCCGATGTAGATAACATACTGGTTGACAGCCTTATGGTGGGTGCAAGGTCTTGAATGTCCAACAGAAGTAGGTTCTTCTGTTGGACATCACTGCCTTCTCCCAGAATGTTCAAACCCCCATTCCCAAATTCAGGACCACCATTCACCCAGACCCAAATGGCACTTGTAGAAACGCTGTCATTTTAGGAGAGAAAGGAATAAAAACTTGGGATGGGATGTCAAAAGCTGGTGACTCATAGCTAGAAAAACTATATATGTGGGCAGATGGAAACCATCTCCCACATCGCACAACGGCAGCAAGGGTGAGGCCAGGAGAACACTATCCCCAGACTGCAGATGATGGGCCAGGGAGTTTCTGTTTACCATATACCTTCTCTCTCTGCTCTGGTACACCAGAGAGATACAGACAGATAAGAGGAACCGGCTGCAACCCAAATCTGCATCTTTTCACATGAGGCTCGGCAGGTCAGTGTTTTAAAAGCAATTTCAATACTGTGGCAGCCAAACCTCCTGAACCTCTAGGTTGCATTACAGGCTTCAGATGTGGCTGAGAGGGGTCTGTTCTCTGCTCTCCAGCTGTTCCCCCACCCCAAACCGGGATCCTCATGCCCACAATCTCCACCAAGACATCCCGTCTATCCCTGACCCTCACAGTTTTGGCTTGTCTCCAGATACCAAGCACTCCCTCATACCGTACAGACCCATCTCCAGAAAACTTAAGTCTTGCAATCCCCAAATAGGCTGTTCCTTCAGCTAAATCTCTATCTACAGAGCAGTACCACAGGCCCTCTCTTCCTCTAGGACACCTTGCTGACCAGCCAGTGCTCTGATCGACCCACCCCGCGTGCCAAGTCAAGGAGACCCGGAGCAGAAGCAGGGACTGCAGGTACCTGCCGCCATCCCTCTCTCATCACGACAGGCATTTTGCTTCAGCTGTTTGTCAGGACATCAGGCAAAGAGCAGCGACATGCAACAGCTCACCTGCACGCCCACAGCTCCATAGCCACAGCTTGACCACCAGTATTTTATGTTTTACAACACCACATCTCCTTGTTTCTTTTTTCAGGCTCACTCACACGTTCGATCTGCTGAAGAGCAGACCACAAGCCTTTAAGCCCCACATCTCCTACAGCGTTTGGTATCCTGCAAATAAGTCCTTAAAAACTTTTTAGTTTTCCAGTGCATATCAAAACCACTTTTCCTAAAATCATTTAAACCAATGAAATGTTAAATCAATTATTCATGCAAATACTTTTTCCATCTCTGTTTCTTTGTAACCAAGTTTTCTTGGCAATGATAACATTTCACAGAAAAATTAACAAATATTCTCTTTGCTTGCCAAGATAATTTTACTAAGCTTGAATCCGATTTCATTGAGGTACGTTATTTATGTTTTATCTTGAGGGAAGCTGCCTATTAAGTTAGTAGCAACCGTGTCCTTTTGCTTATGATACGGTTATTACCAAGTTATCAGGAGTACCTTTAAGTTATTAGGGTGCAATGGCAAATTAAGTACTTTGCGTCATAATTAGCTAATAACTTTTGAATTATATTTTAATCATGTTTAAGATGGTCAGGTTTGCTGTGAGTACAGATAATGGAGGACAGGAGCAGAACCAGAGTGTTTATCATTCAATACCAAAAGCCAGAAAGTAGCTAAACTGGTGAATGCACAACATCCCAAAGGCCATGATAATCTATATATTCAGAACACTGAACCCTTTCACAGGCAGCAACGCAATAAAGTAGAACTTGTGTCTTGGGATCATGTTTAAGTAAAAAGCAAAAATATATTCACTCCAACCCACTCTCCTTTAAGTCTGCCAATTTTTCTTAAAAAGGAAAAGACACGTTAGCAACCCATCTTCAAAGTCCCATTGATAAATCTGTAAATGCAGATTTCACAAAGAGAACACTGTTAAAAAGCTACCAGAGCCCTTTCAAAAAATCTGGACATTGGAAAAAAAGAAAACACCAAACAACAACCAAACAAACAGCAAACCCCCTTCAAGACCCCCAACAACAAAATCTTCTCAGAATGGCAGAAATTCTTTGATGTATTTCTTCATACATCAAGTTTGCCCCTCAGCTTTCATGAATTTCATTCAAACCACTGTTAGCTCTCAGTATTTCCTCTGTACCCTCGAGAAGGCTCAGCATCAAAATTCCACGTACATATCACTGGAAATTAGGAAATGCTCTGAGATTCTCCATGAAATCCCTCAGAAAGCTATCAGCAAAATGAGTCCTGGATCCAAACCCCACAGATTGATACCCCAGTTAAGCACGTATATGCTGTGTAAGAAGCGCTATGTTATTGCCAACTGCTTTGGGAAGCAGGCATCACACTTCATACGCCTGGAGCCTGTGCCCCTGTAAACAACAATCATTGCAATGCAACCATAACAAATTAAGCTTTCCAAGATCTTCACAACTTTGGCTACTTAGCCAGAAATCCCGTCTATGTTGTTTTGTTACCTGCTGCCTCCTCTAAGAGAAAGGCCAACACGTTTCCATAGACGGGACAAGAACACACTTGCCCTCGCCTTTGCAGGAGTTGCACAAACTCCTCCTGCATTGCAGCCCATAAAGGCAAGAGACTGTACAAGTAACCTCTGCATGCTGCACGGGGGATCCTACGGGGACTGCTTCTCCAGAGAAGAAGAGGCCACTTTATATTAAAGCCTAAGTTAAAGCTCCTCATTAATGAATAAAATTCAGAGAGAGAAAGTGCTTCTAAAACCTTTAGCTATTAACTGCGGCAAGCCCGTGTCCCCAGAAAACACTGTCCTCCAGAACCTAGAACAGAATAAAGTATTCCCAAACCTCCTCGCTCCTCTGGTCTCAATAAATACCCCTGGAAGTCACTTGCAAAGTTTGTAACATCCTTCTCAAGCGCGGTTCACGCAGAGGACAACAATTCGCTACTGCTACCTTGGGCAGCAGAAGCCTGTAAAACAGATTAACAGGTCTCAGCCCTGCTGCTGAACTTGGGCTCGGAGTGTCACAAGACAGATCTGCCAGGGAAGGTGGAAAGGATGTTCAGCCTGATTTTTTTAAAGCCCTACAGGTATAGACAAAGGAAAAAAAAAATACACATACAAAGCACATTATTAAGGTAGTCAAAACCAGCTTCACAAGTTAAGATATGTCGAATATTAGAGATGCTCCTGCAACTTTCATTTGCAAAGTTCCCCCTGCACTTTAGACTTGGTCTTTAATGACCTCCTGTTTTCCCACAGCACCCTCAATCCAGACAGCACACAACCTGGGGAGAAGCCAGGGTTGTAGAACATAGCAGACTGTTGCCCATGGCACCCCTGCTTCACCTGCTGGAGAAGGTCTAATGGATGAGGAAGGGGTTGCAGGAAGGGAACACAGGTAAGGCAGGCAGAGGCTGCCCAGGAGAAATGAATGCTGTCCAAGCGTGTGCCAGATTTCCTGCATGATGGTACCACTAAGTACGCCTGCCTCATTTTTTTGAGCTCCTTTCAGTGAAGCAAGAAGGTACTAGACTAAAGAATGCTGCAAAGAAAGCATTCAAGAATGACTCTTCAGAACAGGGCTCGAATAATGTGCAGAAAATACAGCCCAAGGACACATGCTGAACTGAGGAAGAACAGAAGATGCTGATGACCTGTTTATTAATTAAGCACCACATTTCTCTGTGCACAGCAGCAGACAATCAAGTATTGGAGATGGTATTACATATATATACACCATGAAGATGAGAAACTAAGGTTGCCCTGGCTGCCCTAATGACATTCTTTGCCCATAAAGCTGACTTCAGTTGTAATGAGCAAAGCTGCAAGGCCAGCTACACAATAACACATTTATTATACCTCTCCTGAACATTTGTGCTTTGCTTTACTACTTAGCTCATCTACTCACCTAGACCGAAAACGGTACTTCCAGGTTAACATCCTAGATTATAAATTCTTTGAGAAAGGCAATCGGGATGGCACGAGAGCACACGCAACAGAGGCAAGGAAGATGTGGGTGTTATCAGCACAGAACTGAGGATGAGAAACACAGGACCATGCACTGCTCTTGTTTTGATTAACTCTAACTTATATACATTACAACTACATTGCTGTGATTCCTAGTGCGGACACAGACATGTGCCTACATAGAGAGACGTGTTTATACCCGTATAACTCATTCCCATACATTTACATGTTTAACTGCTTCCATGCTAGAGGTTGTAATGATTTAAGCATTTCAGTAACTAGGAAAATCGCACCATTAACCAAATCAGTTAATACAAAACCTGTGCACTAATCAGTTAAGAGGACAGGAAAGTCCACCTAAAACAGCTTAGACAGTGGCTCTGAGCAATAAATAATGCTTAATGCATAGGTTAGAAATGTCAAAGCCACGCCTGCAAATTCTGCTGGTGGTGGGGGTGATAAAAAACACACAGATAACATTATTTCCATTGACAAACTTTACATATACAAAACAGTGGCTTTATTGTTTATTAAATTAGATGCTGTCATGGTGTAATCATCCCTGCAGCCATACCAAACCCAACGGTACGTCAGATGTACTTCTGAGGAGGAGGTAACGAGAGAAGAAAGGAAGAGAGCTCAGATACAGTACAGAAGCAATACAGCCCCATAAATAGTGGCGTAAGGAATAATTTATCCACATATGCGAAAACAGACACTATAATTGCAGGCAGTGAAATCCTCAAAAATACCACATGACAAAACTAAGTGTTACATCACGGTGCCTTTAATACACAGCAGCCAGGATGTGATTCAGCTGCCTAAACACAGGTGTCTGGTGCCACTCGAGACGCTCTAGGGCATCTCCGGGACTCCCAAAGGGCTGGGGGATAGCACAGGGACACTACTGCAGACTCTTGCCCTCCTGCAGCAGCCACAGGAGCCCAGGCAGGAACTGAACCCAACCATGGGCAGCTAGTGCATATTCCTCTCACACAATCACCAGAAACTAACCGTACTGAAATCCATATTTAAAAACAGTTTAATATCTGGGAAGAACAGTGTTAATTTCCATAGAAAACCAGGCTTTATTAAATAAAAAATAACGATATGATATGAAGTTGTGAGTGATAGTTTGCAGTGCTCCTAAAACGTGCAGGAATTTGTAACGTTTTTACTCTAAGTGCTATTTTACCCTGCGACTCATGTTAGCCTCACACAGAGGAGCTGCCTGTTCTCTAGCTTCTCCCCGAGCTGCAGCTTTACCAGAGGAAATACAGAAAGGAGTGCCATCCGACGTCTTATGACACTCCAACAGCATTAGGATCACACAGCTGAAAACTTGTGACAACTCTTAACGTAGCAACTAATAAATTCTGAATGCAGGCAAGTGGGAAACGATCTGTTGGGAAACAGTTGAATAAGCGTAACTCCATCAGTCTGGAGGATTTACTGGCGTGAGGATATAGATCTCGCATCTGCTGTGATCTTCCTGGTAGAAACCAGCACAACTCAAACAGCCAAAATTTCCCTGTGGCAATTCCAGGCTGCTCATAAACAAGAAGTTGCCGACCAGCCCGAGCGCTGCTTTTAAACGAGCAGAAAAAAAATGTTGATCACAGAGCAGCCTACTGCTTGAGTTTGCACATCTTCATTACTGCATTCACTTCACTTTGAAGCCTTTCTCTAAAAACACAGAACCAAATTTAACTATAATTGGATTAATAAAGGAAGAAAAGAAAAAAAAGCCATTGCCTAAGGGTCTTTCTATACTGCATCTGCCCTTGTCCCCAGACACCGGTGCAACTGCAGAACTCTCATATCAATAGATTAAGTTGCAGCTTGCACTAATGACTGGTACGGCAAAAGAACGGACCAACAACAAACATGGCTATGTATGCCAAAAGGCTATGACTCCCTTTCCAACAAGGAGAAAAAAAAAGCTAACAATTTAGTGAGAAAAATCCTGAATTCCAAACCAACAGCTTTTTAGAATAATGCAAGTTCCAATACAGGCATTTTCAGGGACAGAAAAACGTTTCAAGAAGTTCTCTTCCTCTCTGTGCTTGCTGAAAATAAAACACATTAGAACAACTTTGCATTACCCGTGCCACTCATATAGCTACTTAATACCAATATTTTTTGCACTATACCTGAATGTAATAAAAATCTTCATTTATCAGAAATCCAGGTGTTTTGGAAGATTTCTGATTTTTTTTTTTGTCTCTTGCATCACCACAAAGCACAGATATAACTGTTTTCTACTATCTTTACAGGAGATCTACAGAACCACATTCTCAAAAGGTGCAGAAGCCTGAAAATAGTTGGGAGTAATCAAGAGCTGCACTGTTTCATCAAAGCCCTTACTTCTCCAGAAGCCACTAATGCTACAATAAACAGTTTGGGGCTTCAGGATGATTCTGATTATTTTCCATTACTTTCCCAAAAAACTACTTTTTTAGCGTTCGGAGGCAGGCAGAAGCCAATTAGTGCAATGAAAGGAAGGGGTCTGGAGAAAGAATGTCTTAAAGCAACTAATTCCAACTATGAAGCCAGACCATCAAACTATTCTCTTGCTAACCACCGCATGCACAGACGTCTGTATTTATTTGCATTAACCAAGCAGCCCTCTGTTTCTGGGAGAAACCTATGGTACAGTCCTCAGCCATTAACTTTTGCGCAGCTTTTCTTCCCTCAGAAGGGAAGATTTCAAGATACCTACCAAAAAAACCCCCAAAGCACAGGAGACAGAATGGTCCCAGGTGCCCAGTTGTGAAGCAGAAGGCAGAACCTCCTGCTGAGCACCAGCTTCGTGATGGGTTTTAACAGGAGGGAGAAGGCACCTGAGGTCAGACGGGGCTCGGTGGTATTACCGCTGACATTGCGGCGATATAGTCAATAGGAAAGCAGAAGGAGGACTGAGATTTGCTCACAGCCTCCCCTGTGAGATCCTTACCCCAAGCCCTGCTGCGCCCATAAGCCCCACTCCACCCCTGCATCCAGCCGCCCACGCAGAGCTCCAGCCACAGCGGGCAGCAGCAGCGCAAGCACACAAGAGTGATCTTTGCCGCCTCTTAATTGCCACCAGCTGATACCTACCCGCTTTGATGTTAAAAGACCTCTGGCAGGGGTATGCCCCAGGGATTTACACTGCTGGAAGAAAGGAAGGAAGGCAGGAAGGAAGGAGTCTGCCACATGTACGGTGTTAATGCAAAGGCAGTCAGCAATGGCTTTGCAGGGATCAGTGAGGAGCATTGACTAAGACTTGAGCCTCATAACAGACTGTCAAAGGGAAGGGGTGTTTGTTTCTCCACTTCAAGGGCTGGTTGATCATCGTGGAAAATCCTCTGCTAAACAATATTGAGGGGTGTAGAAACAGCCACTGCATGACTGCGGGTAGCAGCTCAGGCTTCTCTGCAGGATCGAAGTCAGACAAGACATGTTTGCTCCTGAGAGTCTGTGAACACAGACAAAATTAAATTCCATGTCTAATTTTGGGATCACATCACTGGCTTACTATTTATCATTAGAGCAACCTGCTCTAGTGGGAGGTGTCCCTGCCCATGGCAGGGGGCTTGGAACTAGATGACCTTTAAGGACCCTTCCAACCCAAACCACTCTATGATTCTATGATTATCACTGGACACTTAGACAAGACAAAGAAGGGGTTTCACCTTAGTCTCTGAAGCAGGGAAAGCTGACAGGAACGCATTCCTGCCGTCTGAACCTTGCAGAGTCACTTCTTAGCAGGGGGACCGGCTCTCTCCTGCGCTACCCATCCTCCTGTCCCGCTCCCTCACTGCCCTCGGCATGCCACTGCCAGTGTTTTGTTACTACGGCAGAATAATATTAGGACAGCAATAAGGAAAATAAACACTCTCTGCTATGATGGATGTGCCCCCATGTCATATGTATATTTAGTCAGCAACATGCTACAAACTTGACCTTTATGGGGACTAGATTTCACTAACCCTGGGTTTTTTTTGGGACCTCACCCCCTTTATTTTGTCTGCAGCCTCTGCAATTTCAAGTTGATAAAGCTCTCATCAGCACTCACCTTTCCCAACAGAAGCGTGCTGCAAACTAAAATAATCAGATATGCAAGACCAAGGGACGGATTCTTTCCCGCGGACCCTTCATAGCAACAGAAAGGGCCCTTGGTAGAAACGCTCCCGGAGGAACTACAGCCAAGCTGTCCCACTTGGGAACAGCCCTGCAGAAGCTCCTTCTGCAGGCTCAGGGACGGGTTTGGAGAACAACACGATTAATTTTTCTTCTACAAATGAGAACTGCACTACTAGCTTTATGCTTTTTGCTTGGTACAGAAGCCTGTTACATGTTCTTCATCACTCCTAGGGCCCTTCATGTTTTCAGGACTTGGTTAATGAAGAGAAGGAAGAAGGACTCACACTTCTGATTTAACTACTTAGCATTTTAATAGGAAATAAACTGACCCACATGGAAGCTAAATGCAATTGAAAGTCACAGGCATACCAGCTGTTTTTATTTTCAAACCAATGCTCTGTGCCTTATAATGAACCCAAACAAGCAGCGACTTCCAATAGCATCCTTTTCACCCTTCCTTTTCTTGAGCCTACTGAAAACAGAAGCATGAAACATACCTGATTAGGGCTTTTATTTCTACTTCCCAAGCGAGGAATTAAATGCTCACTTGGAACCAGACCTCTGTGGTCCAGAGAGCGGCATCCATTCGTTTTCAGAGAGCTACATCATTAATCCAAAGCAGAAGCGGGAAAGCGCAATTCTAGCTCTGCTGATGAGTTTATCGGGGTTAGCTACTAAGCAAGAAAAGGCTGGTATGAAAGGCATGGCCCAAGGCCCAGCTTTGTGAGACAACAATATTAGAAGCTGGGAAAATGAGAATGCCTGATAAAAAGTGGAGCCTCCAAACATGCTTTAGCTACAGAAAAGCAGCCGTTTTTCTCCTCTCCCTTTCCTGTGAATGAGGTCTTTCACGGGGGAAATACAAGCATGGGGGCATCTTTGCTGCCACCACTCCCCCAGCTCACATCTTCCTAGAATGACATTTACTACCACTTCCCTGCTTGTGTCTCTCCTTTGCACCAAGAAGATGGACACCGTGACGGGGTTTTCCTCTGCGGCAGCGTGTTGGAGCCAAGGTGACTCCCTGCGGCATTACGGCAGCGGGGCTGGAAACGGCCATGAGCCAGGGCTATGGCACAACATCTTCATCAGATTTTGGAAGGCCAGAGGGAAGATTAACTTTCAGGGGAGCTTATTCACCGAAGAAGGTAGTACAGTGAAATGAAACCTTCGTATTCTGCAAAGGATGAGGACATTGCTTTTGAGAACATCAGCAAGACATAAGAAAAATCCATCTGAAAGTCAGACACTGGCATATCAGGAGCCAATCATGATGGGCAGCAAAATGTTTTGAAAAAGTAGAAGAGGAAAATAAACACAGTCCACATGTTTGAAAAGTACACATGCTAACTGTCTGCTTTTCACATACTTGATGGTGGCTTCAGTCATATGCAGCTGTATCCACAGCATTTGGAAAACAGGCAAATCATCTTATTGTTTCAAATGGAACACCAGCAGTTTCATGTGACGAACTCCAAGCAAAAAATTAAAAATAATAATAAAAAAAAACCAAACCCCAAACATCATTCTAAAACTCTGAAATTATATTGCTACTGAACTAGAATTTAACAGCAAAAGGGAATAAACAATAGCTTTTCAGGCTGGAGAAATTACCATCATGGTGTTATCTAATCTCTCCCCAGAAGTCAAGAATTATGACTAAACCCTTCCAATATAGATATAGCCTGAAATTCTATGTCAGAAGTATGTCCAATTGCATTTGGCAACCCTTAGTCAAGAGAGAGGCTGGCTATAATTGGATGAATATTTGAAGAGCTTCATTATTCATGTAGGAAGGCTAGGTAAAAAGTGTTTTGTAGTCCCAAGACACTGGAGGGTGTGCGTTATTGGGTAATAACCAATTAGGAATGTTGACAGTGCTCTGCCTTTAGGATCACCCTGGCCAACAAAGCACCTGGGTGTATGTTGTTGTGCAAAAGCACACACCCACTGCCTACTACTCAGTTTATTTAAGCAAACCTTTCACCAAAGGAAATGGAGGACACCCCAAAGGATGCAAGTTTGACAGTTCAGTTGCATTCTAAAATACTTCTTCATTCTTCCCTTTGCCCTCCAAAAATGCCTTTTTTTTTGATAGCACTTTGAATTATTGAAACTACTGATTATTGAAAATAAAACTGATTTCTTCTCTGTTTTATTGCATATAATCTACCAAAGAGTAACATCCTTATTATTTGCAGTAAGGAAACAGCAAAAGATCAGCTCCTAACCACATAATCTGGTAAAATAACACCACTATGTCATTAGGTAAATACTGCAAACTCAGAACAACAGAAATCAAAGATCTTTCTTTCATGCTAGTCTAAAAAAAGCATACAAATCACTAATACAGACATGCAAGAGATTTGAAAATCTTCAGTGTTGAAAAGCTAACAGGTCTGACACACTTGCTCACAAGAACCAGAAATTCAACACTTAATTCAGCTCATGACAGAGCAGTCCAATTCTTTCAAAACCTCCCAAAAACTAGAACGCACTGATGGTACAAACACTGATTTTTCTTTCTTCCCTCATTTTCTTTATCATTGTAATGCAAAAAATCTGAAAGAAAGCTTGTATTCAGATCAAAAGCAAAGCAGTTATAGTACGAGATGCCCAACAGGACCATCATACCCACAAAAGAAACATTCAAAACTTTTCCTGAACGAATTGCTTGTTTCAAACATGTAAAATATGAAATCAATTTCTTATCAGGACGAACATATTAGTTTTTCTGCAGCGCTCATTTTCTGGCTTGTATCATATTTAGCCTGTCCTGTGGCACTGAGACTACCGCAGCGTTTCCTCTGAAATCCCCCGAATGCCACCTCGCCCTCCCTCCCCCCACCACGTATCACCGAGCCGATGATGTTTTGATGAAGCATCACACGCGGGCCCTCGAGATAATGGATTCAACGGGATACACTTAAAAGATCATTTTTCTCTTTTGTATTGACTGCTTGCGCCGCTCTCAGACAGGAAGGGCTTTCATTTTTTATGTAAGCTGTAAGACCCCGAGGGCCCTCTAAACTGTTTAAGAGGGATCAATTTTCAGATGGTTAGAAGGGGCCCAGCAGAGCTCCGTTCCCGGTTTGGAACGCCTTTCCCCTCGGATCGCCGACAAGTTGGGGCGAACCTAAACCCAGCTCCCAGCGGAGCCGCTCTCTGGCAGGGCAGCGCTTCCTACTGTTTAGGAACTGGTGGTTTAGCATTCGCACAGAACTGTAATTTATAGTATGCATACAGGGAGCAAAATAAGGGGGGGGGG